>OY747125.1:95636512-95976190 GCA_963556465.1 Berberis vulgaris
CAATTACAGCTTCTTTCTGCTTCCAACCAGGAAGCAAATACCAGAGTACATTCCACACAGGGAAACTCCCTTCCACAGATTGTTCTTAGATTGGGAACTATCTCTCGCGTATCTAGGAGCACAGGGCTAATAGGAAACTTCCCTCCTACAGCACGACTACAAATTAGAGAAGAATTTTCACGAAGATCTCCTTCCTAAACAAATCCTATGATGGCCTGGTAGAACCAGGACTCCTTTCATTATAAATAAGACATGAGGTTGGTAAGCTAAGGTACGCTAAAATTCCCTGTTTATAGAATTACACCTTCCTCGGATCCTTGTTTGACTTTAGCATCAGAGTGTCATTGGCCACCACAAAGGTGGTTCCTGGCTCACGTGCGTTACTTGTGCAGGTCAGCAGGTCTAGGTCAAAGCAGGAAGCGAAAAACGACTGCATTAGTTTCGCGCCGTCCGTGGGGATGACAGAGTTCTTAAATTTTCCTTAGCGTCGTCTCAGAGAGAGGGTGACCACTAGGTCACGCAACAAGGCAGTACATGGGGACACATCAAACGCTCTGGTCTGTAGCCCGTGTATAACCGGAGACGCTGAAAGCCGTGGCGATGCACCAACCAGAGCGTTTGATGCGTCCCCCCTGTACTCCATTGTTGCGTGACCTAGTAGTTACCATCTCTTTGGGTTTTAAAAGGAGACGACGCTAATGAAAAGTTAAGAACTTTGTCGTCCCCACAGATGGCGCCAAGCTGATGTAGTCGTTTTTCGCTCCTTACTTTGACCTAGTCCTGCTTACCTGCACAAGTAACACACGTGAGCCACGGACCACCGTTGTGGTGGCCGATGGCACTCCGATGCTAAAGTCAGACAATAATCTGAGGAAGGCGTAATGTTGTAAACAAGGAATTTGTATTGTACCTTAGCTTACCAACCTTATATCTTATTTATAGTGCAAGGAGTCCTAGTTCTACCTGATAGGGGCATAATTAGGCTATTTTTAGTACCATATTTCTATATATATTTTTGGCTATTACTTGTTAATTATGGAACTAATTGCTATTTTAGTGTTTCTGTAGATTTCCAATTACAAGATTCTAAAATAGAAGCTAAGTGAAGCAAATTGGCAACTAATTGCAAAAGGAAACCACACAAACAAGGAAACCAAGCAAAAAACAATTATAAAAGGGATGATACCTTGCTTTGGAGGGGATCCATCCAGCAATAGCATCCCCATCCATAGCCTCCTAATCCACCGCCGCAACAAGCCAAGCATCCTCCCACAGCCGCCGTCATTCTGAACCCGTCATCAATCATCCTCACAGATCCTTCCTCCTCGCAACAGCCGATCGCCTCCACCATCATCGATAAACCCTCGTCTCTGTCCCTCTCTCCCGTCATACCCTTCGTTGCCCACCACCATCATCACATCCATCCCCTCTCCTCTCGATCTCTCAAAGTTTCAAATCCAGCAATAACATCTTGCATCAATCGCAACCTCCTAAAAGCCAGCCACAACCTTCACCTTCCAGCGGTCCTTGAATCACCATCTCGCCATCAGCTTGCAACCACAATCACGCACACAGCCGCACCAACACAAACAGAGAAGCAGATCGTGAACAGATCTCGAAGAGAAGGAGAGGAGGAAGATATCTCTTCCTTCGCGCTATTTGCAACCCAACAGTCCACTAGTATCACCACGGATCAGGCGACAGTGTTTTGTTTCATCTCTTAACTCTTTTTCTTATTTTTAGTTTGATATTTAATTATGTATTGTTATTCGGACATGATTAATATGTCTAGCTAAACTTCTCTTAGTTAGGGGTGGATTCGAAGCCCCGAACATGTGTTTTATAAATTAATTGAATTTAATCTTCCTTGCTATTAGTGATTGTGTTTTGCTTAACTGCTTTATAGAGAACTTTTCTTTGTATGTTTGTTAAGGTGGCCAACTTAGTAAACATGCTAGGATCTGGGGCTAGAGTATAGGAGAGTTTCACCTAATTGTTATAATCCTGTATTCACAAGTAGTAAATACCAAGGAACGTTGGTAAGGTTAAGTAAAAACCTAGGTAAGAATAAGATGTTGATCATACTTGTAATTGCCTAGTCAGTGTTCATATTTTCCACAAAATTTAATGATCTTAGATTATTATCTAACTTGCGATTCCTGATTAGATAGCATGATAAGAATAGTTTGAAAGTGACGCTTAGTTTAATTCAACGAACTTGGGAAAATAATCAGATTAATGCAATGCTTATCACGGTTAATCTTGAGCATTGTCTCTCACGAGTTAGCAAGTGGTTATTGTAGATTGATTTATGAGCATATGTTTAGTGTGTGGAGATAAACCCTTAGCTAATTTCTCATCTTGCCATCCCTTTAGTTTTATTATCTTTTCAGTAATTTTCGCAGTTATTTTCATAGTTTAATTTAGAAAATCCAATCCCCCATTATTTAATTAATTAGATTGTTAGTTGTCTTTTAGCTATTCTTAGTGTTAATTGGCAAGCCCTCTAATCCCCGGTCCAGAACGGTCCCTACTTATTCTATACTACAATCACAAAGTAGGGTATTAAGTTGTGTGCTACTAAAATAGCGCATCACTACCAGGCCATTGTAGGCGTAGTTTAGGAAGGAGATCTTAGTGGAGATCCTTCTCTAATTACTAGTCGTGTTGTAGTAGGAAGATCCTTGTTAGCCCTATGTTCCTAGATATGCGGGAGATAGTTCCCAATCCAAAGGCAATCCGTAGAAGGGAGTTTCCATGTGTGGAATGTACTCTGGTATTTGCTTCCTAGTTTGAAACAGAGAGCTGTTGTAGTTGCCCATCTGAAGATGATCCTCGAGATACTTGCCTTAGTAGGACTTATGTGTATTGAGGATAGTTGTGAGACGTGTGGACCTAGCATGCTGTGAGAGTTTTCGTCTGTCTGACAGACTGAATTGGGCGAGCTTAGAACCGCTTGGGCCGGATCAGTATTGGGCTGATGCTGGGGCACGTAGTTCCTCGAGATCATCTTGACACGTGTATGGATCAGGGGTGAAACCATTTTTATGTATCATCAGCTACTCCCCCGAGTTAGTGGGTCATCACATCGATTCGCTAAGTCATCTTTTTAAGGGATGCGATGCTCATGATGATTGAGTCTGAATTGTTGCTTGAGCTGCATTAATTGAACGTGCTTTGGTCCAATGAAAAAGAGGCAGGAACCAAATCCCTATTTAGGTCATCCGTAGTACAGAGTCCGACTCTTCCACTTTCCTTTCTTCTGAAGCTACCGCTATGTTCATCCTCTATTTAGAAAGGATTGTTCATCTATTTCATGGCTCAATGAAACCTTCTTTATGATGCAACCTTGGCTAAGGGCCTCAAGTTTTTCGTAGACAACTTGTTGTCCGAGACTGGCCTTGCCAGACTTGGTATGGATATCTTTTGGGCCAGGCTCAGTCCAACCAACCCGTGGATGAAAAACACGAGGATCTGCAAACACTGAGAAACCACCCCCAATAGCTAAAAAAATGGAAGGAATAACAATGACAACGGGAAAAAAAAAAAACTTAACGGTACAACTAAACTTCAAATCAATGAACTTCCTTTCACCATTGAAATACAAATTTAGCTCTACTAACAAACAATTTATTGATTTTTAGACTCAAAGTTTTAGACGTTCTCCTATCTTAAGCAATTCTAACAATACCCAAACGTACTTGAAGGTTGTGGCATTGTATATGATGCGTCCAAAAATCGTCCTCCTGTGAGTTTGACATGCAAAACAACTGTTAGACTGCCAAGGACCACCTTTTTGGTGGTCGAAGGCACTTCGATGCTTAAGTCAGTAACTATGTTGGAAGAATGATGTAATTCTTGACAAAACTCAGTTAAAGTTGCTTACATTTGTCGAATGTTGAGTACATTTGTTGAATGTTCCCTTTACCTTTTATAATGGTCGTAGTTAACTCTCTGCGTGACTTAAGCATGTGAGGCACAACGGAATGAGACATTTCTTGTAACAGTCTTCTCCTTTATGGAGGTGCGTTCGGGGAGGCGTAACTCCCTCCATGGCTCGTTTTGGTGCAACAGTCTTCTCCTTCTGACTCATTTTGGGCATGGATTTAGGCCCTGTTTGTTTTTCCTCATAGGCAGGCCTCTGCAATCGATTTTATTCTTCGTAGGCTTTATAAGCTGGCCCAACAGATTGGATGTTGTATTCTCGTGATTAATATTTATGCCACGTGTATGGTCGTGATGATCAGTCTATTTTGATGTATCATCGGCTACTCCCCCCTTAGTTGATGGGCATGCTGACTTGGCCACTAACTTCATGACGATTCACCTTTTTATTCATCATTACCTTATATTTAGTGTTGTCAGTAACTTTTCGCAAGATGGTGTCTTGATTATTGGCTTGCCCGTTCATTTTTGCGCACATTTTTGGAATTTCACGTAGTGATCATGTCTCGCACGTTGTCCCATGAGTCGTCCCTTCATTCCTTGGCTCTATAAAAGGAAATGTGACGACTTCATTTTCCTCTTCACGCTATCTTTAAATTTAGGGTTTGATCATCATCTCGTCTTGTTCGTTTTTATTCCTTCTTACGATGTATGTTGGTGATAAGCTAAGTGGTAAGTTGCTAACTCTGTGTGAGGCTCATTATTCTCCCAATAGAGCTTCTCAGTCTATGTTGGACAATCTATGTTCCGATTAAAATCTTCCTCCCAACCTCGAGATTATTCTACCTGGAAAGAATGATAGCCCTTATAACCCGAGGGCTTGGTACATCGCACTGTATTCGTGCATGTTTCCCTCTGGTTTTTTATTTTCAGTTCTGGAGTTGTTCTGGGAGTATCTGAATTTCTTGGGTATTCCTCCAGCCCAAATGGATCCTAATGGTTGGAATGTGATGGTGTCTTCTTACGCAAGGGTTATTATACCCGACATTCCTCTGATTGTGAAGGTTTTGCATTCAGAAGTTGGTCTGTTAGTGCACAGGGATATTTGCTTTCTCCGTTCTCTAGAGTGTTTCGAGAAACTTAGTGATGACATTCGTGATTGGTCGCAGTATTGGTTTTATCTTCTGTGAATTCAGGCTACTTCCAATTACGAGGTCATTTGATTTTTCAATCATTTCGTTTTCCCAATGAATGGAAGAATCTGTACTTGACTACTGAATAGCAGAAGATCAGTGATCAGTTCTCAAAACTTCATCATTTTCCTGTGGAGGCATTTCTTTCCGAGGGCATCCTGGAGCGTAGTGGTTTGTACACAATGAGCGAAGTGGAGCGAGCTTTACTCACTGATTCCCGTGCTAAAACCTTAGCTGCTCATGTTGCTCGTGCGAGCGTTAGTGATGCTAGCATTGATTGGGAAGTGAGCTCGGATCAGCGCGTTACGGATCTCAATGCTCTTGTTGATATTGTGGCACCAGTTTTGAGAAAAAAGAAAGCTTGTGAGGTCTACGAGTCCGTCAAGGCGATTGTCGGTAGACCTTAATCAGGTTTTGAGAAAGAAACGACTTTCTAATCGTGGTTTTTCTCAGATTGTGTCCCGTCTGAGTCCTGTTAAGGATGTCACGGGGGCTGTGTCTTGCCCGAGTCCATCTTTTGATGATGTTGCAAAAGGAGATCGTGATTCTCTTGAGGAGGCTGAGGAGCTGAGGCTTGCTTTGGAAAAGAGCGAGAATGAGACTACTCGTCCGCTGGATGATAACGAGAGGAAGCTATTTTCTGGATTCCGTCATTTCACTAATTAAGACTAAATAACGAGCTAATGAATCAACTTCTTTTTGCCATTGTACTTCCCAATCAAATTCGTCATAACACTCATAGTGATCAACTTTATGAAGATCCCATGGAATTTCGGAAGCTCATAGCATGGGTCCGGATAAGTCCCAATTTATTGCTTCCTCTCCACTAATAAAGCCCACTGCTTCAACTCGTTCCAAAAATATAGGATTCTGCGTAATAAGATTTTGATATTCAAAAATCTATGTTAGAAAATAATCACAGAAATCCAAACATTAATCGATCCAGCCATGAGGCAGATCGGCGGCTACTCCCCAGATACGAAAAAAATTGTGCATCATTCGCATAGAACCTTTTTGTTTGTTATGAAAATTATCATCCCCGAGCCAAGCTATTAGTATCAATAATATAAGAAACTTAAAATATTTGGAGAATATGTTAAAATAAAAATGGAAAGAAAAAAAATGTTGGTACTCCATCTTCCTTGCTTCTTTGATGGGTTACTATCTACCAAAGAACCATTTTTTTAAGATAATATAAACGAGCATAGAAAGGTGAGGAAGGAGACCTTGTGGAGATTGAACGTCACACAAAAAATAAAAACACATAATAATTCAAAAATGAAAAAAATAAAATAAAACAAACCTTATCAGAGAGTGTCAATAAAACTAAATGGAAAGACGGAGTAGTAGCAACAACATGGAGTTCTTCATTGCTGAAAGAGAAGTAAATGACAGCTTAAAGAAACACGCGAATACTATAAAAAAAAGGAACATTTAAAATTTTACATATGAGACAAAGAATGGATACTTGTCTAAAAGTTCGAGGACGAGTAGAGGTACCAGCAACTACATAAACATTAAAATACAAATTTTTTTAGTCACACGAGAGACGATGGATATGAATTTCAAATAAGGTTTCGAAAACCACCGACATGAAAAGGAGGGAAGAGGTACACTGGGACCATAATCTCCCCCTTTCAGTAATTGAGGTGGGGTGAAAGAAACAACCCTGATAGGACGAGACGCAGACAGACATAGAAATTTGTTTGTGAAATCCGTACGAAGTTTAGGGTCCTTGAGGACCTGCCATTGTATGTCCTGATGGGTGACCAAACGCCAATGTCGCCTCCGACAGGTTTCATCTGCTTGCATTGTGCGATGCTTCAAACTGGAGTGTGTTTTCCTGTTCTGGACCTAAATTGGGAGTTCTTGGTCTCCTTGGGATTCCTCCAACCCAATTGGGGCCTAATGGATATAGGATCATCCTCGTGATTCTGATCAGTGCTAAGGAGGTCGGCGTCAGCGTGACTCCGCGAGTAATTCAATTGCTAACTTCTCCCCGACTGAAGGATAACGTTGTCTGTAAGATGACATCGCCAACTTGCTTTGTGAATCTGCCTGATGATTTCATGTTCTGGCAAAAGTAATGTTTTTAGACTCCTGCGGATTCGAAGTATTTCTAATGCAAGAGTCGTCCGCTCATGCTAGAGTTCAAGCCGCTTCGTAAGTTCAACCGTTTCTTGTGACTTTGATTTGCTTGATTGCGGGCTAGCTAGTCATTGTTTGTGTTTCTTCGAATGAAGGTTTTTCACTACTCCTTTTATCTTAGAGGAACAAAACACCATAGAGACGTTTTGTGGCTTGCCAAAGAGGAACGTGGTCGATGTCATGAGAGTTTCCAACTTCATCCGTAGTGGGTTGTGGGACAACTGGCACGTTGCCCCCATTCTGTACCGAGTATCACAAATTAAGTTGGAAGATGGGGCCCCTTCAAGGAAGAGGAAGGCTATTGGGACCAAAGTTTTCGTCCTCTCTAACGTGAAGGAGTCGTCTGAAACGCTTTCCTCTTTTGTGAGGAAAAGGTCTTGTGTTAGAACTGGTTGCCTTCAGCACGACCCGCTCTAGTGAAAGAAGAACGCGAGTCAGCTAAGCCTGTTGGGGGGGAGATTGATGTGTCTGGCTTGGAGAAATATTACTTACAGTTCGCAGGATTTGTAGACAGGTCGAAAATTAGCGACGCGCAAGTTGAAGCTTTGAACGATCGTTTGGTGTGGGTCGCAATGGCGGCTTCTGTCGGTGTTGATTCGCATGAGACTGTTCCAATAGAAGGCTTCTGTGAGGATTCGCCTGAAGTTGTAGAATCTGATCGTTCTGCTGGCGTGCATTTGAAAGTGATCATGGTGGCACAGACCAAGTTTCATGTAGTCCGTATTGCTCACCGCCTCGTTCCAGACCACAACTAGAAGTGTTGGAGGATCCTGCTGGATAATTCGCTTCCTCTTCTCCCTCCAGATCATATCGAGCCGTCATACAATAAAGGGTTGGTTGTTGTCGGCAAGGAAAAAGCCACGGAAGAGAGCCTAAGGACAGTGGCAACCATAAAGAGTGGTGCTGGCGTAATTCCTTATTAGAAAAAGCTTCATCTAGATGTGCGAATAAGCCTGCTTGCACCGAACTTGATAAATATGAGTTCACAGGTCTGGCACCAAAACGTGGACGTAGAGTATGCTTTGAGGAAGCATATAAGTAGGCGTCACAGCTTGCTGATGAATTGCGTTCCAAAGCCCATGGAGGATATGCTAGAAGGGTATATGGACAAGGGCTTGAAGTACCTTATGTTGGGTATGTCTCACTTGAGCCACGTGGCCGTTGTTGGGACGAAAGTCGAGGCGGCTTGTAAGGGGGTATACACCTTGGAGCGTGTCTTCTCACACATGCAAGCGTTGTATCCTGATGCGCTTTATGAAATTGATGTGCCATAAAAGCAGCTACAGAGGCAGGCTAAGGAAAATAGGCAGGATCAGTCAACCGTGGTCGTTGAGACTCAAGGGGCTCGTCTGAAGGCCCTTGAGATTGATATGTCTGAGGCGGTGTTTGAGAGAGATAGACTCAAATAGGAGTTGGATCGGACCCGTCAAGACGTAGAGGTTGTGTAGGAAGCTGTAGCTACAGCGCGTTCTGATTTGTGGGCTCTTGCTAAAGAGAATGCTTCAAAGGAGTCGACTGGCTGCTCAAAAGCAACAATTAGAATCCGATGTGAAATTATTTGCTCGAGGGGCGAAGAAGATTGATGACCAGCTCGAATTGGAGTGGCATGAGCTTAGTGTTGTGAAAAGCAGTCTGTCCACAGAGCAGACTCGGGTCGACGCGCTGACTGGCAAGTTGGAGCTATTGGCGCTGATGAAGGAGAAGTATCCAAAGTGGGATCTCGGTCTTTATTAGAAGATGATGTATGTAGACTTGTATGTTACCTCTGCATCGGATGAAGAAGACAGTTTGTGTTCTGATGTCCAAGCCATGGAGTGTGTGAACGCAACTTCTGTTCCTTTTCCACTATGCTTAGCTCTTTTGTTTCTATACATTCTCCTGATAAGAGTAAAATTGTGTGTTTTACCCCTTTTTGTTTTTCCCCGGCAACGACGCCAAAGACTTGATGCAGATTTAACAAACCTAAATAAATAGGTTAATTTAACCCACTTGTAATAACTGCAAGTGCACAGTGTCTAACTGGTAGACAAGGGCAAGTACAGGTCGATCCCACAAGAACTATGGTTGCAATTAAATTTCAGAGTTGATTTAAACTAATTTAAATTGGGGTTACAGCAATTAAAATATCTAAACTAAAAATCAAATTAAAAAAAATAGAAAGTTTTAAAGAATATGAGAAGTGAAACCAAGGCATTGACTCCACCATAGGTTCTTTGAGATTTGTGTAATCCAAATTATTATTTTCAAGAATTAACATGACTAACCTAAAGATTAATCTAAGTTCGCAATTGATTTCAGCAAAGGTATAAATCCTTAGCATTGCGTGTCTTCTTACGGCACACACAATCACAGGTTTATTTTAATTAATCCTAAACCCCTAGCATTGCGTGTCTTCTTACGGCACACACAATCACAGATTCAGATTAATTGATTGAATTAGGCTTTTGAATGTCAATAAAGGGTACTTCTAACTACCGACTAGTCTAGATAATTAATCAGGATATAACCGGTGAAAGCAAATTATTGAGAATCAGAAATCAAATGTGTTTAACGTTCAAGCATAAAGAAAACAATAAATTTAAATACAACAAACTCTAGGAAACTCTGTGGTTTCATCTTAGCCTTGGCGAAGGGTTTAGCTATCCATGGTAGCGGTGGTCACAGCATCAATGGAGGTGGAAGTCATCTCTACACGGACGCGAATCCCGAGAAAAGGGTTGCTGATGGACTGTGGTGGCTCAGAGTGAACACCGGGGTGCAAATAATGAAAACTGATTTTCAAATCAGTTTTCTCCCGCCCGAAAAGCAGCGCTCTTCAGAGCTTCGTCTCCAGCGCGACAGCGCTCTGTGTCGCGTCTGCTGCTTAGCTCCTCGCTCCTCCTACTGGCTCTGTTACCTGCAAGAGACAGAGAAAGGGTGAGGGAAGAACGAGAAGAGGAAACGACGAGAGAAAAATAAACAGGGACGGTGCTCTGTCGCGAGCTCTGTTTCGCGGCGGTGATGGAGGTGGTTGCTTGGTCTGGTTGCAACGGTGGTCGTGAGAGAGAGAAAGAAACAGTGAGAAATAGATAGGGAAACAGGAAGGAGGCCGAGAGAGGGGAGAAACAGGGGTGGCGGCGGTTCGTGAAGGAGGAGAAACAGGGAGCACCCTGCTCCTGTCGCGGTGGTGGTGCGTCTGATGGTGGATGGCGGCGGTTCGTGAATGATGGAACAGAGAGAGGAGGTGGCAGCTGATGGTGGAGGACGAGGAGGGTGGTGGTCTGTTTCGGTGGCGAGGCGAGGTTTGTAACGTGAAACAGGGTTGTCACGCCCCTGTTTCACGGTGGTTAGTGACGGTGGTGGTGGTGGCTGTGTGGCGTGATGACGTGAAACAGGGTTGTCACGCCCCTGTTTCAGTGGGATGAAGGAAGAGGTTTGGCTGGGAGAACGAGAGAGATATGACGAGATGAAGGGTGATGGCGGGATTATCGCACTGCCGGCTCTCCTATCGAGCGAGGATTGCCGGCAGGGTGGATTGGTGTGGTGGCTGGAAAAGAGAGGAAGGGAGAAGGAACGTGGAAGAAGTGAGAAAAGATGGTTTCTCCAAACTGGGAAGAGCTAAATAGGGTTCTCCTATTTTCTTGGGCTTGGGTTCTCCAAAAGGCGTTGGGCTTGGGTTTTTAGGTTAGCATTTTGGGTTTAGGCTTAGGTTAAATTAGGCGGACCTAGGTTTATTAGGGTTAAGTTTAGTTATGTGACTCTCTGCTTTGTACCACCGCTAGAATCGACCAATTGCCATTCCTTAAATTGTCGCCTTAATACGATTTCATCGTTCACGCTCAAATTCCTGCAAAGACATGAAAACGAAATAATTATTATAAATTATAATAATCAAAACACTAACATATATAAATTAAGGGATATATTATGTAATAATTATTTGAATATCAGTTACCTCTGCATCGGATGAAGAAGACAGTTTGTGTTCTGATGTCCAAGCAATGGAGTGTGTGAACGCAACTTCTGCTCCTTTTCCACTATGCTTAGCTCTTTTGTTTCTATACATTCTCCTGATAAGAGTAAAATTGTGTGTTTTACCCCTTTTTGTTTTGACCATTAATGAAAACAGTTTTATCTATTTTATGTTTGTTGTCTCTATTGCATGTTTTTCGTTTCGCCTTGTCGTTTTGCTTTGGCATAGGCTGATTGAATCAATAGGTTATTGATTGGTCTGTCTACGATAGAAAGCTTGACCATTTTGCGTTGTGAATGACTCAGAGTCATCGCTGTGTAGTAATGTCTGATAGTAGGTATGTTGCAGAAACTTTAGCTAAGGGTTGAGTTGCCCGAGTTGTGTCTTGTCCCAAAGGTAAGCTACTTGAGGCTTGTCTTACTTGTTGATCGATCGGCTGCGGCTACTGCTATGGGCGAGTTGCGATGGCCAAACGTATGTGACAGAGCGTTCGTGCTGAGTCATGCATCGTAAGCTCGGGTTGACATCCTAAGTAGCTTTTATCTGGGCACTGGCCATTGGATCTTTGTATCGGCGTGAGTGGCCTTTGCTAATAATGGAATGTCAGTCTGTTTGAGCATGAAAACACTGACTCAGTTAGACTCATGTTTGCGGTCGATGTAGGAGAGCGGTGGTCGCGTGGCGAGCTACTTGGGGCTCCCACCTTCTGAACCATCTATGCCCGAGCAATGTGGGCTACATATTCGAGGTGTGAGGGTTTGGCAACTATGCTGAAGAATAGTAGTCCCGTGGCAAGTCGTCGACATCAGTTAAGGACTGACTAGTCTCACACCTTTCGAACAATCTACACCCGCCCAACACGGTGGGGGCTACAAATTCGAGTAAAAGGGTTCAACGACCAGGCTGAAAAGCAGTGGTCCCGTGGGAAGCCGTCGAGATCAGTTCGGGACTGACTAGGCTCTCACCTTCCAAATCATCTACACCTGTGCGCATCAAGCTACAAATTTGGGAGTTTTCGGCGGTCACGCTAAAAAATAGTGGTCCCATGGCAAGCGGTCAAAATCAATTTGTGGCTTACTAGGCTCCCACATTCTAGACTATCTACACCGCCCAATGGGGGCTACAAGTCCAAGGATGGTGATTCGACGGCCACGCTTAAAAGCAGTGGTCCCATGGCGAGCCATCGGAATCAGTTCATGACTAACTAGACTCCCATCTTCTAACCTACCTACACCCGCGCAATGGAGGCTACAAGTCTAAGGTTGGTGATTCGGCGGCCACGCTGAAAAACAGTGGTCTCGTGGCGAGCCGTCAAAATCAGTTCGAGACTGACTAGGCTCCCACCTTCCAAACCATCTACACTCGAGCCATGGGGGATATAGGTCTGGGCTTTGATCAGAAGCTTTCGTTGCCAGTCGTCAACAGCTAGGCTTACCTGATTGGGTTTGGCGATCATTAACCGTGAATGGGGGGCAATGATCCCTGGCAAGTCGTCGTCACTAGGCGTGATAGCGCTGATTAGACTCCCACTTCCTAGACCATCGAGATCCTTGCTAAACGGACTAGGTGTTGGGTGATACCAGAAGTCATCGTCATCAGCTTGGGCTGACTAAGCTTGCCCGGTTGGGGAGAGGCTCCACCCATTTGAGGGCGTGAGAACCCATGTCCCCTAGTGTCGCGCACTATGCGAACATTATCTTAAAACAAACAGCAATCCGTAGGTATGGTCTGTGCATCAGGGCTGCTTTGGATTTGTGCTCGTGCATAACATGTAGCATAATATTGTTTGAATGGTGGGCCGAGAGGATCAAGCCTTTGGACCCGCAAATGAAGAGTTGGGGTTTCCTGTACGGCTGCGCTACGAGTACGGCATAGATCGCGTGGTGATACATGTACGACGTAGGCTGCGAGATGGTTGAGTGTCGGTTACTCCCCTTGAATTGATGGGGTTGCGTGTAGCGCCATTAATTGAGCGAATGTGGTCTGTGCACTTTCCTTGGCAACCATCATTTCCCACACAGTATTCTATGCTTAGAAATTAATGTAGAAGGCCTATTTGATGAACCATTACGCGTATATAATGGTGTTCTCCAATCGTTGTAGGTACTATATTTCGCAGAGCTCATCTCCTGTAATCTTTTTGCGAAGAAAATGCTTTGGATTTTCCGAAGGCTGAAGGTGAATCTCCATTATAGGAGTCCCCGAATGTTCTAACATTTGCCTCGATCATGCACGATCATAATCGCTGTTATGTGTGGTCACCTATTGTGGGTGGGTACGTAGTCGATCTGCTGAGATCTCATAATTTCTTCTTATATTATGGAGAAGTAGTACGGATTTGCTATCAAAAGAGACGCCTTGGTCTTATTTCATGTTGTTTGCATCCACGTGTATGTTGTTCCTGTTGCTAACTTATGACCGATCGAAGTGTTAGGGGATGCACGATGTTTCCGGTGGTGGTAGCTCTCAGCCACTCCAGCTACCATGTATGTGAAAGGTGTCCTCGCTTGGGAGCATTGTGAGACCTTGACTGTTTCGTCGCCGGCGGTGGGGAAGTCAGTCATTTGTTGCAAGGTCTACAACGCCATTGTACAGTCACTTTCTTGGGTGATTTGACGGAGCAATTGACCGCTCAGTCCTTTCAATCCCCTCTGGCACTTTGTTCTTGATCTTGGGAAGGGGTATAGCGAAGTCGTTTTAATATCTTTGTTGTCACTTGCAGACTCCTCGCATCAGAGGGTCTGCATGGCTTTCTTCGGATACCCCTCGTAGTAGAATTGTCTAAACGAATCTTTTACTTCATGTTGCATCGCATTTAGTTGCTTATAGTATGTGGTCTTTTGTATCCGCTTCAGGGCGCTTGTTTGTTACATCTTTCCAATAATCAATAGAGTTTGTTTCTGTAATTTTTCCTTTATTTCTTAAATGATTACAAATCACATAAGTCTTTAAAAACTAAAATTCTACATTGACTATGGAAAGGGAAGTAAACAATTGAAAGCAAACTAACTGTTGAACGGGAAGAATTGATCCTGGCTTAGAAGTGAATTTGGATTTCCCTTGTGGATCGTTTAGCTGACTGTCGAGGCACTTCAGTGACTACTGAAGAGTAAACCTTGTAGAAGGGTTAATCTCTGTACCGAGGAAACGTCGGGGGATGTATTCCTGCTTACCTTGGCCTCTTCGTTTTGCTGGGTGGAAGAGCAAACAACTCCTACACTATTTGAAAGTGATGCCCCCGCCGTTGCTTGGCCTGGCGTTGGTTCAGGCTGCCCCACAATGCGTAGTTGGATCTGGGAGCATTCTATTTGTTTTAGTGCGTTGTAATGGCAGCCCTGTACCGTAGGTTGGTCTCCACATATAGTCCCTTCTGAGTGGTTAGCAGTGTACTTAAGACACTGGTGAATGGTGGAGACTACTGCTTCCATCTAGTGGAGCCATGGTCTTTCCAAGATAAGGTTGTAGGTCAACGGTACGTCTACGACCATGAAGTCCAGAAACAAGACCTTTTTTAGTTGTGACTCTCCTACCACTATTGCCAACCTTATCTTCCCAATCAGGAAGCACTTTTCTCCGCTGAATCCAATCAGCGAGTAATCTGAGGATGTCAAGTTTTCCTCCTTGAGATCCATACTGCGGAACGTGTTGTAGAACAGGACGTTGAGTGAGCTTCCTATGTCCACCATAGCTCTCTTTACCTCCCAGCTTTCTATGGAGATCGAGATGACTAGGGCATTATTATGTGGCGCTCGGACTCCTTCGAAGTCTATGTCCGTAAATGCCAAGGGGGGAATGGAACTCTGAATCCTTGAGTGGCAGATGTGTATGTCCTCATCCGCGGGTTGTGTCCTCATCTCCAGTAAGGTTCGCTTGCGAGACCTATATGACTGGTCTTCATTCGGTTCGACTCCATGAAGGACATATATTATCCCTGGAATCTCTTTCGCTATTTCTTTAATTGACTCCCCCTGTCCCTGGTTTGTTCTGGTTACTTCTTAGAGTTTAGGAATTCTTTTAGTTTGCCTCTGCGGATCCAGTACTCAACTTCATACCTCAGACTCTTGCAGTCGTTGGTATCATGGCCGCCATCCTTATGGTATACATAGTATTTGTCGTTGTCACGCTTGGCGAGGTCCTCGTGCTGTTTTTGGAGCCACTTCAGATCCTCCCAGTTCTTCATGGAGTTAAGTACGTCTGATAGGCGGGCATTGAGGGGTGTCACAATCCTGGATCCAATGTAGTTGGATGATTTTTCCGGCTTGGACTGACTAGGGTCTGACCTGTTGTAATTGCGCTTCCCCTTGCTTCGTTCCTCGTCCTCACGTTTCTTTCCCTTCTTCTTGTCCTTAAAAGCGGAGGGCTTCTTCTCGCCTTCGATTTCCCTCTTTACGGTTCTCAGCTCCTCCAAGGTAATATACTTCTGAGCACTCTTGAGGAGCTCTGTCATGTCCAAAGGGGGCTCCAAGGTGAGTTCTTTGTAGAGCTTTCCTTCCTTGAGGCCCGCAATGAAGGCTTTCACGATCGTGTCGTCGTTGCATTCGTCGATGAGAGTCAGTTCGTTGGTTAAGCGCGTGACATACTCTCTGAGAGTCGTGGGACCTCTTCGGAAGTGCAAACTCCCTCCAAAACGTGTCAGGAACTCCTTTTCCAGTGTCTTGAAGGAGTCGATCGATTTCGACGGAAGGCTTTGGAACCACGTTCGCGCTGAGCTTTTCAAACTAGTGGAAAAGGTTCTGCACATGACAGACTTAGATCCTTCTTTAAGGGCCATTACGTCCTTGTAATGGCGTAGGTGGTCGAAAGGATTAAAGGTTCCGTCGTAGAAGTTGAGCTTCGGGGGAGTGAACTTCCTCGAAAGATCCCCATTCATGATCCGATCCACAAATGGCGGGACAGTGAGGCGGTATAGTACGTCCGGATTATCGCCTCTCTGCGGAGGGGGTTTTCAGGGCCGAGCCTCTCGGTCCTGGCCGCAAGCTCAGCGTTAGCCGCGCAGTCTCCCCTAGTTCAATAAGAATTGGCAAGGGCTTAGCTTTCATGTGCTTGCTCCCTGCCATCCCCCGGAGATGGAGGCATGTGATGCTCCTGGTTTCCATTGGCAGGTGGTGATTTTTGTCGCGTGAGAGCCTCCACCGCCTTAGCTATTTTCTGTATTTGAGATGTCAGCCTATCGATTTGGGGGTCCACTGTTACTGTCGTCAACGCGGGGGCTTGAGTCTGTAGCCCGTGTATGACCTGAGCCGCTGAAAGTGGTGGTGCTGCGCCAACTGAAGCATTTGATGTGTCCCCCTGTACTCTGTTGTTGCATGACCTAGTGGCCACCATCTCTCTGGGTTTTAAAAGGAGACGACGCTAATGAAAAGTAAGAACTCTGTCGTCCCCACGAACGGCGCCAAACTGATGCAGTCATTTTTCGCTCCCTACTTTGACCTAGTCATGCTGACTTGTTGACCTGCACAAGTAACGCACGTGAGCCACGAACCACCATTGTGGTGGCCAATGGCAGTCCGATGCTAAAGTCAGACAAAGATCTAAGAAAGGCGTACTGTTGTAAACAGGGAATTTGTAGCGTACCTTAGCTTACCAATCTCATGTCTTATTTATAGTTCAAGGAGTCCTGATTCTACCAGGCCATGGTAGGCGTAGTTTAGGAAGGAGGTCTTCGTGGAGATACTTCTCTAATTATGAGTCGTGTTGTATGAGGAAAGTTCCTTGTTAGCCCTATGCTCCGAGATACGCGGGAGATAGTTCTAATCCAAAAGCAATACGTAGAAGGGAGTTTCCCTTTGTGGAATGTACTATGGTATTTGCTTCCTAGTTAGAAACAGATAGTTGTTGTAGTTACCCGTCCGAAGCTGATCATCGAGATACTTGCCGTAGTAGGACTTATGGATATTGAGGATAGTTGTGAGACGTGTGGGCTTAGCATGTTGTAAGAGTTCGGGTCCGTCTGGCGAACTTAATTCGGTAGGCTTAGAACAGCTTGGGTTGGATCAGTGTTAGGCTGATGCTGAGGCCCGTAGGTCCTCGAGATCATCTTGACACGTATATGATTCAGGGATGTAACCGTTTTTATGTATAATCAATATATAGAGAGAGAGAGAGAGCGATAGGCTATTAGGACTTGGGCTTTGCAAAGATCCTTTAAAATGATATTCATCTCATCCTCTAAGGAGAAACTGGCACTTGCCTCCATTAGAGAATTATTAAAGCTTCAACCAATTCATCTCATCTTGATTTAGAGTGTATTGAGCTAATTTTTTTCTCATCCTGCAATCAAGTAACCTCAAGAGAGATTCATCTGAGCTAAAGCATCATCTGAGCTCGTCATTGCCCATGAGTGTGTCCCGAAGCTTTTAAGTGAGTTCGAGTGGTCTTATAAGGTTGTGGAGAATAGTTTTTAGACTCGAGTTCTCATTAGAGAAAACGTTGTATTTTTGTTCGAAGAGAATATAATAAGATAAGTTTGTAAAATAAAAAGAAAAAAAAAAAAAAAATTGTGCGTGTGCACCATTTCATCAAGGAAGTAACCAACCAAAGACAATCAAACTTCGATTTAGATGCACCTCATTATGTCTGTGTTGTGTTCGGGTTGTTTTTTCCCATGCTTTTATTTCTTATTTTATATTTGATTAATGATTGTGCTTCAAACTCGCTATCTTTATTTTCAACTTGTATGCTCGTAATCTTGTTTTTGGAGGGTTTTGAAAAGCATTTTCTCGTGCATATCAATTAATTGGTGTTTAATTATTTCTTCATTTAACGTCTTTGTACAAGTATCCAATTAGTGATTGGGTTTGATTTCAACTCTAACTTGCTTTTCTATCATAACCGAACCAAAGATTTTAGCCAAATGTATACCAACTAAGTTGGTAAAGGTGTCACGGATTGAAACCCGACCGCGGAATGAGGTGGGGAGGATTATGGGTAAAAAAAAAAAACCAAAGATTTTAACTTATATTTAAAAACCAAATTATTCGGGCGAAGATTTTTAAAATCAAGATTTATCATCAAGAAGAAATTATTCAACCCCCCATTCCCCCATTTTCAGACACAAATCTCATCATAATTAGTAAGTGGTAGCTAGCGGTCGTGTTGGTGGTAGGTGGGTGGCGAGGAATAAAGTCATGTTTATTATTATTTTATATTTTATCTATTTCAGGTTAGATCTAATCTTGTCGATTTATGCGATGATGATCTTGGAAACACGTACTGAAAATAGAAACAAGAAAAATGGGTAAATGCATATGGTCAGACATCTTTGACTATATCCACTAACAATAATGTTAGTTGTTGAATGGAAATGGTCTTCCAAAATTTGTGCCAGCTCAATTTGTAAAACTTGCAGTCGATGACATCACAAGTCCAAGATTCGAGTCCTACTAAAGTCACTTAAATTTATTTATTATCCAATGAAAACCTCGTGTCAACCAAAAAACTTATTTATTTTCTTCCATGTTGTTCTTCTCTTGAAATCAACAAATGCGATAATCTATGTCCACAATAAACCCAGGCTAACAAAAAGCCATAAGGTAAGTTTTTGACAAAAACTAACTTGCCAAAATCAGTCATCGGCAATATTCTAAGCTTCCGTTATCACGGTTTTGGGGTTGTCCAATCAAAAGGTTTTTCTTAATTATTTTTTATTTGGTGTCAAGGCTTAAATATATTCTCTGTAATTATAATTATGCCCTGTCATAGTGGATAAATTTTCATTCTAGGTAGAAACCCAATAAATAAATAATAAAAAGCAACTTTGCAAAATGCACCTCAATTATCACTGCAATTCTTAACAAAATAACTATTCATTATTTAATATAATAAATTTCAATCCATTACACTTTACTCTAATATATGCTTAAACGCGATTAATTTCTTGAACCCATCCTTTTTAGCGGACACGACAACTCCATAATCATTCAAATTGTTACCATCTTTTGCTACTATACTGAAACTGAATTAGTGTCAGTAGTGACTTGTTTTGCACCTTAATTTGGCCACATGATCAAATTTCAAATTCATTTTAGTTTGTTTGTTATATTGAGAGATGGAAAACTTTGCTATTTCTTCAACATTTGGATCATTCACGTCTTTGATAGATTTCCATCCACCTTCAAGGGCTGAGAATCTCCATTGAAGAAAAATGTTGAGATGTGTTTTCAAGTAAGAAGAAGAGTTGATAAGATTTTCATTTCTTTCTATCTGTTTGATGTATGTATTCTTATGTTTTCTTTTTGTTTGCAATTTGTGATTTTTTTTTCTTTCAATGGACTTATATATAAAATTTAGTGGTGCATAATAGAAAATTTATTTAAAAATATTTGTTGGCCGAGATGCCTTTCAATTTGGTAACAACCATACAATGCACATCTTTTCAACTGTTGGACTTAAGTATGTCGCACATACCAAACTGGACTAATCTAACTATTGATGTTTAATGAGAAAAACTAACAGGATCATCAAAACTGGGACGCTTATGGATCTTGGGGTGGGCGATCAAGAGTGTATTATTAATCATGGAGTTTTCAAATACAGAAATTCTAAATGGCGAGGAAACCAGCGAGGAAAACAGCGAGGGAGGGGGTGTGACTGCTCATCCCTCTCGAGATGCACGCTCTGCATCTTCGAGATGCGCAGTAGGGAGATCAACTTTGATTAAGTTTGTTGCTTTCTTTTATCCCAATATACATTATGCAAGTGTTTCTTTTGCCCAAAACCTTGGGTGAGGAAATTGACTAGATTATATATGATAGAGTAAGTCTGGTCAGTCATGTTTGTTTTTTTTTTGTTTTTTTTTTTGTATTTTTTTTTTTGTTTTTTGACCTTTTTTCTTTAAAACACAATTACAAATACTATTTATAGGAGGGGTAGAAGTGTAAAAAAAAGGCTAGCAAATTGTATATGATGATAACCTTTTGTTGAATGGGTATTGATGATTATAAACCTTGTTTCTTAATTGCATGGCATAATCTTTGGAGAGATATAAAAGGTTGTGGTCTTGAAAAGTCCTTCTATGTCCGAGAGAAATGAAGCTTTTGTTTCTAAGTTGCTCTGGAGGTTGATGAAATAACCTATTTCTTTGTGGAGTATATTCCTGAGGTCCATATATTGCCCAAACCAACTCGTTCCTCTGCCCTTTTGGATTATTTCAAGAAAGCTAGCATAGATCATTTAAGTTGGCTCCAATCTACTTTTGCATGCTTTCCTTTCGTGATCAATGAAGGGTTTTTTTTTTAACCCATGTTAGAAACATTGTTGCCAATATAAATCTTTAAATTATTTCTCAGTGACTTAGTTACACATGAAAATCGCAAGAAAGGAATCAACTAACTACTAGTGCATTTTTTTAACAACAACAAAAGGCCGGAAGGGCATGCTTATAACTCCTTTTTGGGATGATGGTGTTGGAATAGTGTTGGCTTAAATAGTTTCACATCAAATAAGGATGAGTTGTCACTAAGTTTAATAAGAAGATGGTTCATTTCCTGATAGCAACGAGGCCTTTTGGGCCAAGATGCGCGTAAGTGCACGTACGCAACGCTCCAACAAATGGTATAAGAACCGATGATTCTGCGAGGATTTGACAAGGTGGATGTGATACCCTTGTGTGGGCGGACCTGAGGGTGAGGGTTGGAGCCCAATAGGCCCAACAGGCCTGTGGATCCCAAGAGGGGTTGGACGAGTTGCTCAAGGGGGATCATAGTCTCACATTGCCTGGGTGCAGGAGGGTGGTGTGCTTTATATGTACGAGCTTGGCTCTACATGATACAACGCGTTTTAAAGCCATGCGGGCCGATTTGGGCCCAGAGCGGACAATATTGTGTCATGTGGACCGGGTCGTTACAGTGGAAGTGTAGGCGGCACATTGTTCAGGGAATAGCGCAGGGTAGCGAGCCAGGTGGAGCATCGCAAGTGCGCGGTCCGCCAGATGAATGATCCAGATTAGGTTACAGATCCTTCCTAAGTGAGTATCCTACAAGTCCAGACAAGGTGGAGTTAGTGCGGTGGTTGCGACTAGAAGAAGCCAACAACACCAAAAATAGTTGAGTCGATACACCGAGTGCAAACTCTTAGGATCGTAGTTGCGCAAGACACTCGAGGAGGAAGTGTACTTCGAGATGTTGTGGACCAAGTATATGGATTGTAGGATGTGTGATGATTTGCGCCAAATGTAGAGATTGTTGGGATAATGTTGACTTAAATAATCCCACATCAAGTAAGGAGAAGTCGTCACTGAGGTTTATAATGAAATGATCCACTACCTAATAGCAACGAGGTCTTTTGGGGGAAATCCTTCACCACCTAAGCCAAGATGAAAGGCCTGATAGGTGGTATTTAAGTTGGGGACAATATCGTTGCTAGGTATAGTTGACCAAGGGGTGCGCGCAAATACACGTGCATGACGCCCGAACAAGTCAGGTTCAGATGGAAACCCCAATATGGTGATATTTAAGTTGGGGACAATATCGTGCTATTTATAGTGGATTAAGGGGTGCGCGCAAGTGCGCAACGCCCTAACAAGTGGTATCAGAGCCGATGGTTTGGAGGTGATTTGGCGAGGAGGATGTGTACTTCGAGATGTTGCAGACTAGATGGATGGATTGTAGGATGTGTAATGATTCGCGCCAAATGAAAAAATTGTTGGGATAATGTTGGCTTGAAAAGTCTCACATCAAGTAAGGAAGAGTCATCACTGAGGTTTATAGTGAGATGGTTCACTTCCTAATAGCAACGAGACCTTTTGTGAAAACCCCCCACCATCTAGGCTTAGGTGAAAAGCTCGGGCATATGCACATGCGCGGCCCCCCAACAAGACTTGCGCGCACCCCTTGGTCCATTATACATAATAGCGATATTGTCCCCAACTTAAACACCAATATATTGGGTATTCCATCTGGGCCTAGGTGGTGTAAGGTTTTTTCAAAAAAACCTCGTTGTTATTAGGGGTGGATCATCTCCTTATAAACCTTAGTGACAACTCATCCTTACTTGATGTGAGACTAGTCAAGCCAACACTATCCCAACAATCTCCACCTTGGCGCGAATCGTCACAAATCCTACAATCGATCCACCCGATCTACAACATCTCGAAGTACACATCCTCATCTAGTGTCATGTGCAACCACGATCTTGTGAGTAGTACTCAATGTACGGACTCGATTATTTTCGATGTTGTTAGCTCCATCTAGTCGCAATCACCGCACTAACTCCACATCGTCCGAACTTGTAGGATACTTACTTGGCAAGGATCTGGAACCTAATCTGGATCATTCACTGGCAGACTGCGCACTTGTGATGCTCCTCTTGGCTCGTTGCTCTGTGCCTATCCCCTGAATAATGTGCCGCTTGTACTTCCACCTCGCCAAGTCCTCGTCGAACCGTTGGCTCTGATACCACTTTATAAGGCGCCGCGCGCCTGTGCGCACCCCTTGATCCATTATACATAGCAACAATATTATCCCCAATTTAAACACCACCATATCGGGCCTTCCCTAGGCATAGGTGGTGTGAGGTTTTCTCCAAAAGGCATCGTTGCTATTAGAAAGCGAACCACTTTTTTATAAACCTTCATGACGATTCCTTCTTACTTAATGTGGGACTATTCAAGCCAACACTATCCCAACAATCTCCACCTTTGGTTCGAATCGTCATACATCCTACAATTCATCCACCGGTCTGCAACATCTCGAAGTACACTTCCTCCTCGAGTGTCATGTGCAACCACGATCCTGTGGGTAATACTCGATGTATGGGCTCGAATATTTTCGGCGTTGTTGGTTTTACCTAATTGCAACCACCTCACTTCCTCCACCTCGTCCGGACTTTTAGGATACTACATTGGCAAGAATCCAGAGCCTAATATGGATCATTCATCTGGTTGACCACGCCCATGTAATGCTCCACCTGACTCGCTACCTTGCGTCCGATCCCCTGAACAATGTGCTTTTTGCACCTCCACCTCGACAAGTCTCGCCAAGTCCCAGCCGAACCATTGGCTTTAATACCACTTGTTAGGGCGTCGCGTACATGTGCGCACCCCTTGTTCTATTATACATTGCAACGATATTGTCTTTAACTTAAACACCACCTATCAAGCCTTTCATCTAGGCATAGGTGGTGTGGGATTTCCCCCAAAAAAAATTGTTGCTATTTGGGAGTGGATCACTTTCTTATAAACTTTTGTGACAACTCGTTTTTACTTGATGTGAGACTATTCAAGCCAACACTATCCCAAAAATCTCCACATTTGTATTGAATCGTCACACATCCTACAATCCATCCACCGGTCTGCAACATCTCGAAATACACATTCTCCTCAAGTGTCATGTGCGACCACGATCCTGTGGGTAGCACTCGGTGTACAGGCTCAACTATTCCTAACGATGTTGGCTCCACATAGTCGCAACCACCGCATTTACTCCACATCGTCCAAACTTGTAGAATACTCACTTTTGGCAAGGATCTGGATCGTTCACCTGGAGGACCTGCGCTCTACCTGGATCTGGCTCACTACCCTGCACTCTTCCTTGAACGATGTGCCGCATGCACCGCAATCTCATCAAATCCCAGCCAAACCATTGTCTCTAATACCACTTGTTAGGGCATCGCGCACCTACACGCACCCATTGATCCACTATACATAACAATGATATTATCCCCAATTTAAACACCACCATATCGGATCTTCTATCTAGTCCAAAGTGTTGTGAGGTTTTCTCTAGAATGCATCATTGCTATTAGGGAGTAGACCATCTCCTTATAAACCTTAGTGAGCGCTTCTCCTTATTTGATGTGGGAATATTCAAGCCAACACTATCCCAACAATCTCCACATTTGGTGCAGAATCGTCATACATCCTACAGTCCATCCACCGGTCTGCAACATCTCAAAGTACACCTCCTCCTCGAGTGACATGTGCGACTACGATTCTTTGGGTAGCACTCGGTGTACGGGCTCAACTATTTTCGGCGTTGTTGGCTCCATTTAGTCGCAACCACCGCACTAACTCCATCTCGTCCGGACTTCTAGGATACTCATTTGGCAAAAATCTAGAGCCTAATCTAGATCATTCATCTCGCGGGTCGCACCTGCAGAACTTGTAGGATACTCACTTGGCAAAGATCTGTAGCCTAATCTGGATCATTAATCTGGTAAGATACCTACTTGGCAAGGATTTGGAGTCTAACCCTAGATCGTTCACCCGGGGGACCCTGCGCTACGCTTGCTACCCTGAGCCTACTTTCCTTGAACGATGTACTGTCTGGATTATTCACCCGGAGGACCTACGCTAGGAGTGGATTTGGCTCGTTGCCCTGCGCCTACTCTCTTTGAACGATGTGCCGCCTGCACCTCCACCTGCTGGACTTGTAGTATACTCACTTGGCAAAGATCTGGAGCCTAATCTAGATAATTCATCTGGTAGGATACCCACTTCCCAATGGTTTGAAGTCTAACCCTTGATCATTCACCCGGAGGACCTGCGCTACCTGCGATGTCCGGCACCTGTCGGACTTGCAGGATACTCACTTGGCAAAGATCTGGAGCTTAATCTGGATTATTCATCTGGTAGGATACCCACTTGGCAAGGGTCTGGAGTCTAACCTTGGATCGTTCACCCGAAGGACCTGCGCTTACTCTCCTTGAATGATGTATTGCCTGGATCGTTCACTCCTGCGTCTACTCTCCTTGAACGATGTACTGCCTGGATCGTTCAACCGAAGGACCTGCATTCAAAGTGGATCTGGATCACTGCCCTGCGCCTTCTTTTCTTAAATGATGTGTCGCCTGCACCTCCACTTGTTGTACTTGTAGGATACTTTGGAGCCTAATTTGGATCATTCATCTGGTAGGATACCCACTTGACAAGGGTCTGGAGTTGGAGGACCTGCTACTTAAACAATGTGCCGCCTTCACCTCAAACTCGCCAAGTCCCGGCTTGTTGCTATTAGGGAGTGGACCACTTTCTTATAAACCTTAATGATGAATTCTCCCTACTTGATGTGAGACTATTCAAGTCAATTCCATTCCAATAATTGATAACCCTTTTCTTTGGCAGGACATCTCTGTGAAAGACGGAGAAGAACCCAATGATGAGCCCGGTAGCGTTGCCTAGACAAAGGAGCTTCACGCCTTCACCAGAAAGTTGATTGCATGTTCCTCCTCACTACACCAAAACAGTGTTTCTATAACTGTTTTGATGTGTAACTGAAAATATTAGAATCACCTATCAAATGATACTATTCATGGTGATCCTTAATTTAGAATCATGATGAAAGTGATACTACTTAAAAATAGTATCATCTGGCAAGTGATACTAATTTTTGCTAAATGATTCAACTTTACAAATTTGTATCTCATCAAAAGTGACACTAATTGAAAATGAGAATCACATAATGCATGATACTGATTTTTGTTAGATGAAGCAATTGTATAAATTAGCATCACACAATAAATTATACTATTGAAAATATTGTAACCAGTACATGATTCATGTGCAAACAATCTGAAAACCAAAATCCCTGCAAAATTTGTGGATCACTATGTGGTTTTCTCAATTGAGCAAACTGGATGCTAAAAATTATTCACCAAGAAAAAAACACCGACTTAAATTGGGAATATCATAGCAATCTCAAAAACCATTTCAATCTCCAAATAGACAAACTAAGTACAAATTATACAGGACTGAATTTGGTTTGCAAGCCTGGAATAAGTTGAGGACATTTTAGAATTGTTGAAAATAAGACATTCATTACAATAACAAGACCTAGATCAACAAAATTACAGGAAAGTTTCTTTCATCGTATCTGCTCATATGAAAATAATAGTACAATCAGGTCTGGTCACCAATATCCAGAACAAAAGTACAATCCAAAGCTGCTCATGTAGAGAGTGTTAGTGAAATGCTCTAACAGACTCATGCACTGAACATTCTCTGTTGCATACTCTGGACTCGTAGGTCCATTAGGAGTGGCAGCACTAGTTCAAGCACCTTGCACTGTTCTGGAGACAATCAGTCAGATTCCACAGTGAAGTGGATGCAGAGCTTTCTTCTCATGAATGGCCTCTGATACATTGGCACACCCTCATCATTGATTGCTTTGAATTGATCTGTTACATGAAATTCCATTAGATTAAAGCTTATTAATACTTCAAATTCACAATTTTCTCAAAGAACAAATAACATTCATGAGACACTATATCTCCTGTATCAATGTTAGGCTGGAATGATAGAGAAGCAGTTAGAACAACAAATTCAGCTGACATTAGAAACTTACAAGCCTAAGAGGACATATCATATACTTATAGCTTCATCAGCTTCACCAGGGAAAGTTATTTCTGCCCATTCTGAATACCCTTCTCTATGTGTACTTCAAGAACCTTCTTGTCCTGGACAAGCTTCTCTCCTTTGCACATTGGGCAGTGATCTTTGTCGTTGATCATCTCACCAGTACCCTTGCACTCATTACAAGCATGCTGCATCTGCTGAATCATAGATGGTCCAAGGTGCCTAATTGAAACCTTCATACCAGAGCCATGGCAACCAGAACACTTCATTGATGCACTAGACTTTGATCCCTTTCTGCGAACATGACCATGGGGACAATTGAGTTCGGACAACAACACTGAAGCATTAGCAACTAAAAACAATGTAACAAAACATATAAAATGAATTGTAATTCATCTACTCACCCATTGCACTTGGAGCAAAGCACATTGCGAGAAAGCGAGAGCTTCTTGGAAGTTCCACTATAAAGATCCTCCAGAGAAACCTTGAGAGGATGGATCACATCCTCCCCCCTCATTTGTCTGTGGCCTCTGCTGCTACCACCACCTATACAACCATAATTATCAGATCATATTGCAAAGTCAATACAAGCTACTAACTACAACTAACAAACAAACATGCATAATGCATCCATCACATTAGAGCACATTTTCAATTCAGTTTCTGAATAATGTATTTGTACAAACCTTTTATTTTGGAAAGATATCATTCATACTAATCGGAATATCAAATCGTCAACATAGGATTTCCTAGTTCTATCTTTCTTGGGACACAATTTTCTCACTTGATTTTATCTTTTTTGCATATCTCAGGTTTGGAAGTAATGATTTTTGTCAGGCCTGGAAATAGACCTCTTCCAGAGAATCATGGGTTTAAAACAATTGAATCATTTATTGAAATTTGAGATCCAAGATGATCTGAGCAATAGTGTTGCATAATTCTGATCATAAATATATTTATAACAAAGAAAAATGTGTAATGACAATATGAACTATCAAGGTTGTTTCTACCACAACAAGCGAATATATCTCAATTGAGGCTGTTTCTACCAGTACAAGCAAACATATCTCAATCGAGGCTGTTTTTACCACTGCAAGATAACAAATCTCAACCAAGGAGCGGATCTAGTATGACAAAGAAAACCCATTGGGACACTCGCATCAATTGCTACCATTCATAGAGTGCGTTATCATTAGTTATCTCAACTGGGCTCAAGTGCTGAGAATGACGACGTTACAGGTGAAAAAGGAGACTTATGCACCATATGAATATGGTGACTTTTCTAATTACCATGGATATGATGCGAGATTTTATTATCCCCTTTCGATTTATCACTCGGCTGAGAAAGCTATGAAACAAGTCCGCAGTAGTTCAAAATGGAAGACATGTCCCCACATTCATTCAAACTTTCTTGCAAGTTGAATTGACCTTTTATTGCTGAATGTTTGTTCTAGTAAAGGATGCAGTTGAACGCCAATTCCATCTTGGCTACTTGGACTTGCAGCTTTATTTCACTGAAGACTGAATTATGGCCGGGTTTTGGTTCATCAAAAAAGGCAATAGGGTTGTGGGTTATTCAGCCGTGCATTGTGATAAATGTTTCACTCGAGAATCAAAGTGAAGTTCACGAAGACAATGGGCTATATCAAATATCATATATAATGAAACTATTTGTGCAACAACATATCATAAAGTGGTCAGATAGGGGGAGAACCAGTTACTCAGAAACTAATCACCTCCATGTTTACTGTTACAATACTCTACAAGGCGTTCCTGTCTCAACATGAAAGGGAATAGGGGCTGAAAGATTCAAAATCTAGCAGCAACCCCGAAGTATGGCTATAACTTGTTGAAAGAGAGAACACATGCCTGTTAGTTAAGTCATTCCTTCCTTAAGGGCATCCTCACCATACTGGAAGATGTCAAATGGATCATGTCCACCGCCTCCTCCGCCCATTCCTTCCTTAAGGGCATCCTCACCATACTGGTCATAAATGTCACACTTTTCTGGGTCAGTTAGGACCTCATATGCTTGAGCCAATTCCTTGAACTACAACCAGCAAACAAACTAAACTAAATACGCCCCCAAACCCACAAGTAATCATAATTAACAATCAAACACAACAGTGAAAACAATGTTACTACCTAGAATCATATTCTTATGGTTTGAAATTCATTAACAAACTACTACCCAAGGATCTTACATCAACAACTTAAAAGATCAACTAATACAAGTTGGAGCAACAAAAGGTGTTTATTATCTATTGATAGTTAGTTAGTATATATATAATGTTTGTCATGGTGATCTTGTCATTTTATTAACTGCTGTAAATATTAACTACGACAAGAGTAGTTTGTTTTTTGTATTTATTTTGCTGTAAGTTCCCACATATCATAAAATTTGGAGAAGATAAACTTAGACCACAAAACTATTGCATCCGTGTTCGTGGGATTCACTGTCTTACCAAGTTGGGAAAAAATAATTAACCAAATTTCAATAATTTGCTAAATTAGAGTCTTAATTCCATGAACTCAACCAGGACTTGAAGTTTAATGTTGAACAAAACGAATTGACAAGTTTGTATACTTGAGATTGATCACGAATGTTGATTGTTAGTTACAAAATCCGTTTTCAATGCCCTTCATTTCCATCATAACTCCAAATCATGCAAATTGGAGTTGCAAACTTCACACAAGCAATTATATAATCAAACAAAATCTACGCAAAGAAACAGATCAGTTCAATCAAATATTCACTAAGCCACATTAACTCACCTCTTTCCAAATTAGCTTTTCCTCTCCTCAATCAGAGTTCAACCAATAAACAACATCATGTACATGTTTTCTCCCATGTTAAACAACCAAACTGCAAATGCAACAAATCAGAGATCAACACAAAGAACAGAACACCGGACATCAGATCATCATCATCTTAATGTCACAATCATCTCAGATCTCAACAAAAATCAAAACAAAAACCTCTCAAAATTGCAAAAAACCAAACAAAAAAGAACTAATCTCCGCCGATTCACCATTTTCACAACAAACTAATCAAAAGATCGATAAACTCGACATCGTAAGCAAACTTCAGATCAAAAACCACGAAACACAACAATTTCGATTGTTTACCTTTGGAAACTCAAAAGAACGATTGGAGAAGATGAAGTGCGATTATCTGAGACCGATTCGAGAGCTGGAGAGATTAGAAATCGATTGTTTCTCAGATATCTGAGATTCGATTTCTGAGATCGAATAGATAGCTAAAGATCAGAGAAACATCGATTGTACAAATGTGAAGAAGATCACCCTGTAAACCCTAAAAAAGCCACCGAATTGATTCTAGTCGTTCGAGTATCCATCTCCCAAACAGTTTCTGCGCGCTGAGATTTTTTTTTTAGTTTTTGGAAACAATTTTGGAGTCCCAAATCTCCCAAACAGTCTTACCGATTTTTTTTTATTTCCTAATCAGTAACACATGCTTATACATAATATGCAAGTGACAATTTTATAATGCTGCAATTGTGAATAGAATATATGATACAATATAACATAATGTGTATCACTAAGAAAATGATGCAAATTGTGGTTACAGATTGCCAATAATGGTGTAGTGCCTCCCCAGCAGCTTTGATCCTGTCACTGCGTAATAGCCTTTTCCAGTCTGGCCCTCACATTCTTCATGGCTGGAGGCTTAAGCCACAGCCTCCTGTAGTTGCCTCTGCATCGGTTAGTTCACTGTGCAACTTATCCCAGAGTGTTTATCAGGTTGTCAAAAGAGGAACTTGGGATAGGCTATGATCATCTGGTTGATAACAAGCCGAACCCAAGCCCATTAGTAGGCTTAACTAACTGAGCCTAGTTAGTTAATTACGTCATATTGTTATTGCTGACTATTCTTTCCATTGTCTTTGTAATATTCTTTTGCAAAAAATGCAAGTCATAAGATTCATTGTATTACATTTATGTGAAATTCATTTATATCAAAAGTTCTCTTTTGAGAAAAAAATTATTTAACACGTGGAGGAAAAACTATGCTCAAATTAGCTGCAAATGGTATTCCAAGGTTTATCAAGCGCCCATTAGGGAATCTAATCGAAGTATCTGCACCAAGGACCCATGGTGGTATAGAAGCTATGAGATTGTATCAAAGCTTGGGTTTTATTGTGCTAATATCACATCAGCTAAACTCAAGAATTTCAAAAAACTTTCATAGTCTTCTTCTACGTGTAAGTGTGTATCTAACCACCAAAATATTGGTATAATCCAAAAACAAAAACAAAAAACTTAAACAAGATATTGGCAATGTGTTGACGGTAAATTTGTTTTTGTAAACATACGGGTCAGCCACAAAGTCACAAAAGTGAGTTAATATGTTGATCGCCCACGGTAAAATCTAGGTAGACATAAAATCATAGGGATAAAGATCCTCTAATGTGACTTTTTTTTTACCTGTTTTCTTGACAGTTGCTACTTGTATCGTCTCCTTGAACAACATGCACTTTCACTCAATTTTACTTACATTTTTTGTACAAAATCCTCCTTTCTTTTTACTTTACCTGCCATCGATTTCATTTTCATGGACGAAAGATAATGATATTATTCTCTATTTTGGGACCCAAATGAAATTCACCCTTCACTCTCAGTACTCTATCTTGATCGATCTCCCGTATCCATTCGGTGCCGCCGAAGCTGCAAGGAGAAGTGGCAGCCCCCACAGCCTCCTTTGTCCCTTACACTGTTCCTACACACCCCTCCACAACTCACCCTCCTTTCTCACACGCAACTTAGTTTTTGTCTCTCTTTTCTTGACGTTTTATGGTCTTGGTACTTTCCAAAGGGAAAATGTTTGGTAAGATATTTAGAGTTTTCCAGAAAAATGTGTTGAAGTCCAATTGATAATAACAATTGTTCATTAGTTTTATGAATGCAACAGCTATTCTAAAATTTAGTTTTATGTGGGACAAAACATGTTGTCGGTCCTTGGGGAAATCACTGTTTATTAATCAGACTACACAGGTGATTTGGAGAAGAGACAGATCACTAACAGGATATGTAGTTAGGCTTGTTACGGGGCACAAGTATGTAGAAGGTTTAATACCTTCCAGACAAAAAATACCTTCTAGCTTAGTAATATCGTTTTGAGTATAAAGAATATGATTATCACTCCTGTGAAGTAGGTACAGAACTACCTATAATTATCAATGTGCTAGTTTTTTTTTTTTTTTTGCATACATCTAGATTTAAAGTTGTGAATTGTGAAGGTTATGCAATTAATCCTCCAATACACCAATATATTGAAACTCATAATCAATTGAAAAGTTCATTCGCTTGCGTACAGTCTTGATGTACCATGCAACCACACAAGATTAATAACTCATTTTATTGAAAATTTTTGCCAATATAACAGAGGCAAAAAATGTGATAAAGAAAAAGAAAAGAATGCAGTTGGTGACGGGGGTTCTGATATACTATAGTCAAATCCTTAGGCCTGCAGTAGTAATTAAACCCATTAAAATATGGCAATTTGATGCATGGATGTGGAATATAAGACACAATATAATCCATGAAATAAACTAGTTAAGTTCACTAGTTATTGTCTCATGCTGTCGAAAAGAGGATATTAAGGTAAAAACTGTTATGAGTTGCTTTCACAAATAACTACTAGAAAATACAATATTCTCTCACAATCTTCATATATATACAAATTAATTTTTAGGAAGAAATCATTGGAGAAGATTTTGTCTACAGCTACCTAATAAATCAAGTATACATCATCTGAATGTAAAAATTTCAACTATTTGTTGTTCTGCAGTTTTGAAAATCTTGCAAGATTTCACCAAAGATCATAATTGTTTATCATGGAAATTATTTGTTTTTAATTACTTGATTGCAAAGTAATGCATGCATGACATCAATTGTCACAATAAATCATAAAAATGAAAATTAATTCAACATAGCTATCATTGGGCGTTTGGTTAAACTAATTAATATTAGTGTTAGGAGGGACCCTGCAGTCTCTTAGCTAGAAGCCAACCTTAATTGTAATGGAAAATGTTGCATTGAGATGCACAATTATAGTTCACTCTAAAGTGAATTAGATAGGGAAACAGTGATACATATCAATGTAGAATTTACTAGTGCGATATAGGGTCCTCTAGTTATATCTCCATTTAAGTTAAAAGTAAATGGTGTGAGGAGAACTATTGTCTTTGCAAACAGATTGACCATCTTATCTCATAATATGGAACCCAATTTGGAAGATGAGGTAATCAACTAACATTGTGGTTGATTGTAACAAGAAATGATTATCACATACTAATTTATTTTTCAACCCACATCGTGGTTTGGGCAATTTTTGCCCAATTCATTCCTAATACCAAAATATGAAGATGGGAGCGATCCTGATTTTTGTATTTTTGGAATCTATGCATCAAAAGTCCATATCCCCCAAAGAATTTAGTATGCAGGGGAAATCAGATGCGGGTATTGTGGTGGGATGCAACCTGATCATATATGCAAGTAGTAATATAAATTATCATCTATGAAAACTAGAGCTTATGTGTCCCGCATACCAATCTTGTGGATGGCCCCATATATACTTTCGTACTTCTTATCTTCATCAAAATGGATATTCGAAATAGAAATGCCCTGTATCTAGCTGGAGTATAGGATATATCCCGTCTCATTTGTATCACACAATTTCGTACCTATATAATGTGCTCAACAAAGGTGATTAATTATTGAAATAGTAATTTGGTCCTCTTATTTTCTACGTTGCATTGGACGTAGTGTTGACAGTCATGCAAATACACGTAAACCACAAAGCGACAATAGCAGCAACTCTATTAAAGGTTGATGTGGTGATCTCTCCAAGAATGCATCCACCAAACATTTGCTCTTGTTATATTCTTGAGAAACCAATCCATGAACTAGCTATATGATCCCCTCTAGCTATCTCTTCTTCAGTTCCTCTTCATGTCCAGCTAGCAAGTACTAAACAACAATAATAACCATGGAAGCTGTAAACATGCCTAGCTCTTCCAATCTTCCTCCAGGGTTTAGGTTCCACCCCACGGATCAAGAACTCATCATCCATTACTTGCAGCAGAAAGTCTCCTCTTCACCAACCCCAGTGGTCTCTTTGATAGCTGACATCGATCTCTACAAGTTCAATCCATGGGAACTTCCTGGTGCATATATACCTTCTTTAATTTCTCTCTTATTGATTTACACGACAACATGACTAGATCATATGTTGAGTGCATGCAGAATTTGTATGTGCCTACATGATCTGCTTGCATACTTTATATCTTGCACATGTATATGATTCTTCTAAAATAGTTCAGTCATTGCTATAACTTGATATTTATGTAGAAAATTCCTCATAAACTTGGAATTGAGATAAGACCATGAAATATTTATAGCTGGAGATGATCATTAACAGGCAAGTTTAATTTATATATGTTATTTCTCTTATTTTTAACCTCAGACAAGGCTTTTTTTGGTGAGGAAGAGTGGTTCTTCTTCAGCCCTAGAGCTCGTAAGTACCCAAATGGAGATCGTCCAAATAGGGCAGCTGGATCGGGTTATTGGAAGGCCACGGGAACAGATAGACCCATCCTTACCTATAGTGGGTCACAGTGTCTAGGAGTGAAGAAAGCACTGGTGTTTTACACTGGTAGGCCTCCCAAGGGTGTTAAAACCGATTGGCTGATGCATGAATATAGGCTCCTTGATGATGCCGCTCGCTCCCCAAAAATCAAAGGATCTATGAGAGTAAGTCATGTTTAATCACCAAAGGGTCGATATTAATGTATATCATCTATATATGGTGGTTAACATTTATTGTACTTGTGTTTCTCGTTGCAGTTAGATGATTGGGTTTTATGCCGAGTTCGTTTGAAGACAGCCACACCACCTCATCCTCATCATATAGTAGAGAAACACGAAAACTTCTTCAGTAGCTCTCCTCCATTTAATTATCATCACCAATATTTAGAGGAGCAAATGATTAGGAAGAATGTTCTTGATGGGGTTGATAACCAGTACATACCTTACCTTGTGGGATCTCCAGAGGGTTCTTTGGATAGTTACAAAAGCCAGAATATATGCTTCAAAGAGCCAGCGAAACCCCAAGTTTCCAACATGGCTTCAAACTCTCAAGGTCCTCTAGTTTTCCAACATGTGCTTGAATCGATCAAACGGTCACTCTCTATCAATGGTTTGGATGACCTCGTGTCCGTACCACCACCTAGTAAGAAGCTGAACTCTTCTTCTTCCATGGACGTCGATGGATCATCTCCTAGTAATGACTTTACATCTGGTACACGCTTTTCAGATTTCTTGGTCTAGATATGTTAGATGTTATTGATTATAAACTAGTACAAGTTAGCTACCTATCACTTGTATTTTGTACAGTGTGTATGATTTGTATGCTATGTATCAAAGATTATTGCAACTAGTGTGGAGAAGAGTGATCGGATTCTTGATGATCTACTGAAGTATATTTAGAATAATATTGGATAGTGGCATAATGTTGTAATCAGGAGACCAGTATTCTCCAGAATATTGAAAAAATTGCTATCTGCTTCTAATGAATAAATGTTTTGTATAAAAATGATCTATGAGGATAGGGTCGAACTATGCGATCAAAGGTTCTCCATCTCATGTTTCATTGTGGATGCATGTTTATTAATTATTTCTCATCAAATTTCCATAACTTGTAGTATACTTTTAGATCAGAATTGTTTTCAGATCAATAACACCCATTAACCAAGAACTATATGGATGTGCATGTTTGCAAGTCAACTACGTCCTGATCACTATATCAAGTTAATAACAAGCGAAGGGATAACAGCTTATGATCGAGTTTTGTGGTCCTGTAACCAGGCATATCACGAAGGTCACTTTTACTAAACTAGGTTTTGAGTATCTTATTGATAAACATAGTTTTTCTACCTTCTTGATTCCAATTTTTGTTTCCTATCCATGCATAAGCCAAAACTTGTCATTTCAAATCTATACTGTATTCTGTAGTGTTGCTTTTCAAAGACAGCCATAATTTACAGATTTTAGAAAGGCAGCATTCTCTGTGCATCCACCATTCGGGTTCACACTGCCAAACTTAAATTTTCTCTTATTAAATTTTTTTACTTGATACCACCACCATATAATGCCAAACAAGCCCAATTTTAATCAATTTTAAATTAACATACTAAATTTCGTTATTATGCTTTACAAAACGCTTAAATGCAATCAATTTATTTGACCCATATACTTTATCTAACACAATAGCCCCATAATTATTCAAAGTCTTTCCATCCTTTGCTACTATAATGAAAATGAATTTCGTGCCAGTAGTAATTTGTATGGCACCCTAGCCATATGATCAAATCTCAAACTCGTGTTAACATGTTTATTGTATTCAGAGATAGAATAGCTATCTCTTCAACATGTGGGTCATGCACGTCTTTGATGCGTATCCAGCCACCCCCAAGGGCAAGGGATGAGACTCCATCGAAAAAGAATACTTGAATGAAAATAACACAAGCAGGTGGAAGAGTTGATGGAATTTTCAATTTTTTTTTCTTTTTAGTTGTGATTTGGGGGTTTTCTTTTCAAATGGACTTAGGGAGGTGTATTGTATATGGATTCTTATGAAATTGATAAATAATTTGAAAAGTCCACGGACTCTTTAAATTGTCCACGGACTTCTGCTGATTTCTTAAATCCATAGACTTTTGCTACAGACTTTCTAGAGATTTATGAAAATCCACGGACTTTGTATGAACGACTTTTACAGATTTCTAATTATTTGCAAGATAAAAAAGAAGTTGGTAAATAGTGATGAAACAAAAAAAACGTCCGCATATTAAATTAGTGAAAGGAGTAGACTTTCGTATCAAAATTTGGTATAGAGGGTATCCCTTTTTGTGAATTTTATAGTACAAGATCTTATAGAACTCCAAGAGGTAGGATAATTAGGCTATGAGTGTTAGCGGAACCTCCTTTATGCACATACATGGATCAAAACACAGTGGTTTCATGGTTATGGAAAAAACACCATTTTACATATGCTGTCTGTTGAGCATCATTTGCTAGTAGGCATAAAAGTGGTTACTCAACTCCCCACCTTGCTCAACTGTGAGCTCAAATGCCAGTAATACAACATGCTTTCCAAATCTATTTTCCCCATCCTTCTATCTAATGCCAAGGACTAACAACTGAATTGCGATGAACAATCATACCAGCATAAAAATAAGAAAAACAAAAACAAATATAAGAAGCACCTTCCACTCTATGCTTGGACTTTAAAACTTAAAATTTTGTTTGGGTGATAGAGAGCATAATACCAGTTTCAAGAGGCTCACACCCCTGTTCGCATGACATATTGAACGAATTTCCTCCAATGATGGTATTTCACGGACAAAACTCAGAGCAAGTTCATATTGTGACAATGCATCTTCATACTGCCCAGCCCCAAAAAACTTGTTTCCTTCAATTTTTGCATCATTAGCTTGATCTAAAGCCCTCTACATCACATTTACATCAACCAAAACACCCATTTAATAAAAATCGCAATACAGCAACACCAATTCATTAATGATTCAATTAAGTTGATCCAAGTGATGATAGACAGATTTATAGCACTTAAATTTGACCAATATTTGCAAAATCAAAAGAGAAGCAATCAAACCCAGACCTGTTTCAGCTGCTCATCTTCAAAGGAGTCATCTTTCAATGGGGTGGATTGTTCTTCACTGTCTTTGGGGTCTTCACCGTTTGCTGTCTCGAAACCTTCTTGTTCTATGTTTTGGGTTGTTCCATCCATCGGCATGATGTGTTTTTTAGCATTTTCAGCCTCATGGGGTGTTGGCTCTGATTCGATCACTGCCATTAGTCCACAAAACATTCCAGATTTATAGACCCTAAATCCAAACCCTAACCCAAAATCATCAACGATGCAACTATGATGCAATTATGCAAAGATAGAAAAAGAATCGAGAAAACTAGAGGATGGGAACCAACCTCTTCGCGGCTGGCACAAGGAAGAACTTTGGAGACTTTTTTTCCCGTTGAAATCTTTGATATGGAGGCTGGCAAACTATTGAAATTTGTTATTTATACCTAACACTACAAAGTCCATGAGAATCCATGATTTTCCAAATCCATAAATATGAATGATATTTTGAATACCCTAAAACTTTTGTGGACTTTTTGAAATCCATATTGAATACCCCTAGACTTTGTGGATTTCAGAAAGACTTTTTAAAATCCTGATTGAATACCCCTAGACTTTTGTGGACTTTTTAAAATCCAAATTGAATACACTTGGATTTTCAGAATCCATGGAATTTATTAAATTGCCCACAAAATTCAGATACAATACACCCCCCTTAATGTAGTGGTGCACAATAAAAGTTTTCTATATTACAATTCAAAGTGATGTTTTACTATTCATTGTTGATTGGGACAAAGTCAAATCGAATAAATTAGAGATAAAAGATGGTTAAGATTAAAAGTTGGAAAATGTATTGAATTTGAGGGTTGAGATTCATTTCTCATGATGACATATTTGTAAATATAAAACATGTAGAATGGCAAAAATGATGAAAAACTTTGGAAAAAAGTTGGTGGAATGTACATGTGGCGAAATATTGTGTTTTGCTTTTAGCAAAATGAACATTATCATAACTATCTACATCGTTATCGGATTTTGGTAAAGTTAATATCGTTGAAATGCATTTTTTAAGATATTTCCAATAAAATAAATGATCAACACAAGCGCTAAAAATTTAAAAATATTATCTTATAATTAAAAAAATATAATGTATTTCACGTCTTTAATATTTTTCAAAGCAATGAGATCGGCCGATCATACCAGAAAAAAATGAGTCGGACGTCTTAATACACATTTAAACAAAAATCTTAAACTTCATGTTTTGGCGAATTCAAATACTGGAGGATAATTCATTCTCGGCGTTTAAATTCCCCCCCAAGTGATTCAAATTTAACTGTGTTTAACCCTAAAAAATTATAATATATATTTTTACCTAAGAATAGGTTTACACTTTAATACTGATTGATAGCGAAAATGGGGACAGTGACGGAGGAGTTCAGTACAAAATATTTGGCAAAAATAAAATTATGTGGAGTGTCAACGGCACAGGGCATACTCTAGTCTATATTACATTTAAGAGTGACTGGGACAAAGTCAAATTGAAAGGGTTAGAGATAAAAAATGGTTAGGATTGAAAGTTGAGAAATGTATTGAATTTGAGGGTTTGGATTCATTTCCTATGATTACATATTTATAAATATAAAATATGTAGAAAGACAAAAATAATGAAAAAAAAATTGAAAAAAGTTGGTGGAATGTACATGTGGCAGAGAGAGAAAATTTTGCGTTTTCCTTTTAGCAAAATGAAAATTATCATAACTATCTACATCGTTGTCGGATTTTGATAAACTTAGTATCGTTGAAATACATTTTTGAAGATCTTTCGAACAAAATTAATGATCAATATAAGGGCCAAAATATTAACAATATATATTTCATAATTAAAAAAAAGTATAATGTATTACACGTCTTTAATATTTTTCAATATTTTTAAAAGCAATGAGACGTGTCGATCATACCAGAAAAAATGAGTCGGACATCTTAATGCACATTTAAACAAAAACCCTAAATTTCATGTTTTGGCGAATTCAAATATTGAGGGAGAACTCATTATTGGTGTTTAAAATTTTCCTCAAACTGATTTAAATTTGACTGAACAGGCTTACACTTATAATCGGCTTACACTTCAATATTGATTGAAAGCGAAAATGAGGATAATGACGTAGATGTTCAATACAAAATAATTAGCGAAAATAAAATTATGTTGAGTGCCAACGTCACGGGGCATACTCTAGTGTAGTTACAAAACAACTCGAAGATGGCAATTTTAATTTGGTAATCACCATACAACACAAACCATAAATAACCTCTAAGCACAAAATTAAGTTGCAGATGGTATATGTCTAGTTTGTCATTTGAAACTAACAACTTTTCTAGAGAGCCAGGCCTAGCCCAATACCGTTCATCATCCTTGAGATGCGCATCTCTAAGATGATGGACGATATTGAGCTTTCAAGAATTTTACTTGAAACTAGACTAATCTATTTTGGAAGGGTAGGTAAGAAAACATGATAATAACACCACAGGGGTGGGTAGAAAGTGTTAAACACTTGTTTTGCACAGTTGCACTTCTCTTCTTGGGATTAAGTTGCTATTGAATTCTTTCTTGCTATTAACTTGGGATTAACTCTTTCTTAGGATTAACTTGGTTTCGGATATATTAGCTTTGACTTGGTCTTCATGAGTAGATGTCAGACCGCTTATCTAGCTATCCTTAACTTTGGTCTCTGAACCTATGACTTCGGTCTTCATGAATGGGATAACTTTTGAATGAATTTCTCAATCCAAGACTAGTTCCCAAATTCTCAATACATCGGTTTACAATTGCACCAAGTATTTTACATAAACATTTTGCTCATGGTTCAGAAATACATTTTTTTTTTTTTTTTGCTCATATATTCACAAAATGCACTTTCAAATTCATTACTGTAATCAATAGATTCAATACTACGAGCTGGTTATCCAATAATTGAATTATCAAAATTTTGGATGATGTGTCTATGTTATTGTCATTTTACCTAATGTGAAAATGTTCGTCAAAGCATAAATGAGACCCTTTTTAACTAAGGTGCTTAAATGAGAAGTTGATAAAATATATCAAGCTACTTTTCTTTTCAATTTTTTTGAAATTTCACTCTTTTGCCCCCAATGTCCATGTCTCTATAATAAAAGAACTACTCTTTTGCCCCATCATTAGTTTATGATTATTCCTATTTAGCCATAATTAGTTCTTTTATCCTACTCTAACACCCGTGACCTTGTGTTCAACAATGTTGACTAACAAATTTCATTAAATTTTTTCAAAAAGACAAACTTACCTTGTATGTGCTTTTGCACATGTTTTTTTTTTTTTTTCAAAAATGCTAGGAAATCATGTTTTGTAACTAGGGTAACGTGACATGATTTCAAAAGAATGATGAAATTTCCAAAGATTTTATGTATATCTCGATGTTGTAAAAAACTCCTCTAACGATGCCACATCATCCTGGTGCAAAACCTGGTTCCCTAGCCTAATTTTTTTTACTAAAATGACATAAATTATGTTGCTTGATTTTTTACATTTGGATGGGTGTTCATCCAATTAGGAAAATAACATTTGGATCTATTTTTTTTATTTGTTAATAATAAATGGTGCCAATTAAAAGTTATATGCAAACATAAATCATATGCACACGTTTTACTAAAATTACATAATCATGTTGTTTGATGATCATATTCAATATACGGGCTAGGAAAATAACATCTGAATTTTTTTTTTTATAACAAAGAAGATTGGTGGCAATTAAAAATTATATACAAATCTAAATCATATGCACATGTTTTACTAAAATCACATAAGTCATGTTGCTTGGTGACCATGTTTGATCAAACGGCTAGGAAAATAACATTTGAATCTATTTTTTATTTAATTTTCTTAACAAAGAAGATCGGTGCCAATTAAAAGTTATATAAAAACTTAAATCATATACACATGTTTTACTAAAATCACATAAATCATGTTTAATCATCCAATGGCTAAGAAAATACTTTTAATTTTAATTTTTTAATAAAGAAGATGAGTGTCAATTAAATATATAAACCTAAATCATATGTATATGTTTTACTAAAATCATATAAATAAAAAAATATCCAAATGCTATTTTCTTAGCCATTGGATCAAACATGATAATTAAAAATATATGATTTATATGATTTTAGTAAAAATATGTGCAAAACATACATGTTAGTCTTTTTGAAAAAATTGGATAAAATTTACTAGTAAATATAGTTAAACACACATGAGGGTTAAACTAGGATAAAAAAAATTAATGAGATCAAATAAGAGCAGTCCTAAACTAATGGGCCAAATTGAAAATAACCCTATTATCGTAACGGTATGATCACCTACCCTAATCATCATGCTCCAAAAGCTTCTTCCTCGAAACACAAGCCCGCAGCGAATCCACTCTTTCTGTACCCAAAGTGTTCTTTCACTAGTCTATTCTCACTCCTTGAGTTGACAAAAACATCCCACCGTTCCCTCATTTTCCCACTCTCCAAACATGTAACCAGTACCATTTTTGTCATTTGTCCTCACAAAAAACTCTGTATTTCATCATAAAGCGCACGCAACACATCAAACCTTCCCTCCCCTGTTTTAAATATTCTTCTTCATCTTCTTCTCTAATCTCTACACACTCTGTTCTCACTGACTCTCTTAAGCCAAAACACTCGCGAACCCCTAACACCTGCTCAAACCCCAAGAAGGCAAAATGATGCAAAAGTTATGGGGCAGAGGAGGGGGTTCGGCCTCCAACAACAACGGCGTCGATTCTTCGCCAGAAACCCCATCGCCACCACCTCCGTCTTCATCGTACTCTGCTTCTAACAAGAACGTATTCGTTTCAGGGACAGGTCCCGCGAGACCCCTTCGTCTCGTGTATTGTGACGAGAAGGGGAAGTTCAGAATGGACCCAGAAGCCTTAGCTGCTCTGCAACTCGTTAAAGGACCCATTGGTGTTGTTGCTGTCTGCGGTCGAGCTCGCCAGGGGAAAAGCTTTATATTGAATCAGGTATTTTGGACTTTCACCTTTACGCTTTCGGGTTTTTTTTTTTAAACTTGTTTTCGTTCTAGGGTTTTGTTTGAGAGGTGGCTGTGGAAAAACAAATCTCTTTTGCTTCAATTTGGTGTCCTTACGTTGTTTGATTGGGTATTTTGTGTGTTGTGGTGGGGTTTGAGTGTGAATTAAAACTTGGGTCAAATGAATTTTCGCAAACCCTAGATGGGTTTTTGGGATCATTGGTTAATTAGACTGGTTTTGCCTAGTTTTGGTTGTATAAGTGAGATTTTGTACTATTAAGTGCATGAATGGGAGTGTGTTGTAAAGCTGAATGTTAATGATTAGAATAGAAAGCAAAAAGTAGTTTGGAGAAGTGTGGGTTTCATTATTTTGGCCAAAAGATATGATTTTGTGTTCACAAATAGGTTTAGCTACTAATGTAGTACTATAGTGAAAGGTTCTTCTGGGTATGCGGCTGCTTCTCGACCTTAAATAATACTATAGCTCTTTATATATTTTCTATACATGACAAAGTATCACATCTTCAAGGCCAAACAGCAATATGTACTTGATCAAAGGCTTGATCATTTATCACCACCAGTGGCTGAAAGAATGCTCTCCTTGATGACACCGTGCTAGATGCTCTAGTGTATTATAGTTAGGTGCATCACAAAAAAGTGAGATCATTATTACTGAATACATGTTTTGCACCATGGGGAAGCCGGATCTTAAAAAGTTAGTTGAGAAGCGATGAAGAGAAAACTATAGAAAGAAAACCAATCACATGCACAATGTTAGGAAAATGGAAAACCCTGAACCCAACAACAGAGAAATGAGGATCTTTTTCCTTCTTCAGAACTAAAAATACCTTGAAAAATCTTACAGTGATTCACTCTCCCTCCCTACAATGGGAAACCCAAACCCAGAGAAGCCCTCATTAAATTCCCTCTCTTCGTCGTTCCCTAAACCGTAGATTTGATCTCTCTAGAGATATGAACATGTTGAAAACTGACGTCCAGAACATCTAAAAAAGTTCAACGCACTATGTTGGATCTAACCTAGTATCGAGTAGATGTAACCTTGTAACTTGTAAGCATTGGTTGTAAAGTTGTATCCTCAATCAAACAAATCATATATACAGAACCACCGCTGGTTCATATTTCTTATACATTGGTTTTGAATATGGAGCAATGATATTTATGTGCAAGTCAGAATTCCTTGGTCACTGTTGGTTCAAATTGGTTAGTTATGAATTTGTGAGGAAAACAAGTTTGGCCTAGTGTAGTCATCTAATTTTCGCTTAGGTAAAATTTGGTTTCAGATTGATTCTTATTTGGTGATGTTGTCAGTAACAGAAGCTTGTTACTTAGAACTTATGCATAAATCGTTTCTTTTGTTTGCATACGGCTTTTCTTTTACCAATTATTTCTTGAACTCAAGTCAGTTATTCTGGCCTCGTGTTTTAGCTGCTTGGTAGGACCAGCGGATTTCAAGTTGCTTCAACCCATCGGCCATGCACTAAAGGGCTTTGGATGTGGAGTGCGCCATTGAAGAGAACTACTCTCGATGGAACTGAATACAGTCTTATTCTCTTGGACAGTGAAGGGATTGATGCTTATGATCAAACGGTTGGTATTTTCATGTCTCTTGCAAGTAATCTGACTGGTTATTTTAGTTTTTATTTGATCTGAGCATTATTCACATTGGTAGCTTGTAGAACAATAAAGTTAAGAAAATAAAATATATATTCTTTGCGTATTAGCTTTCAGTGTGTTCATCAATGGCAGAATGTGTTCCTAGTTTATATTGTGTTTGCAAAGTGTAGAACGTTTTATTTTCTTGCAATGTCTCCACTCATTTCAAAGCTCTTCAACGACCAGCATTTTGGAGGAGGATGATAGTGTCGGAGGTTCCCATTTGAAGTGTTAACTAAATTTTCATCTATGCATTCAATCTTCAATTTTTGGCTTTGTTTTTCAGTTTTTCCCCATAAGATGAGTGGCTTAGGTATCAGACCTCTTCAATTAATGGATAAACTTTGTTATGCAAATGCAAGTGTTGTGGACATATGGTACCAAAAAGAAGGGCTTGTGGAAGGAAGTTATTAAACTATGATGGTTTGGTGTCAATATGGATTCCGAGTCTGTAGGGTATCCAGCTCAATCTGATGGTCTTATTACTTGGAAAAAAATTTCCAACTCTAACCAAGGTTTTGTCAAAGGATTTGAAGGGGTAACGCGGAAGGTGGATAAAAAAAATTATGTCTTGCATGATGTTTTGAAGATATGTTTCCTAGGATGCATGCTTTGTGCAATAAACAACTCTTTTTGGTGATAAAAAAAGAAGGAAAACATGTTCTATGCATTAGAAAGCGGGATTTACTTGGTGAGTTCATTGTAGTCAAGGTGACCGCCTAGGCGCGCCTCAAGGCGTTTTTAAAAAATTCTGTCTCAAAGTGTGGCAATGCGGTTTGGTGAAATGAGGCGTCCGCCTCGGACCGCCTCACTGCCTCAATTGCCTCGGCCCAAAAACTTGTTGTAGCCAGTCCAATTGCAACTCAGTTTCAACCCATATACAACCCAATTGCAGCAAAAAGATGTTGCAACTCACTCTATAATAAGGTTTTATGTTTCTTAGTATAATATTTGATTAAAACAAGATAAAATGTTTTTAAGTTTTGATTAATTTGTCACACATTTAATATTATTTTTTGGAAAAAACATACCATGTTTTGAGACTGATCAATATCAATCTTGTTTTTTCATAGCTTAGTTCAATGGTTTTTATGCTTTTGGAATACCAATAGTGATTATACTTATGGATTTTTACCAACCATTCCAACAATTTCTTCCAACAAATGTTCAATATTCTCAAGTTTTTATTCTTTCAAGATTATTGATTTTGACTGATTTAGTGGATGTTTGCAAGTTACTTGACATTATGTAGTGCATCTTTTCGCTATGCTATGCAACTTTATTATATTTCTATTTCGATTCTAGGTAGTTGTGTCATTTTTTGTACATATTCTGGTGATACTTATCAAAATAATGATGTATACTACTATGCTGATATGTTTCAATTTATTATAAAAAATCTTTAAAAAAATATTTCGATTCTAGGTAGTTGTGTCAGTTTTTTTTTACATATTTGCTTTGATATTTATCAAAATGATGATGTATACGACTATGCTAATATGTTTCAATTTATTATAAATTTTTTTTTAGACAATGTTAAGACCGCCTCAGTGAAGTCAGGCGTCCGCCTCATGTCACAACTATCTTCTTGCCTAGCCAAGCGAGGTTAGCAAGTGTAAATAATGTAGAGTATTCCACATTGTTCTAGAGAGTTCTTTAGTACCTTCCATAAAGTTCCATAGGATTCTAGTCCTTAGATATTTCTAAGGAAGTGTGTAGAAGATCATTGTAGACCGTTGGATCAAATTGATCACCACCGTCCATTGAGGAGGTGGAGTTGTATAAATAGGCTAAGGCCTCATTTGTTGTAATCACCTCAGGGAATCCAAACAATACAAGTTATAGTTCTCTTAAGCTATCTTGTGTGTTCTTAGCTTGCTTAGCTTTCCATAGTCTAAGTAAGTCTTTTGTGGGCAAGACTGACTAGCTTTCTTTGATAAGTCGGGGCAAAGTTTGCTAATATTGCACCGGAAGTATTTGAGAAAAGCAAGCCCGTGACAGTTGGTATCAGAGCCAGGTTTGGCAAGGTTGGTGAAATCGTTCCACACAAGAGAATGTCGTCGGAGGTCAACAACCATCAATTGGCAACAACGACAAAGGTGGGAAAGTCTGCAAAGACAAGTCGAACGACATGATCACTGCGATGGATGAAAGGTTGGCTAAGTTGTGTGCCACCATGTCCGACTTGAGGAAGAAAGTCGAAGACATGGACCAACGCATCGAAGGGCAAGCGTCTACTGGGGAGGACCAAGAGCTTCGTGAAGAGATGCAAGGTGCCTTAAACGCGGTAGTGGACATGGTGTCCAAGAAGATTGAGTCCCTAGAGGCCCAAGTTGTTGCTAAGGATGCGGAGATGGAGGCTTACAAGGAAAGAGTTGAGAAGCTTGAAACTCAACTCAATGTGTGCATGGTTGCGGTAGCCAGTGGTGGGTCTACACAAGGGACGATCACTCACAAAGTCGAAGCTCCCAAACCTAAGGCCTATGGTGGGGCAAGGAGTGCAAAGGAGATCGACAACTTCTTGTGGAACATGGAGCGCTACTTTGATGCGATTGGCATAAGGGATGAAGCGGCAAAGGTACGTAGTGTCTCTTTATATTTGAATGATGTTGCTACAGTTTGGTGGCGCAAAAGGTCTGATGATGTCAATAAGGGATTGTGCACCATCGACACTTGGGAAGAATTTAAGAACGAATTTCTGCGCCACCAAACGACATCATCGACACCAAGAGACAATTCTACTCGGAGGATGCCGAAAACGAAGCTAGGGCCAAGCTTCGCTTCCTTCAACATAAGGAAGGTCACATAAGGCGTATGTGAAGGAGTTCTCGGAGTTGCTTTTGGAGATTCCTGACATGGGAGAAAATGATGTTTTGTTTAGCTTTCTTGATGGCCTAACGGGTTGGGTCAAGTTGGAGTTGAAGAGGCGAGGTGTGCAAGACCTTGCAACGGCTATGGCTGCGGTCGAGTCCTTGATTGAGTTCAAGAGAAATGACTCATCCAAGGGGCAAGGGAAAAAGCCGAGTAATGATGGCAAAGGTGGGGGAGATAAAGAGAAGTCATCCAAGGAACACAAGAACTCTAAAGACAAGGGGAAGGAGAAAATAAATGGATCGCCCAAGAAGATATCTTGTTTCTTATGTAGTGGACCTCATCAGGCATTTGAGTGTCCAAAATGTGGGAAACTTACTGTGCTTGTCATGGAGGAAAAAGCAAAAGAGGAAAGGAGGATCGCTTCAGTGAATCTCCTAAGTGCCATTCAAGCTAAGGTCGAGGAACAACCACGTGGAGGGATGTACGTGAAGACCGAGATTGGGAACAAGATTTTGAAAACCATAGTGGATCCCAGAGCCGACACAGTCTACATGGCCAAGGGCCTTGCTGAAGAAATTGGCCTATCATATACTAAGGAGAAATGATATATCAAGGGAGTCAATGCTAAAAGTCTCCCAATTGAAGGAGTAGCTCGTGGCACCGATATTCGGCTTGGACAATGGCGAGGTAAAGTCGACATAACTATTGCTCCAATTGATGATCACAAATTCTATTTAGGTATAGATTTCTTGGACATGGTGAAGGCTTTCCTGGTCCCATATGCCAACACTATGTGCATCATGGAGAAGGGACAACCTTGTGTTTTGCCCGTGGTACGGGAGATAAGTAAGGAGAGAATGGTGTCCGCTCTCCAACTTTCTAAAGGAGTAAAGAGGAATGAGCTTACTTACTTGGCTACACTAAAGGAAGACGAATGTCCCATGGATGGAGGGGTGAATGCACCTAAGGCCGTCCAAGATGTTCTCAAGGAGCACAAGGATGTTATGCCTGCCGAGTTGCCTAAGAAACTTCCATCAGGGAGAGAGGTGGATCATGCTATTGAGTTAGAAGTTGAAGCAAAACCATCCGCATTAGCTCCTTATCGTATGGCACCTCCTGAGCTCGAGGAGTTAAGAAGGCAATTGAAGGATTTACTTGATGCTGGTTATATCCGACCCTCCAAAGCTCCATATGGTGCGTCGGTCTTATTTCAAAAGAAACATGATGGATCCCTACGTTTTTGTTTTGACTATTGGGTACTCAACAAGGTGTCTATCAAGAACAAGTACCTGATTCCACTTATTGCGGATCTCTTTGATCAACTTGGTGATGCAAAGTACTTTACCAAGCTTGACTTGCGCTCGGGATATTATCAAGTCCGCATAGCCGAAGGAGATGAACCAAAGACGTCATGTGTTACAAGGTACGAGTCTTACGAATTCTTAGTCATGCCATTTGGTTTAACTAATGCGCCGACCACATTTTGCACTCTAATGAATAAGGTACTAGCTCCTTACCTTGATCAGTTCGTAGTTGTGTACCTTGATGACATTGTGATCTATAGTAAGACAATGGAAGAACATGTGGATCACTTGAGGCAATTGTTTCAAACTTTGAAGGAAAACGAACTCTATGTCAAAAGGGAGAAGTGCTCATTTGCCCAAGAGGAGGTGACATTCTTGGGTCATATCATTGGCAAGGGCAAGCTTCGTATGGACAAGTCCAATGTACAAGTCATCCAAGAGTGGGAACCATCGACCAAAGTCATCGAGTTAAGATCTTTCCTTGGCTTGGTGAACTATTATAGAAGGTTCATCAAATGCTACTCTTCCATGACCGCTCCATTGACAGACTTGCTCAAGAAGGGACGAAGTTGAAATTGGAGTTCAAAATGCCAACAAGCTTTCGAAGGATTGAAGAAGGCAATTGTGGAGGAACCAGTGTTGGCACTTCCCAACCATTCTATGTCTTTTGAGGTACATACGAATGCTTCCGATTTTGCTATTGGTGGAGTATTGATGCAAGAAGGAGTGAATGACATCCTTTTGCCTTTGGAAGTAGGAAGCTCAATGATACTGAGAGGCGGTATACAGTGCAAGAGAAGGAAATGACTGCGGTTGTGCATTGCTTGTGAACATGGCGTCATTACTTGCTTGGGAGCAAATTTGTGGTCAAGCCTGGCAAGACTAATCTTGTTGCGGATGCTTTGAGTAGAAAAGGAGAACTTGCTGACATAAGTCAACCTCAAAACAACTTGAAGGGACGCATAATGGAAGGATTGACACATGATTCCATGGCTCAAACCATCATATCTCTTGTCAAATATGGGAAGACAAGACGGTTTTGGGTGGATGACGGCTTGATATACTCTAAGGGAAGGCGAATCTACGTTCCACCTCATGACAACCTAAGGAAGGAAGTCATGAAAGAATGCCATGATAGCAAGTGGGCGGGACATCCATGTATACATCAGACTCATGCTCTTGTGGAAGATTTCTATTATTGGCCACATATGAGGGATGATCTCAAAGCATATGTAAAGACTTGTCTTGTATGCTAACAAGACAATGGGGAACAACAGTGACCTGCTGGCTTACTTGAACCTCACCCCATCCCAGAGAGACCTTGGGAGAGTGTTTCCTTGGATTTTATAGTTTGTTTGCCCACATCGGAAGGTTGCAATTAGATACTTGTGGCCGTGGACAGATTTTCGAAGTATGCCACTTTCATTCCTACACCCAAGGAGTGCACAGCCGAGCAAGTCGCACATTTATTCCTCAAACATGTAGTGAAGTATTGGGGTGTGCCCAAATCTATTATCAGTGATCGGGATACTCGGTTCACGGGGAAATTTTGGACTGAGTTGTTCAAGTTGTTGGGCACCAACCTTATTTCTCTACTAGCTTTCATCCTCAAACGGATGGTCAGACGAAAAGGATGAATGCCTTGCTGGAGTTATATCTTAGGCACTATGTGAGTGCCAACAACGAGATTAGGCTAAGTTGCCGGATGTTGCCCAATTCTCTTTCAACTTTGAGTGAAGCGACGGGTCGTAGCCCATTTGAGATTGTCATGGGACAACAACCTAGAGTTCTATTGCCACTGGCTACACTGGAGTGAGTCCATCAGCTTAGAAGTTTGCCAAAGGATGGAATGATCAAGCTGATGAGGCTCGAGCTTACCTGGAGAAGGCATCCAAGTGGATAAAGAAGTGGGCCGACAAGAAGAGACGACCTCGAGAGTTTCAGGTTGGGGACCTTGTGCTTGTCAAGATGCATGCTCATACCAGGCTTTCAGGACTGCACCGTGGCCTTATCAGGAGATATGAGGGTCTTTTCCCCATAGTCAAGAAAGTGGGAAAACAAGCATACAAAGTCGAGTTGCCGCCGAATATCAAGTTTCATCCAGTCTTCAATGTGAGTCTATTGAAGCCGTATAAGGAAGATTAGGATGATCAAAGCAGAGGAGTTTCACAAAGAGCACCAATGGGCATGATGATCCAACATGACAAAGAAGTAGAGACTATCTTGTCAGATCGTGTGGTGCACCATTCCAACCAACCTCCCACACATGAGCTACTCGTCAAGTGGAAGGGATTGCTAGAAAGTGAAGCTAGCTGGGAGCCAATCCAACATTTGTGGCAATTCAAGGAGCAAATCCAAGCGTACGAGGATTTGAAGGCAACGAGGACGTCTCCTGATTAGGTGGGGGAGAATGTCACGACTATCTTCTTGCCTAGCCAAGTGAGGTTAGCAAGTGTAAATAATGTAGAGTATTCCACATTGTTCTAGAGAGTTCTCTAGAACCTTCCATAAAGTTCCATAGAGTTCTAGTCCTTAGATATTTCTAAGGAAGTGTGTAGAAGATCATTGTAGACCATTGGATCAAATTAATCACCACCGTCCGTCGAGGAGGTGGAGTTGTATAAATAGGCTAAGGCCTCATTTGTTGTAATCACCTCAGGGAATTCAAACAATACAAGTTCTAGTTCTCTTAAGCTCTCTTGTGTGTTCTTAGCTTGCTTAGCTTTTCATAGTATAAGTAAGTCTTTCGTGGGCAAGGCTGACTAGCTTTCTTTGATAAATCGGAGCAAAGTTTGCTAGTGCCGCACTGGAAGTACTTGAGAAAAGAAAGCCCGTGACACTCGCCTCATGCCTCACGTCTAAGGCGTTTTCAGGCCTGTCCGCCTCGCCTCGGCCTCAACGCCTTAATTACAATGGGTGAGTTAGAGTTTCACCTTAAGTAGAGTAACTGGCGTGGCATGGGAGTTGAGTGAATTTGGTTTTGAGGAAGATAAGTGGGTGTTGAAGCTTGATAAGTTGAATGAATTTTTGGTTTGATCCCATGAGTCTGACTATGTTTCTTTTGCCCTCGGGAGAATCATGAGTTTCCAGCTAGTCTAGTATGTAAAAAAGTGTTTCATCGAGGGTGTCATTCATTAGATGGGTAAGAGTGTAGAATACGCTTCCTTTATAGGTAGAGTTGATGCATATGGTGATTTGACATGGTTTCTCTCTTATGTGAGTCAAATCAGAAAACTAGAACTCCTATATTACTATATTGCGAGTGGGACTGCAAGTGTGTGATCAGTATACGGTCATTTTTCATTGAGATCTTTGGCATGTACATGCTTTCTTCCAAGGAGACATTGCTGTGGTGAAGCATAGTTATCAATGTCGCACGTACCATCAGTTTTGCACCATCTCGACATACCGTCTGATAAGAATCAGATGCTACACTGCATATTGCACGATACATTGGCTGTACTCAGTACTGTACCATCGGAGTTTAAAAAATCTTAATTTAAAAAACAATATTTTATTTTATTTTATTTTTTAAACTTTTAACCAATCCTTAATACCTACTTCATTGTCTTTTAAGTGTAGTTTTGTGAGCAAAACAAACACGAACATCTTGAAACCTCTAAAATCAATAAATATTTCTCTACGCAAGTCGGAATCGAAATTCGTCTTTTTGGATACCTTCTTAATTCAAATGAGCTCCTATTACATTTGTTTATTTGACAGATTTAAGACTTTACTTGAAAGTGCCAGTGAAGGTAACTTTTTGTTGGTTTTTTTAGTTTAGTTTTTTTCAAACTCTCTACGTTGTCCATTATTTGTTTGTGTTGACATAAAATGCCTCCTTAGGGTATATCCAAGGCTGAAGAGGCAACAAGAGAACATTGTGAGAAAACTGTTGATGGTAGGAATAAGTTTAAGTCTAAACATTGTGGAAAGTGGAGATTGGAGGCATTGAACGATACTTTGGGGGGCTAAGGTCTTACTTGATAGGTTCAGTTTTTTGGATACAAAGTGACATAGGCTAAATTGGCATGAATCATAAAGTGCTTTTTTGACCTACGATATGAGTATTTGATTTCATCTTAAATTTGGATTTTCGATACACGACACGATACACGTTTTGAGAACTATGGTTAGAAGATTCCTACTAATCAAACTAGGATAGGAATATTTGTGTGGAAGATGTTCTTTTTCGCATTTGGTTGGATGATTTGGAAGGAGGGGGACTAATAGAAGTTCATCAGATGATTTGGAAGGAGGGGACTTATGAACTTTGTCAGAAAGGCCCTGCACATTTAATTTGGTTGTTATGAAGGTGTTACTTGAAACTTTAATATTGCAACTTATGGGGTTGGGTATGTCATCTCCCAACTTTTAATGGGATATTTGTTAGTCTTTGTTTGTTAATTTGAGACTTTATTGGGGCCTTCATATTTTTAGGTCTCCACATTGTAAAGTTTGTTCAGGGTACATAATATGATTGATGGAAATGTCAAACATTGGGTGCATTAATGAAAAAAGAATGCATGGTTGAAGCTTGAATGATCTCCACCTTAAAATCCTTATTGTAAGGGATCATGCATGGTCCTTATTGTAAAGGAAAAAGAAAAAACGTTTCCCTTAAAACTTTTAATTGAAGTTTGGACCAGAAGGAAGATAGATCCAGTACAAGGTAGCCTATGAGGTTGAGATGTAGAATACTTGTAAAGAGAAATAACATTCCTAGAATTGCATGTTAGCTTGCAGGCATAGTTTGGTTACCTTATGGAGACGATGACGTATGTAGTCCTCAGTTATCCTTTGGGGACAACAATGTTTCCCTTGAGTATGCAGTAAATATATAAAATAAGTTTGAGAGGAAAGTCAGTATCTACAACCTCCTTTAGTGCAATTCATAAGTTTAAATTGCCTAACATCTATCTTACAAATTAGCTAGGGGTTTTATTATTCATAAGAAATTTGGAATAAAAGAGGGTATATTGAGAGTTGAGGAAGATGTTGAGGGCCAAGATTGATTTACTAGAATGGTATAAAGTATTTGGAAAGGCAAAGAAAAGGAACATAAAATTTAAAATGAGTGGAATGTACATGTGTCGGAGAGAGACAGTTTTGTGTTTTCTTTTCTCAAAATGAAAATTATTATAACTATCTACTTAGTTGTCGGATTTTGATAAACTTGGTATCGTTGAAATGCATTTTTGAAGATCACTCTAAGAAAACCATTGATCTTTACAAATACTTAAAATTTTAAAATATGCATTTTCACACCATATGCATTTCAAAAAATAAATCAAAATCTAATGCATTTCACATCGTATGTATTTTCAATCTTTTTCAAATGAACGAGAGGGCTTCTCAAGGCATATTCAAATAAAGAACCCAAACTCCACTTTCCCTGTTTGAATTTTTTTCATTGATAAAAACTTTGAACAATTTTGACCATAATATCACGAAACATTTTCTATCGTGCCAACGGCACGGGTAATATGCTAGTAAGGGGCAATTTAGAAAAATAACAAAAACGAAAGTTGTTGGAAAAGTGATTCAAAATATTTTTTTTAAAAGTAAAAATTTTGAACCAATTTCACAATGTGCAATCAATGATGAATCTTTAATTGCCATCCTATAAAGCTGTATGGATGTTGACGTGGTGTGTAGTTTGTTTGGTCAAGAAACATAGAGCTCTTGTCATTTTCTTATTTATCGTGGGTGGCTATATAATTTGGATGTAATTCGTAGGTTTATTTGGGTTATAGTAGGTACGTTCAGGAGCTGTGGAGAGGATGGAGTACCCTGATGCATTTATCACTGAGAGGCAAGGTTTTGCAGAAATTTCTACCCTTGTTTTATGTTGGATAATATGAAAGGAACACAATAATAAGAATTTTTGCAACAAATCTTTAACGTTGGAGGTGATAGTTTGGGGTGGGGTATATCATCTACCAGCATTGCAAGGAATGCTTTTGTATATTTATTTGTAAACTAGGTTGCTTTAGTTTTTCTTTTAAGATTGACACTCTTGTACTCGAAAAATGTTTAAGAATAAATTTTTACATGAAAAAAATATTCATAAATCGTTTAAATATATCATTTTGAAATCAATTGGGCAATTTGTAGGCCTTTTATTAAATTAGTTACAAAACCTTGATTCGATATTGGTTTCATCTCACAAAAACATATTTGATGGCCTCATGCATTTAGGGTTTGTTTGATGGCGTAATATAAAATTCAATTTTCCAGTGTTCGATTAGCTACGTAAGTAGGAAGCATTTTTTGGGTCCACCTGATCAGTGTTGCCAAAATCGGTAAAATCATAAGATTTGAATCACGAACTTGAATCACAAGTCGAATCGAAAGGTCTCCTATGCGGTTCAAATCGATACACTGGTGAAAAAAGTTCGCTATAAATTGCACGATTTGAGAAAGAAAAGAAAAAAAAGGGAAGAAGAAGATGAATGAAAAAGAAAAACCTTAAAAGAGAAGAAGAAGAAAAAAGGAGAAAGAAGAACGAAAAAAGTAGAAAGAAGAACGAAGAAAAAGGAGAAAGAAGAACAAAGATAGGAGACTTGCCTCATTTTGTGGTGTGTATGGTGGCTTCAACATTTACAACTTGAATTTGTATGGTTTTTTCATCTCCATACTTCAATAGTGTTTTGGGCATTTTGGTCCTCAAAATACTAGGTCTTGGCTGGGTTATCGAAGAATCTAAGCTTAATTTCATAGACAACCTTGGGCCAACATATAACACCCTGTAGATCTTGGAAACCAATCTGTCGATTTTGACTAGTACAAAATAATGTTTATTTTGACCAACTATAATTTTTTCATATATATTTAGGATATAATTTTTTTTATGTTATATTTTAAAATTTACCTTAAATCTTACAATTTGAATCCCGATTCAATGTTTTTGATTCGATTTACGCTTTGACAACCTTGCACCTAATTTTCCTTCAGTTTTATTTTTTATTTATTTTCTGGGTACGCATGAAGATATACATTAAAAGAGTTTTTAGAAAAACTCTAAAACTCATACAACAAAACTTGATTTAAGACTAAGTTTGTAACAAGAAATCACCATTTGTCCTAGTAAAGAAATTTTCCTAGTCCTTTTTTTTCCAGGGATAAGTCAGTTTCCTATCAAACACACCCCTAGTTTATAATGACTAGCTTCTTAAGTTAAGTTAGGAAAAATATGGTTCACTGCGAAAAAGATGGAAAAAATGGGTCTTTCATCATTCAAAATAGTCTGTTGACACTTGATAAAGGTGTTTTTTGCTTCAAAATCTATGGATGTGGATTGCAGTTTATTTGGAAACATTTGCTTTAGATCATATTTATTAATCTCATAAGATAGTTTTAGATGGCTAGGTTGACTCTTAATCTATTTATACATGCTGTTATCATCCAAGTTTTTTTGGTTATCTGTTAAATGTTTTTAATCATCGTTGGAAGTACATCCATGCTACACGCAAACCATGTGAAGTTGTTGCAAGTATCTGATATCATTAGCTATCTCTAATATTTATCTTATAATTTTGACAGGGAACATACAGCACTCAAATATTCTCGTTGGCTGTCCTCTTATCTAGCATGTTCATATATAATCAGGTCAGAAAAAAGTTGACCCTCAAGTTTTTAGTAACCATTTGCTGGAGCACCTGAAAATGTTGTGATGTTTTGCTGATTTACTCATTTTTTTCGGTTGGGTCAGATGGGTGGTATTGATGAATCGGCACTTGATCGGCTCTCTCTTGTCACTGAAATGACGAAACATATTCGTGTTAGAGCCACTGGAGGAAGGAGTACAGCTTCTGAGCTTGGACAATTCTCTCCAATATTTGTTTGGCTTCTGAGGGTGATTATAATTTAATATTAGTAGATTTTTATTGGTGACTGGATTATTTAATATTATTGTTTGTATTGTTTTTCTCTAAACATGGCGATTATAACATAGTTTTGTTAGGCGATAGGATCAACATTTGTCCAACACCTCATGCTCACTCTGAATATGCAGTTGATGCAAACTTTATACGGAATCTAAAATAAAGATGAAGGCTGATTGTTTTTGGGTTTTTTTTTGTTGGTAAATTTGATGTTGGTCTTTGTACTGATAGGGTAAATAGTTTTAGTCCTTCTGCAAATTTAATTTGGTCTTGGTCCCTTGCTGTTAGTTAATCATCCAACTAACCGTTGTCTTGTGCATGTGTTTTTCTCAAGTAACGTGAAAAAAAAACTTGAACTATCCGTATTTGAGGAAGGGAATAGAGATGATAATCCAACATGGACAACCCTATTTCAAATGAGGATAATCCAGGTCTTTTTGTTTTCATCACATACATAAGATAACGGTTAACTAAATGATCAACTAACGGTGACGGATCAAGACTATATTAAATTTATAAAAGGAATTAAAGCCATTTGCCCTATTAATACAAGGGACCAACATCAAATTTACCTTTTTTTAATCACCAAAACCAAAACTAACAAGGAGGAGCAGTCGGTTTACAACCAGCAGGAAAATAATGAAAACTACGAAAAGATCGTGAAAGCAAAAACTCAAGCTAAGCCTTTTAAATAGAGAGATACTAAAACCAATCTCAATGGGATATTTCAAGACATTCCATTGAGAATTTCTGGCAACCAAAGGCGGACACTTGGCACCCATCATATTTTTATACTCAATTATTTTTTTACATAATTTAATTTCTTTTCCTGACAAATTCAACCAATCAGGAAGGGCATCAGTAGTACACATAGATACATCAAATTTAAGAGTGTATGATTGTAAATTGGGTGAATCTCTTGGATCTAAAATGTTTCTTTGGTGTTCCATTGGATATTGCTCTGTTTGAATAAATTTTACACTTTGCTTGATGTGGAGTCGTCAGATTTTGCATGAAAAGGCTAAGAAAAAAAATTAGGGTTTGAAAAGACCCTCTTGGAGAATTTGTTCATCCCTCAGAAGAAGCCATTGTAGGTATTAAAGTTTTAAGTTTTAGCAAACAAAAACATAATCTTCAAATAAAATATGCTCAATTATAAATTCAAAACAAGGTCACAAATAACGAGTCTGGCCTTTATTTATGGTAATTCTACTATGGGCTCACATTCTTAAGTAAGTAAAATATAAAATCAGTAAATTGCAAAGAGAGGGATCAGCGTCTTATACCAGCGTGTGGTTGATATGTGTCATGTCTGCACATTATATGTTTATTGTTTCTCATTTTGCAGGACTTCTATTTGGATTTGGTTGAGGATAACAGGAGGATAACTCCACGTGATTACCTAGAGTTGGCTTTGAGACCAATGCAAAGCTCTGGAAAAGATATAGGTGCCAAAAGTGAGGTAATGTTCAATAATTCAACAGTATGAAATAATAGAATTATTCCAGAAACAATGTGATGTTGATTTACTGGATTGTGTCTCGATCTTTCTTGTGGTGTTCTACTGGATATATGTTTTTTAACTTCCTTTCAGTTTCTGTTCTGATGAAATAACTGTTAGCATATTAACATAAGAGGTAATACCGCATTACAGAAGTTTCCCGATCGATGCATTACATCTTCTATGATGTGGTTCAAAGACTAGGCATTTTCATGTGTGAGATCACTTAAATCACTTCAATCAAAGAAAATGTTTTTTTTTCATGTGATATCTGATGGTGTCTCCTGATTCCTGAATAGGTTCTTTAGGGCATTGTTTTTTAAAAAAAAATTGTTTTGTTTATTACATCAAAACTATAGAATACTCACGTTTTGGCTCAAGAAAAAATCGGATAAAGTTATTTTCCTAGAACGCTTATAGGAAGATTGTCAAAATGAGAACAATGCCTTCTTAAATTAAATTTGATCGGTGTATTTGAACCAAGGAAGCACAGACTCTTCAAAAACTTGTCGTATCCGTGTCCGACACGTATCTGACACACGACACTCGCTCGACATGCCTCTGACACGTAACGTGTCGACAGGTGTCAGACATATGGTCAACGTGTTGGACACGCCTCCGATACACCTGGAACTTGGTTAGGACACAGTCGAGATTCGAAAACCAATTTTGTTTTATTTTTTACTTTTAGATGTTTGCAAATAACCACATAATATAATGGTTGTTGATCCATTTGAAGTGAATGACTATTTCAATTACGATTTAGGACAAATAAAAGCCACTAAAGCATAGAGGTAGTCTATATTTTTTCTTAATCTTAGCTTCTTATTTTTCTCTCATTTGCTTGTTCTCTCCTCTACTTCTTCTCTATTATACTTTTTCTTTACTTAAATTATTTTTTGCAACAATGTCATCTTCTTCAAGACACTCTAGGAAGACACTTTATTAGATTATTATTTATGTCTTATTAAAAAAAATAGTATAACGTGTCGACGTGTCACCGAGTCCTAGTTTTTGAAAAATTGTTGAGTCGGCGTGTCATGTCCGTGTCCGACACGACACACGTGTCCGTATCCGTGCATCCTTGATTTGAACTTAATTCACCATAGTCGGTTAATATAACCGAGAAAATGAATTGAAAAGGTGATTTGGATGCTTGGCAGAGAGAGAATTTCCCTTTATTCATAATTTTTATTTAATATTTATTGTACTCGAATTATAAATGTCCAACTTTTGTCGCTCAAGCCCACATTCGATACAGTGTTTAATCATCGAAGCTCATAGGAACTTTGCCGAAATGAGAATGATGTTGCATATTTCTTAGATAAAAATGTCTTCCGAGATACAAAAGGAATGTGGATTAAGATGATGATTACACATTGAGTGGAGTGGTGCAAGATCATGAAGTAGTCTTGAAAGTTTATAGTAGGGTGGGTTAACTCGAAAGCTAATATATTGGTTGCTTATCATGTCACCTTTCCCTATTAATAGAAATAAGGTTCTTGAACCACTTGATCATATGCATTTGACATCACAATTGCATGTCTGTGTGTTTCCCGAGGGATGCACATTTTTATTTGCAAGAATGGTTGTGGACTAGTGAGTTGATCATTTTTATTGCTGTGAGCTATGAAGTTAAAACCGAAAACAGACCCTTCGAGGTCCAGGAACGATTTATGATTAATCAGTGTATTTTTTCAAAGCATATATAATATATATATATATATATATATATTTATGTAGCGATAAATCGGCGAGTTGGATGAGCCAATTTATCGGTGACTCACCGATTTCTCGACCAAACCACTAAGTACCAATTCGTATTGGTCACCCTCGGATAAACGATTTGACTCTGATTAAGCGGCGCATTAAGAACACAGACTATGAGCCATTATAAAGGGAGAGTTAGGTGTCTATACTTGTTGGTGAACTTGAGATTGCTATGCTTGAGGGTGAGAACTTTTGAAAGTCGGATAGTGTGATGTTAAACATGATTTTATGTGTCTCACATAATTATTCCAGGCTTATGTCGCCTCATTCTTATTGCCTTATTAAAATTTCAAGGATTGAGATTTGATACAGTTTAGTTATAAATATTTTTCGTAATATTGATACTACCAGTGCTGTCATAAGCATTCAAATTGGCACCTTTGCGATTCAGATGATTTCTTTGAATAGTTTAACACAAAAGTCACACGATTCGGTTTAATCAACACATAGATTTGCAATAAATCGCACGGGAAACGACAACTCACCTACCTTATTCAGTGATTTGCCTTAGGGTTCATGGTTCGATTCAACATGAAATCGCAAACCAAACCATATCAACCGATTTGCTAGAAACTCAAATCGAATGTGTATTGAAACCGAACAGAAGCAAAACTCAATTAAATAAAAAATCGAACCAAACCAACAAAAACTATGCTTCTCCGATTTAAATTGAATAGAATTGACAAAAGTTAAGTGTTATTTATACGTATAGTTTAAAAGATAAATTTAGGTATCAGTTAGGTTTCCTCGATTTTTTCAACCTTAACCCAAAAACCGAACCAATCACTTCAGTTTCAAAATGTTACAAATTTAACCGAATTAGAAAAAAAAAAAAATTGATCAGTTTGGTTTCGCTTGGCGTTTTATTAGGTTCATTCGTTTTGTTGTTAAGCCTAATCTCCGTTCCTATGTAGTTTGTAGTAGTGCCTATCAGTTTACACAACTTGGCCCAAACTTTCAAATTTATCCCAAGTTTTAATCCTTAGGCCAACATATAAAATTTAAAAGAATGATAATCGAAATAAACTGAACAAGAATTGAAATAATGGAATAATTCGAAATAACAACGATAAAATAAACATAAATAACTAATAACAAGATTCGTATTATTCCATCAAAAAACCAAATTACAATAATCAACCTGCGCTTGTATTTATAACTAACCTAACTTCTAAAACAAACCCTAAACCTAATAGGAAACAATGTCCTAATAATACTAGATTATTAATATGCCTAAAAAGCTATTATTGCTAATATTACTACTATCCAAATTACATCAACCTCCTCGGGTTAAAAAAGCTCGTCCCCGAGCTTAAAGACTATGAAGTTGTAGAAACACAAGTAACAACAGAATGTGAAATGTTGAAGCAGAAGTCGACCTTGAACTATGTGCAAATTAAACCCCAAATAACTTGGCACGAAAATTAAACTCCAATCTGAATACTGGTCCACTCTGATGGTAAAGCTATACTCAAATTGGTCTTCAAAATGTGTCATAAAATTGACCCAAATTGGATCATCAATTTTGTTATGTGGTGGTACAAAATATTGCATGCGACTATGAGTAACAACAAAATTAGAACAGTACTACCCACTGGTAGTACTGACGATTTTTTAGGGGTCAAATAGCCATAGGGGTCCTTGCTTTAGTGAAAAAATGGTTGGCCTAGACTGAAATAAAAATATCAGCAAGGACTTTGGAGAAGATTTAACCTCATTTTCCCCAATTCGATGAAAAGAGCTGAGAGGGATGATCAAGGCGAGGAAAGGGTGGCGGAGGGAGTGGCTGAGGCGTGGGAGGATCGATCGACCTCTTCAATTGGGGAGTCGAGCGATCAGGTCGATCGACTGAGTGGTTGGGAAGTCGATCGTCTGATGTGCGATGTTGTTTTTGGGACAGGAAGCCAACGACCTGTGAAGAGGGGTGATAGATCAAAGCCTATGCGATTGATCGATGGCCAAGGCTAGGGCCGGTGATCAATCGACTGGACTATCTGGGTTTGTCGACTGTGGTGTTATCGACGAAACGAGGTGGTCAGCTGAGGAGGGTTGCTGTCTATCAGGTCAATCAAGTGGGTGTTCGATTGGAGGGGGCGCATTAATCGATGTTTGCAGGGAGAATTTTTTTTGGGTCTGGCTATCAACTGAGGACTAGTCCATGTCTACGCCACTATTGACGGTGTTGGGTGTGGGCTTTTACGGCTTTGTCGGCGACAGTGGTACTGTTTGGGTCTAGGCCATGTTTGCCTTCAATTTCGCAAAGGCTGCTCTCATGTTTGACTTCAGTATTGCAAAGACTGCCCTCAATCCTGCCATAAATTTCGTGAACATCAGGTGTCATGTGCATACTCTTCGTCTATTATCTTCTTTCGACTTAAAATTTATTTTTTTTAATCAAATCAAACCAAATAGATCTGTTTGGCTCTGATGCCAATTGATAGAATTTAAAAGAACGATAATTAAAATAAACTGAACAAGAATTGAAATAATGGAATAATTCGAAATAACAACGATAAAATGAACAAAAATAACTAATAAGCAAAATAAGTTTTATTTCATCTAAAAGCCGAATTACAATGATCACTCTGCGTTCGTATTTATAACTAACCTAACTTCTAAAACAAACCCTAAACTTAATTACAATGTTCTAATAATACTAGAATTATCAATATGCCTAAAATACTATTATTGCTAGTATTACTACTATCCTAATTACATCAATTCGGTTAATTTGTTTTGTTGTTGCGGTGGCAATCAGTTCACACAACTTGGCCCAAGCTTTCAAAATGATCCCAAGTTTTAATCCTTGGGCCAACATAAATACAAATCAGCCATGCTCATTCTAGTATGGATATAATATCTGTATGAAACTTATTTAGATTTATTTGCCTGTTTTTGGTATACTATTATAAAAAAAATGTTTATTTTGACAAACTACACGTTTTCATTTTTTCAATAACCCTTATGATTTTTTATTCTATTCACGTTTTGACAACATTGAATACTATTATTTATTATATTTTATCAGGACTTCTTTTTATTTTATTTTAAATAGTTATTGGTACTGTTATCAGGGAGTGAATAATTATGTTAAAGGGGAAATTAGATTATGGTTAGATAGTAATCAATCATACCATGTTGTGTGTTTTGAGTTGAAAAGAAAGGGATTTTAGGAAGAAAGTTGGGTCTTTTTTTTCCTTGAAGGCTGTTCTTGATCAAGTGTTAGGTTAATGATGTTAATTCGTTGGATTATGTCATTATTTGTTGATTCGCATCACAAGAGATTGTAAAATTTTAACTTGTCGAAGTCGCATACACATACTCAGGCTAGTCCTGTAGCACACACATTGATCAGCCTATATTATTTTCTGAACTCTAGATATGGATATTGGTGTGTTATTTTTTTTGTTCGGCAAGTTATTTATCTTTTTGAGAAAATAATTCACAGATTAGGGAGTCCATCAGAGCTCTTTTCCCGGATAGGGAGTGCTTTACTCTTGTGCGACCTGTGAACAGTGAAAATGATCTGCAACGACTTGATCAAATTTCTGTGAGTAACCTTAATGTCTACTATCTTCTTTTTTTTAAGTTTATGGAATTACTGGTTGCATCTTGTCTCATTGGATGTTTTGGTCATGTTTGCAGTTGGACAAGATGAGACCAGAATTTAGATCTGGTTTGGATGCATTAACAAAATTTGTGTTTGAGAGAACTAGGCCAAAGCAAGTTGGGGCTACGATAATGACAGGCCCGGTTCTTGCTGGATTAACACAATCTTTTTTGGATGCTCTAAATAACGGCGCGGTGCCTACAATTTCTTCCTCGTGGCAGGTTAGACATAGGCTGAGACTCTTTATATCCCGTTTCTTGTTGTTGAGACTTCTTTCAAGACTAAATTTGCTCTTTCCAAAATTTTGTTTTAAACCCTAAACACTTACTGGGTTAGCAAATCTAACGACTAAGTATGTTCATTTTTTATAAACGCAATGACAAGTCGTGGACCACAAGGTGCATGGTTTTCCACCTATAAATCTTTAGAGGGGTACTATTAAAAACTTGTATATGGAGTTTTATATATTTAAAAGAAAATTAAATTTTGGGTATAAATAATACATATTTTTTTTAAACATTATAAATAATTTATAAATCTTGTGGTTTACTATTAAATAGGATATGATTCATGCTTCTATAACATTGATTATTATTATTATTTATTTATGTTTATGAATATTTAAAATGTTCTTGCATTGGAGTTGACGATTTTATGGACTCTATGCTGTTAATATTGATGGTTTGAACATAAACGAATTTGTATTACTCGATCAAAGGTCATGGAGCATTAGGGGTGGGCATCCCATCCCGTAATCCCGTCTTGTCTTGTCTCGTCCCGTCCCAATTTTTTCGGGTCTTATTGGGATTGATCAATCCCATCCCGATCAAGAGTGAGATGTGATCGGAATGAAGCTTCTCAATCCTTCCCATCTTGTCCCGTCCCGAATTGATTTTTAAATATTTATTATTAATAATTTTAATATTATTTATGAAAATAATAACACATGGATTCTATTCTAGTAGGAGTTGTATTCTATTGTTGTCTTATTCATGAAAATAAATATACATGTATTCTATTCTAGATAAAACACAAGTTGTGTATCAAATAATATTCATTCACAAAAAGCTCAATTTACTAAATCTTTCTTATAAAAGTTCACATGCTAAAAATGCATAGCACGACGTAGTCATATATACAATCATATGTATCCATCCTTTCATATAAACACTACTAAAGCTAATACAATTATTTACATTTGAAAACAAAGAATAACATCAATGTGAAATAAACCAACCCGTTTGGGATGGGACGAGGACGAGATGATGTCTATCCCGTCCCGATCCCAAACAAACAGGATGGGATAGGGGTGAGGTCCATCCCGTGCCCACCCATATGGAGCATCGCTGGAATTAAAAGTTGAATTGTTTTTGAAATCAATTCTTACTTTTTTTTTTTTTGCATTAGGCAAGATTTGGTTTATTCATTTTATTATGTGAATATGTAATTATTTGGTTGAATGGTGATCCCTGTAAGATACATTTTTAGAACTGATGACGCACCACTTGTGTGTCAATCCTAGACTAGCTTCCTTGGATGTTGTTGTGATCGTTAATAAACAATGCCTCGATTGTCGATCTTGTAGATGAAAAATATGACTTTGTGCATTGGGTTACTTGAAGGGAGAAAAAAGTTTTGATTCTTCTCGTTGACCTGTGTGGTGGAATTGGTGTATTTTTTATTTAAATATTTATTGAGGTTTTTGAATAGTGAGTTGGAGACGGGGAAATGATGGGCTTGCTTTTTCTATATGTACCAAGGAATGAAACCCATTCTTGTGTTTGGAGGTTAAATCTTCATCTAGTGATCTTTTTGAGTGGACCTTATTTTGCAGAGCGTTGAAGAAGCAGAATGTAGGAGGGCCTATGATGTTGCTTCAGAAGTTTATATGTCTTCGTATGACCGTTCTAAGCCTCCTGAGGAAGTGAGTATATCTTGCATGCAACTTTTCAATGATTGATACTATTTGTTCTGAATCAAGTATTGTAGGCTGCACTAAGAGAAGCTCATGAGGAAGCAGTTCACAAGGCACTTGCAGCATTTAATGCTTCTGCTGTAGGGTCCGGTCCAGTGAGACAGAATTACGAAAAACTTCTCCAAACTTTCTTCAGAAAAGCTTTTGAGGTGATAATACAACCTTTATTAAGATAATTGGATGGACTTGTCTTGCATTCTCTCTTTACATGCACTATGCATCACAATGGTTCTGATATTAATTCCTTCATACAAGCAATGTTCCCTACTAACCTTATTAAGGAATTTATTATTGAAGGTGATTCTTACAACCTTTATTAAGTTAATCAAGATTAGGCTTATTAGCCAAATCTGCAAGTTAATCAAGATTATTCTTGCTGTTGTTGGTTAAATATATATATATATGGCTTTCCTCTTGTTGTTATTGTTTTCTCCCTTCATTAATTAAGTTGTGGCTAGAAATAAATAAAAATATAGTTCATTGTGTGTTTACTCAATCCCTGGTTATGTATCACAATTCAACTTTATGTTTTTTTAGACGTGACAATACTTTTGGGCCTTGTCCGTAGCAGAAACCTAGGAGAGAGATGAGGACTTCCAAAAGATAACTTTAGGGTTAAAAATCCACTTGTATCCAACAACGTCTTTAGGAACCCTAAATTTATTTCTAACCCTGACGTGCATGTTTTAGTTTGATTTATTACTAATCTGAAATCATTTTGTAAAAAAGCACCTTGTGGAAGGCGAAATATGATCTTGTTGAACATGAGGAACATATGAGCTCCATGACATGCTTGAGAATTAAAGCATCTCCTGTACATAAGTCAACCTTGCTTAGGTGTCAGCATATTGATGTGGAATTTCTTGTCGGTGCCGACCGTCGATGTATGTGCTGGGGATCATATATGATCGCTTTCTACTTGTTCTATAACACATTCCTTAGGTGTTGATATATAGATGTGCAGTGCATCTGAAGTCTTCAATGGAATTGCTGTACATCATGCAGTAGCTGTAATGGTGTTTCCAAATGTTGGTGAATCTGAGATTTTCTTAGTTCAAAACATTGAAAGCAAACTTGAATCCTAACAAATTCTGGACAACATAATGGGGAAAAACTTGTTCTGTTAACATGTGACATGATTGTTTTAATGATGATTGCTGGTTGTTAATTTGGTTATATTAGCAGTACTGTTCTTTTGGTATTGTAATATTTATTAATGAATGTGTTCTATTTGTATTCTGGATTTAAAAGGAAAAAAATAATTTACAGCACCCAGTATCTGTCATTCGTTGCCAGTTGGACTTCTATAATACTGATTAATCTGCTAGGATATATACTGCCATGAGGTTGTATTGACTTGGTTTGATCAATAATGCAGGACTACAAGAAGAGTTCTTATATGGAGGCAGACATACGATGTTCAAACAACATACATAACATGGAGAAGAAATTACGAACAGCGTGTCATGCTCCTGATGCAAAAATTGATCATGTCCTCAATGTAAGATGTTTTAACTGTTACTAATGTATTACCCGTGCCTAAGGCATGGCTGCCATTTCAGCATGCCACTCAGCTTTTTGAAAATTGAGTAACAGAATTAATAATTCAATTAAAAGCCTTAGATATTTTTAAAATCTTGTCAAAGTTTACTATATATTTTCAAAATTTAAACCTAAGCAGTTAAAACGGATAACGAACTCATAACGGTCTAGAAGCGTTATAGGTCATAACGAGATATAATGTGATATATCAGTATATAACGGAATATTTTGTTAAATATATTTTTAATACCCAAATAAAGTATTGATGTATTATAGAGACAAAAAAGTAAATCATGTTCATAACAATAGATTCAAAAAATATTAATGAAAAAACATCTTCCCTTCGTATGAGAATGAGATCGCAATAGAGAGTGCAATCGGATCTTCATCTTCTGTTCTTCTCTCTGTCTGTGTCAATCGGCAAGGTCTAGTTCTCTATCAATCGGCGACGGCGAGCTCTGGTCCTTCGATCGAGACTGAAATATGTGATTTTTTTTTATATATTAGAACAAAAAGTTAAAACGGCGTTATTGAAAAAAAACTTTATCTCAATAACGACCATATAACGTCATATCGGAGCCGTGATACAAAAACGTGACAATCTCATAATATAACGACTTACCCTCGTTAAGCGTTATATCCGTGTTATAACGTTATTTTAACTGCACAGATTTAAATCCTATCATAGCTTGTCATTCAACACTGAAATATAATTTAAAAATATAATTAGAAGTCTAAGAATTTGTAAAATAAAATTGATAGCATTCACTTTATTTTTTTGACATTTCAAACTTGTCATAACTAAGGATGCACAAACTCTTCGAAAAAACCCCATTTTATGAGTTCAATCTGCGTCCAACACGGTTCGGACATGACATTTTTGTTTTTTTTTGCTTGGATGCAAAAGCATCCCAAATTAGGTCTTCTTCTTCACTATAGTCGATTGCACAGAGGCCAGAATAAAAGAGAGATTGAGGGAGGCCAAGCCAACCAAAGACATCGAGGGAGAGTCGAGACTGAGAGATTTAGGTCTATTCCTTGTGGTATAATTACAAAAAATATTGGTCGTGGGATTCACCTTTGTTTCCTTGATTACCCCACAACAACAAAAAAAATGCAGATGTGCTCTCAGGAAAAAATTCTCCCAATTTCCAAAATTTAGAGGGTCATTTTGAGCTTCACCCTCAAAATAGTTACTTCAAAAATGGGCTTTTACAAATTACTTTAAAGTTGAGAGGGGCAGTTAGGAATGTATATTGTAGGTTAAAATCTATATAACAAAATAGGAAGGACGTGGCAGGTTGGTATAGATTTTCTTGCTATCTCATGAAAGGAAACTAATAACTGAGATTTGAGATTTGATATGGTGGTCCCAACCTAAAGTCAAAACTCTCATGCAGTCATGCGTGATGTTTTACTCTCTCTTCGCCGGATTGAACTCTCAATTTTTCTCCTCTTCTTCGACTGCGATTTTGTTCAACCAACAACTTTCCCTCTTCATCTTTTCTACACCTTCATCTCAATTTACTTACCAATTGGGAAAAGAACATTCCATCTCAAATTGATTTCCCCACTCCATTTTTTATTCTTTCCTTCTCTGGTCCCCATTCCTTATGTTTTTCTCCCTCCCTCCATTTCCTTATCTCTAGAAAAAGAACCCTAAAAAACAAAGATGAAATCGACCCACAATTCACACTGAAAGAACTTGCAGAGAGACGAAATCAACCAACCTCAACTTACCCAACGAAGATGCCAATAATTACTTTCAGGGCGGACCGACAAAGGGACCAGAGCAGGCAGCTCCCCCCAACCCAAAATAATAAAAAAATAGTATATATTTAACATTTAATTTTTTTTTAAATATAAATGTAAATACACGATATTATAAAATTTATTCACTAAAGGACATATCAACTCTTTGGTACAGTAGTTGGTCTTTAAAATTTTACTACAAATGACCCAAGTTCGATTCACTTGGAGCGTAAGAACTTTTTAAACATATATAGTTTTTTTTAAATTCAACAGACTATAGAATTCACTAAAAATATATATCATTATTCAACTCATATAAAATTTGGGGTTTGATTGGCTCGTAAACCACCTAGAGGCGGGCACGGGACGGGATGGGATGGAATGAGATGGACCCATTCCGTTCATTCGAGATCGGAACGGGATAGACCTCATCCCAACCTCGTCCCATCTCAAACAGGATCAGGACGGGATGAGCACTTACTAAATAGTCCTCTAATAAAAAATAACAAAAGGAGTTATCTCACATTACTCACACCAATAATGTCAAATTTATATACATATAACTTACATCATAAATAATAATAGATGTTAAATGAATAAATATTAAACTTTTTTTTGGAAGCAAATAAATATTAAATTTCATTTAGAATTAATGATTCGATTCATTTAGATTTCATATAAAATTTCATCTTACATTGATTTAATTTCAACACATCCTAAACTTTAATTTAGAAGAGTATTTTGATTAAAATTATTAAATAAATAAATTCGGGATGGGACGGGATAGGCAAAATTGAAAATCTTCATCCCGATTCCATCCCACTATAGATCGGGATGAGTTTGATTAATCCCAAAATGACCCAAAAAAATCGGGACGAGTTTGGGATCGCGGGATGGGATGCCCACCCCTAAAACCACCCACACACACCCCCCATTTTTTTTATAAACTTTTAATTAGGATCTTATTTTGTTCGCACATTTCAAATTTTTTCAGATTAAACTTACATATTTATCTTAGATATTTTGCAATCTTAATCATGTATTCTAGTTGTTAGGCTTGTTTGCATTTGTTACATTGTCGACGATTTGATCACAATTTTGCTTAAAATATTATTCCCGGTTCAGTTTGATATATACAATGTGTGTGTGTTTTTTTTTATATATAATTGTACAGATAAATGCTCAGTACTAGATTAAGTTCATGAAAAATATAATTAGAATTAAAATTTTGATTTTAGTGTTTGCTGTAGAAGTTAGTAGAAATTTATTATCAAATTATCAGTCCGGAGAAAGGATTGTGATTTCATTTTTCGAAGTAACTTCTGTTTCCTGATTTTAGAAAATATTTCTTGAAATATTTTGTTGTATATAGAAAAACGTAAAATTTTTAAGTGTATGTCAAACATATATAAATATATGGACAAGTAAGATACAATTAAATTACCTGATAAATACATAAAATGAAGCCTAAATACTTGAGTATCCCTATAAATGTAATTTGCTTCATAACTTTTTGGGTTTTACACGAAAATATTGTTGTATATAGAAAAACGTAAAATTTTTAAGTGTATGTCAAACATATATAAATATATGGACAAGTAAGATACAATTAAATTACCTGATAAATACATAAAATGAAGCCTAAATACTTAAGTATCCCTATAAATGTAATTTGCTTCATAACTTTTTGGGTTTTACACGAAAATATAAAAACAAATCTATGAAAATAATGAAATATTTATAAAAAATGTAATTTGCTTCATAATATTTTGGGTTTTACACGAAAATGTCAAAATTTATAAAGAAAAACATATTTTTTTCGACACTTTAAATTTTAAAAAAAAAAAAAAAATTCACGAAATTTCGCAATATCACAATCCTTGGTCCGGAGTACAAAACTTTCTAGCTTCGTCCCCGATAACTCCTATTAACGACTAACAATTCTTTACCATTTCTCCCTTGATTGAAATCCCGTGTCCGCCACTGACCTCCATCACTGAAACTTCATCAATTCCTCTAATGAAGATATACAAGTAATACACTAGTAATTGATAGTGTCCACTTGTAGTTCTTGAGAGGCTTTGCAATTGAGTAAACTTTACTTACCATATAATCGTCGCCACTAAATCACAAACGTCTTCACGATACCACCGTCCCATTATCTCTCCGCCTCCCCCTTTTTGTTCACGCCACCCAATTTCTACCCTCTGTTCTATCTCCTCGCAAAAACGTATGCGCCACCCACCACCACTTCACTAACAAAATTTCTTCTGCAACACGACAATGCGAGCCACTCCAGATCGACTTCCTCCTTGTCACCCATATATGCCAAAGATGGATTTTAATGAGAGAAAATATTGATTGAAATATTTCTTCTTTTTCTTCCTCCATTTTCAAGGACTTGAGAGTAAAAAAAAAAAAAAATCCATGTGAAGATAAATTCGACAAATTTGATCATCCTAATCGAAGATGATTTGTTGTGTTGCAGCTCCGAATCGCTACAAATCACAGATTAAATTGTGATTTGAACAAAGTTGGGGTTGCAGGTTTACTCAAATTTGTAGCCACTGGAGGAATTGCAAGTGTCAACATGTTGAAGTCGCAATTAATGCAAAAACAGCCAATTGAAAAGATAATCATGCTTCTAATCCTCCACGCTACCAACAAGTGAACTATACCATTTGATCCTTTTCTCGGCCAATTTTTTTTTAATAAAATCCATCATGGAGGGATTTGATTGATGAAGTTTCAGCGATGGAGTTGAAGGATTATTAGCATCTTCGTTGGAGAAGTTGAATTGTGGGTCGATTTCTTCTATGTTTTAGGATCTTTTTCTAGAGAGAAAAAGGAGATGGAGGGAGGGAGAAAAATAGAGGGGATGAGGAACAAAGAAGGAAAGAAGGAAAGAAGAAATATGGAGTGGGGAAATCAATTTGAGATGACGTGTTCTGCCCCCTATTGGTAAGTAAGCTGAGATGGTGTTCTGCTCCCTATTGGTAAGTAAGCTGAGATGGTGTACAGAAGATGGAGAGGGAGAGTTGTTGGTTGAACAAAAGCGCAGTCGAAGGAGAAGGGGAGAGAAATTGAGAGTTCGAACCGGCGAAGAGAGAGTAAAACATTGGGCATGAGAGTTTTGACTTTAGGTTGGGACCACCATATAAAATCTCAGCTGTTAGTTTTCTTTCGTGAGATCGCGAGAAAATCTGCACCACCATTATCTTATGAACTTGGCCCAACCTGCCAGTCCCTCCTATTTTGTTATATAGATATAAAGTTCTTTAGAAGTCTCTAAAATTTCTCTCTTTTTGGATCAATGTTTCAAGTTTTTAACTGATCTGACCAGGGAAAAATACTCTTTAATATGTTGCAATCACTGTTTTAACTGCACATGGCAGCTTGAAAATACGAACTTAACAAAGAACAAGAAGAAATAGATTTTGCTCATAGATTCTGAAGAAAGGTGAAAATGCAAGACGGCAAAATGATGTTTTGGCTGTGGCTTTGGCAAAATTTGGCCATAAAATAGTAAAACCGAATCTCATGTTTAGAAGCAGGAAATCTTAAAATGTCAAAATTGCTTATTAAGAAACATATTATGGAAGGATTTGTCTATATATCTTTTTGTTTATACCAGCTACAAACATTTCATCCAGGTTCTTGATGGTTTGGTGTCTGAGTATGAAGCATCTTCTCATGGTCCAGGAAAATGGCAGAAGCTGGCTACCTTCTTACAACAGAGGTTTGGTTATATATTGTATTCTTTTTTCTTCTTTTTTTTTATTTTTTCTTGTATATTTTCTGATAAAAGAAATTGTGCTTCCCAGTTTGGAAGGTCCCATGCATGACCTTGCCAAGAAGCAGTTAGATCAAATTGGATCAGAGAAGGGTGCTCTCATGTTGAAATGTCGCTCAATTGAAGATAAGATGGGATTGCTTAACAAGCAACTGGAAGCGAGTGAGAAGAACAAAACAGAATATCTGCGGCGTTATGAAAATGCTATCAGTGACAAGAAGGCACTGGCAGATGATTACATGAGCCGTATAACTAATTTACAGAGCAAAGTCAGCTCTTTAGAAGAGAGGTGCTCAACGATATTGAAGGATAGAGATCATGCCAAGCAGGAGTCGTTGGAATGGAAAAGAAAGTTTGAACAGGTTTCTTCAAAGCAAAAGGTAGTAGAAGAACAAGTACATGCGGAGATTGCGACACTAAGATCTAGGTCCAGTGCTACCGAAGCTATGCTAGCTGCTGCACGGGAACAGGCTCAATCTGCTCTGGAGGAGGCAGCAGAGTGGAAGCGGAAGTTTGACATAGCTGCTAGAGAAACTAAAGCAGCTTTGGAAAAGGCTGCCACAGTGCAAGAGCGTACAAACAAGCAGACCCATCTAAGAGAAGATGCTTTGAGGGCAGAGTTTTCTGCCACTTTGGAGGAAAAGGTCTCTTTACTACCTTTATCAGCATCATTTTTTTTTATAGGTTTTGAATGGAAATTTGACCATTCTATCTGAATGCATGAACCACAGGAGGACGAAATTAAAGATCTCGTAACAAAAGTTGAGCAGTCCGAGCAGCGTTTGACAACTTTGAGTTTAGAGTTGAAGGTAAGCGTCTTGAACATCCACTAATTTTCAGACATGTACTGTTTATTTTCTCTCATTCTCTCACACAAATTCGAACACAGAAATATGTATATTTGCACAGAAGCATAACATCTTAACATTTGCAGGCTGCTGAATCCAAAGTGAAGAATTATGATTTGGAGGCATCAAGCCTGAAAATTAAAATCAAGGACTTAGGCGAGAAGTTAGAATCTGCCAAGGAGACATCTCAATCTTTTGAGAGAGAGGCCAGGATACTAGAACACGAGAAGACCCATCTGGAGGAGAAGTACTTATCTGAATTTAAAAGGTTTGAGGAGGCCCAGGAAAGGTGTAAAATTGCTGAAAGGGAAGCGAAGAGAGCAACTGATATGGCTGACAAAGCTCGAACAGAAGCAGTCACTGCTCAGAAAGAAAAAAGTGAAGCTCAGCGTGTGGCAATGGAAAGATTGACCCAGATTGAGAGAGCTGAAAGGGAAGTTGAAAATCTGGAGCGAATGAAAGCTGACCTGAGGGAGGAAATCGAGAAGTTCCGCGTGTCTGAAATGGATGCCATTGCAAAGGTAGCATTATTGGAAGCTAGGGTTGAAGAGAGGGAGAAAGAAATTGAGTTGTTACTAAAATCAAACAATGAACAGAGGTCCAGCACTGTCCAAGTCCTTGAGAGCCTATTGGAATCCGAACGAGCAGCCAGAGCAGAGGCAACCAATAGGGCAGAAGCACTATCAATGCAGCTCCAATCCACTCAAGGGAAACTCGATGCACTTCAGCAGGAGTTGACGTCGGTTCGTTTGAGTGAAACTGCATTGGATAGTAAACTAAAGACAGCTTCTCATGGGAAGCGCTCAAGGCCAGAAAATTACGATGTGGGGGTGGAATCTGTTCAAGATATGGAGATTGATGACAGAGTCAGGGGAAGGAAGAGGTCGAAGAGCACTAATAGCCCTCCTAAGTACAGCCAGGCAGAGGATGGAGGTTCAGTCTTTAGGGCTGATGAGGATAATAGCAGCCAGCAGACTGAATCCGAGGATTACATGAAGTTTACTGTGCTAAAACTGAAGCAGCTTCTAACAAAACATGGTTTTGGTGCAGAGGTGCTTCAACTGAGGAATCCCAACAAGAAGGATATCCTCTCTCTGTATGAGAAGCATGTGCTCCAGAAGTAGTAGTTATTTTCCTCTAAACTGGTCAGTTGTAATCTACAAGATAGTAATTAATCTGTTCACCCTACCTAACAGAGTGGAGATTTTCACTGGGGTTTGATTCTCTGACAGATAGGAAGTTATACAGTGTAGTTTTAGAGGTATTGCATGTAAGACCGACTTTGATGAGCTGGAGTTCAGTACGGTTGCCTTCTTCATTACCATTCCTTACAGTTTCTGGGTTGCTAGGTTGTTAAATGTGGTTCGTGTTTCCTGGGATTGTAGTGTTGCAGTAATCAACAGCATTTAATCAGGTGACTATTGCCGAGGTTGGAACCATTCAGGAAAAGCTATCGTCAATCTGCTTATGTATTGTAAGCTAGACCGAAAATTCCTCGATTGTCATAATTTCAGCTACTGTGAGGGAACTTTTTACTAGATGTGATGTTTTCAAAATTGTGAAACGTGGGTTGCTGGTTTTGTAATTTTGGTGTTTGTGTACCTGTTATTATTACCCACGATTGTCTATCATGCAAAAGTTTCTTGTTCTCTCTCTGTATCCAAGGCATGAGGACTACATTTGTACTTTTGTAGTATATCACTAGCATGATTATTTTGTCTGAAAGATGATTTGTACGCATGGTCTGAAGTCATGTCTTAGTCGTAACAAAACAACTTTTATTGAAACTTTTATTCTTCTTTGATTATGAAGTTAAGTTATATCATTTTATAGAATCTCCCTATGTGAATAATTTAGGGTAATTCGGAGTGCATTTGCTCGACTTTGTACCCTTAAAAGTGTGAGACAGACATTGATAAGTAGAAGTGCCAGTAATACCTTGAATGACCAATCTCCAATGTGATTCTCGTAACTGTAAAATTTGGGTTTAGGAACAACCACACCAATCCAACACCTCAATACCCCAGACCTCAAAAAATCCATGTCTGAAGATCTTCATCCTACAAATGCAGAAATTATAGATCTTCTCAGACTGGATATTTTGGTATTGACACGCCATTAGCACAATTCTATTTTGAGGGCCTGAGGACATTATAGACATGATCTAAAATGTAAATGCAGATGAAGCTTTTATGAATAATGTCAAAGCCAATCTACATTGCAAGAATTAAATCAAACTTTTGTAATTCTTTTTTTTTTCTTGCAACATCATAGCATTTGCCCTTCTTAGAGCATCTCCAGTAGTCTTCTACCAAAACGCACTTTTATATATATTTTTTAATTTTTAATAGTTGTTTTGCCTATGGCTGATTTAGCAAACTTTATAAATATTGTGGATTCCATAGTAAAAAAATTTCAAGAATTTAGAAAATGAGAATGGGACCCCACCAACCACCTTCAAGGGTCATGTGGTCTTTCAAGGATCTTGGGTAAAGGTTTAAAAAAAAAAAAAAAACACAAATTCATGCATGATGGCCCTTCAAGAGGCGCGACTTAAGAAAAGTTATATAAAAAAAAAATAGGCACGCGACCTTTAAGTGTCGCAGACAAATATATATATATATATATATATATATATATATATATATATATATATATATATATATATATATTTTTTTTTTTTTTTTTTTTTTTTTTTTTTTTTCTAAGTTCACATGGCATCTATATAACATTCCTCCTACCACTCTTCTATATTTGGAAGTTTGGGTAAAAAAGGCGTCCAATTTTTTTCGCTTTATGTTTAGCATTCCACTAGGTGAATTTTTGAATGCTAAATGTTAGCCAGTGACGAAGCCAGGATTTTCGTTGAATGGGAGCAGAGTGATGAGTCATATTTAACTAATGATAATATAATAATTAAGTATTTTAATATAATTTTTGTTAAATTTTGAACAATACATAAATCTATCTAACATTTCAAATTGCTTTTTCACTGATCATGAACAGTATTTTAAGTCTATTTGTCCTACGTGGCAACAACTTATGTACTGGCAGAAGTTAAGTAAAAAAAAAAATTCCCGATCCTTTCCTCTTCTCTCCCTTTTCTCCATCTTTTTCTTCTCCACAGAGCTCTTTCTTCATCTATCACTCCCACAAAGATCCTTCATCACAATCACAGAGATAGAGAGAGATTTTCTTTTCTTCTTCTTCTCTTCTTCTTCTCTTTTCTTCTTCCTTCTTCCTTCTTCTTCTCAACAGAGAGAGAGAGAGAAATAGCTTTGATTTTCTCTTAAGGGCAAGTAGCTCCTTCCTTCCTTTCTGTTTTGGGATTCATTTGGTTGGTTAATTAAAGGGGTTGTAATTGGAGAGATTTTTAGATTTGGGGGATTGAATTGTCGATTGGGTATTCGAGATCTATCCGATTGATTTGAGTTTTGTTTTTGAATTTGGTTGTTGGAGTTCTTCCTCAGCAGATGGGTTCTTCCTCCACCTCTCAGCAGATGGGTTCTTCCTCCACCTCTCAGCAGATGGGTTCTTCCTCCACCACTCGGTTGAATCGATGGGTTCTTCCTCAGCAGATGGGTTCTTCATAATCAGATCTTCATCATCAGATGGGTTCTTCTTTCTTCTTCTTCTTCTTCTTCTTCCTCTCGGTTCTCATTCTCTAATCTCATTAGATGAATTCGTTTTTATTTGATTGAAATGTTTGGGATGAGATTTGGTTGTGTTGTAAGTTTGATTTTGGTGTTTCTTTTGTGATTGGTTCTGGAATTTGTGGTTACAAATCTGCAATTAGATTTCTATTAGGGAAACATGTATGATGGTCGGTAAAAATTGGGGATTTTGTTTCTGCTATGTGGAAAACAGTGGGAAAAACTCTGATGTGCTGCTAATTCCCAAGAAGCCAAGATCATTGGATGTTCATAGTCTGTATGTTGAGAAATCTAGGGGTTTGGAAGAGGGTGGGGTTAGTGGGTTCAAGAGGAAGAGGAAATCATTAGGGACCTATCAGGGAGTCAGGAGTTTAGGTAATAAATATGAGTTGCTATGAGAGATTACAGTGCAATTAGCAACAAGAAGCTTTGGTGAAGGATTCATGGGAGATTGAGTATTCAGTTGTATCGAACGTAAGTTTTCTTTCATTTAAGCAATTAAATTTCAGATTTATAGATATTTGAACACTACATTTTGATCCATGCAGACTCCTTATGTTTCTTGATACCTATTGATTCTAAGTTTGCTTTCATAGTTTTCAGGTCTGATTGTGCCTAGAAAATGGTACTAATTTTCACATCGATATAGCCCCAGAGGCGAAGGTGTTTTTCTCTTTTCTTAAGGAGAATGATGAGATCTCTGCGAACAATCCTAGACTCAAAGTCCATGCTATGAAAGTTTTTCAAATGGTCAGTGCTTCTTAACTCATTCATTTCATCTTTATTTAGCCTTCTATTGTCAGCAGTTTATTTGGTTAGCACAAAATCTTAAAAATAATGTAATTTTTGGATTGCATGTATATAGAAGATATTTCAGTAGTAAAAAAAATGAAGACAGGTTATTTTAACCATAACATGATAATAACATTGTTAATGTTAGAAATACCAATGTTACAGTTGAGAACCAAATACTAAAACTCTAATTATTGTCATTGTTATTATAATTGTCATTGTTATTATAGTTGTAAAATAAGGTGTATTTAACTGGAATTGGATCAGAGTTGTGAAGCTGTTGTTCAGCTTCGAAAGACGGGTGGGGTTGTGCTTCCTGAAAATACTCTCAAGCATTTAGGATCGGTGCATCACAAGAAGGGCATTACTGATCCCCAATTTGAGGTATACTTCTTATAACTTTTTCCAAATGCCATTTTGCTTCCTATGACATAGCAGGATGTGAATTATATTATTTGGTTTTTTTTATATGTGTTTTTTTCATCAAATTTCAGTTGATTGGTGAATCGTTGTTGAAGACTATCAAGGGAGCAGTAGGAGAGAAATGGAGTGATGAAATGTGCGGTGCCAAGGATGGATTTGTACCCAGTGCTCAATGGATAGATCAATTGGTAAGTATTTGTCTCTTTTTTCCCTAATTTTTACTATCCCCAAAAAGCTTGCTCTATGCACAAATTTTTAACATGAGATTATTAACATTGTTTGCATTAATGAGTATTGAATTTTTAGTTTTTGAAGTTAGTTTAACGTAATTGTAACATACAATTGAGCAATTTTTTTTTTTTAAATTAACTAAAAACCCATGTTGCAAATATTTGATATAACTTTAAAGGTACGATGTACTTATGTGGTGTTCATGGCATTAATTGCCATTATAAGTTTTATGACAGGTTCAGACAGGTTTCAATATTGAAAAATACAGGGGAAACTCTGTTGAAATTTTGACTTTTTTATTGTTCATGACATTGATTGTCATTATAGTCACTTATGTGAATGATAATTTCTTATGACATGTTCAAATAAATTACTTTATTCAAAAAAATTCATTTTTTTTATATAATGATATTGTGTGCATGTCTCTTCGACTGTTTAAATTACTCAATTGTATTTTTTTTTATATAATGATATATACTTTTGGCAGAACTTAAGTATAAAATTTTTACCCCGATGATTTCCTCACTCTCTCCACACCACCTCCCCTCTCTTCCTCTGCGATTCCAACACAGCCCAACGTCCTCTTTCTTCTCCCCAGATTCTTCATCTGTCTGCCAAAGGAAGAAGAAGGTTCTTGGTCTGACAGCACAGCCCAACGTCCTCATCTCAGTCTGCCAACACAGCCCAAAGGAAGAAGAAGGGTCTTGGTTTTGGCCTATTCAGTCTTCATCTCAGTCTGCCAACACAGCCCAACGTCCTCCATCTCCCCAACACATATTCCTTCCCCCCCCAGTTCTCTTCTTCTCGATTCCTTCTCTCCACACCCCAGCGTATTTTAGCGGGAACCACTTCTCCCAGCCTTCAATCCAATCGCCATGTTCAGGTATCAATTGAGTTTTTTTAAGTCATGGGGTTTGTTAGATTTGGTTATTTAGATTGTTAGATTTGGTTATTTAGATTGTTAGATTTGCATAGAAAGTGTTTTAAGTTGAGTAAAAAATGGGTTTTTCTACTCCTGTTTTAAGTTGAAGTTGTGGGTTCTCTTTTGAAGTGCAACTGTTTTAAGTGATTCAAGTTGAAGTTGTGGCTAATGGTATCGTTAAGACAATACAGAATATGAATTGTTATTGCTCAGTGTTAAGTGTTATGGGGTGTAAAAAGAATATGAATTGTTATTGCTCAGGGTTATTTGTTTGAATTGCCACTTTAACACAGCCCAACGTCCTCCATCTCCCCAACACATATTCCTTCCCCCCCAGTTCTCTTCTTCTCGATTCCTTCTCTCCACACCCCAGCGTATTTTAGCGAGAACCACTTCTCCCAGCCTTCAATCCAATCGCCATGTTCAGGTATCAATTGAGTTTTTTTTAAGTCATGGGGTTTGTTAGATTTGGTTATTTAGATTGTTAGATTTGGTTATTTAGATTGTTAGATTTGCATAGAAAGTGTTTTAAGTTGAGTAAAAAATGGGTTTTTCTACTCCTGTTTTAAGTTGAAGTTGTGGGTTCTCTTTTGAAGTGCAACTGTTTTAAGTGATTCAAGTTGAAGTTGTGGCTAATGGTATCGTTAAGACAATACAGAATATGAATTGTTATTGCTCAGTGTTAAGTGTTATGGGGTGTAAAAAGAATATGAATTGTTATTGCTCAGGGTTATTTGTTTGAATTGCCACTTTCTATGAAATTTACTCAACTGTATAGTTCATCTGAGGAATCCTCATACATTTACAACAAAAATGATTGAAAAACAACTATAATACTCCATAAAAAGATATTTGGATCCAAAACAAAGGGGAAGAAACTGATTTTACAGAATCAATGAGTCGATGATGATGGACAAAACTCAACTCTAGGAATTCACAATGTTTTAAAATCACACAAACAGGTAGTCAATTACATTGGAGAGCTTACTTCAAAAACTGTGCAGAACATAAAATTTCTCTGCAGAATGGTAAAAATTGCTGTCTACACTATTTTTCTCACATACATACAACAACAACTATTTGGAAACTAGAACTACAACTGACATGACAAAATTTGATGACACAATTCGGTAAAGAATGATCTGCAATCTTCGTGTACGAACCTCTTGGCTTTGTTTCTTCCGGTTTTCAAACTATTTCTATATTCATGTAGAATCTCCAATAGTACCATCCCTAAAGTTGTTAGGATAACAAATGGCTACGAAGTAAAAATATAAATGATGTGAGGTGTTCAAACCACATCTTTGAGAATGTATGTGTTGCCCATGTAATCTTTGAGAATGTATGTGTTGCCCATGTAATCGTTGTTTGCTTGCTAGCTTAATTTGCTACTTGCTAATTTGCTTTAATTTCATGTTATTGTCATTGATCGTGACTTCCTAATATTTGGTTTTAGTAACGAGTGTTTTAGAAATGGCTGTGAATCAGAGGGTGTTGCTTGCAGGCAGCTTGCTTGCTAGCTTAATTTGTTGCTTGCTTAATTTGCTTTAATTTCATGTTATTGTCATAAATCATGACTTTCTAATATTTTATTTTATAAATGAGTGGTTTAGAAATGACTGTGAATGGGAGGGTCTTGCTTGCAGGCAACTTGCTTGCTTGCTAGCTTAATTTGCTTTAATTTCATGTTATTGTCATTGATCATGACTTCCTAATATTTGGCTTTAGAAATGAGTGTTTTAGAAATGGGAAGGTCAATTGTCATTGGATTTTGATCCTATTTCCTCCGAGGACCGGGGTTGGTGTGAAAGGCCTTTTTATAAGAAGGAGGTCATACCAACTGAAAATGACAGTGCGTGCAAAATATAGCCAAAATGACAGTGTGTTCCCCAATAAGTTTTATTCAATGTTCTTTTTAGGATATAATCTTAATAGTACTGTCATTATCCTTATCCCTGACCTAAAACCTATTAGTTTGGTGACGAGTGCGTGCAAAATATAGCCAAAATGCATCCAGCTTATTAGGCTTAAAATAGTTATTTCTAACTTGACTGAGCCAGAACAGGGGCCTTTTTTATAAACAAATCGTGATGGGCTCTAGCAAGTGAATATACTGCAAAGCTCCACTGCAGAAACTTTCCACAGATGTGCCATGTTTCTTTGGCATGATTAATTTTCATTATGTCCATTTCATATTGCTTTATTACTTTGAAACTGATCGTGCATATTGCAGGTTCTCTTCCAAAATGATTCTCTCGCAACTTTACTCGCACGTGTGATTGGCATCATAGGTCCTGTTGACCAAGGCATGCTCGCTAAGGGAAGGGATACATACAAGTATTTCAGTAAAAATCACATGCTCTATGAACGAAATCAGGTACTGTTTCTCAGAAAGTTGGTTAATTTTACAATATTTTTTTTACGCTGTTTCCCTTTCATAAAGTTTGGTAGCAATTAGCATGTTGGACTTTTCCTGTTTGTGCATGTGTATGTGTATGTGTATGTAGTAGTATATCATAAATGAAGATGAGATAAAAGAATAATTAGAAGATGGAATGAGCCTTAGATCAATTAGCATGTGTATGTGTGTGTATGGAATGTGCATGTGTATGTGTATAAATGTAAGCTTTCTTAAACTTTAACCATTGAGTCCGACTCATAACAATAGAACTAGGCCCATTCCTGTGATCCTAATAACAGGTTATTCATTATGGTTTGTAACTTAGTACATCCAAATGAAACAAACAGCTGCTAAATACTTTAATGAAAAGTTGCCCAACTTATTTTTAGTTTTTAGGCAGGCGAAAAAAGGGCCTGATACTGTAGCAACAGGGAACACCAATTCTATTCAATATATGTACTAAGATAATATTATAGTGATAAAAATGGAATCAAGGTTTTTAAATGCAAAGGCATGGCGCAAGGCGGTCTAATGGACATACCATGAGGCGAAAGCCTTTTATAAGTGTATATTTATGTAAATTTATATTATTAATAATTAAGAAAAATGATAGATAACTCATAATTCTTAATAAAGGTGATATAAAATTTAAATAGGCTTAACAAGGTTTATGAACGCCTGACAATTGTCAGGTGTCTTGATTATCTTTTGCAAAATGGGGTTGGCCATTGGTGGAGATAATGGATTAAGAAACATATTTCCTTTGTTGGTGCTGGTTAACGTGTCTCTAGCAGGTTTCTTTCACAGCCCAAAGGCTTAACAAGGGGACCCGATGTCCCCATTTTTGTTTAAATTAATGGTGGATGGGCTTGAGAGAATTCACTATTATCTAAACAATTTTTGGCGCGTGTCGAGTCTTTTAGAATTAGGGATAGCCGATAGGTGTTTTTTTTCCCCCTCATTTGCAATTTGCAAACAATGCCTAGATTTAACTTGAGGTGGATAGGTTTCATTTTTTTGGTGTTTGTGATGTGCACAATTAGCAGGACTGACAGCCATCTTCGGGTTTACGGTGGGTGTTCGTACTTCCTTTTAGGTGCTTTTATCCTCTCTAAACTGGTTTGGGATCTCTTTCTGGATAGATCTGCTATCTAGAAAAACAAGTACATGCTTAAGGGGCAGACTCATTGATTAAAAAAAGCACTTTGAAAATGTAAAGGTGTATTTCTTCCCTTTGAGTTTTTGTTTACTGAAATTGATGTTTTGGGGATGGTTTGAGCTACTTGAAATTGTGTTTTTTAGATGAATTTTTTTGTTGATTATATTGAGTTTATAGTTTAGTTGGAAATGTTAATGTTGTGCTCTAAAATTATGGAAAGTAGAAGAAAGGGGGGTGTTTTTTGTTTTTGTAGGAGGAAGGGAAATGATGGGTTGCTATAAGTTGATGTATGAGGACTGATGGGTGTGGTGGACTGCAAAAATGGGAGATATGTTTGGTGGACTCAAAGAAAAAAAGGAAAAAGATATTAGATGAAAGATTTTTTGGTTCATTTTCATAATTTTCTTATTCAGGATGTCCTTATGATAAAGTGTGGCAAGATTTCACTTTGTCTTAGTGATGTTGTTATGCTTAAAAGTGTTGTGAACTTTCATAGTTCCAATTTTAGTATCAGACATTGAAGGGAAAGGTAGTGTGTTTTGTTCTCAGCATCTGCTAACCATTTGTGACATTTTTGTTAAGCAGAAGACTTATGTTTACCTATCTCTCATGTATGCGAGCTTATATTGCTAGGCTATATGTCCCTAGCAGAATGTGTCACCAGCGAAAGGAGAGTTTGGCAATGTTAAGATAACCCATGGATGATGCAATGGGGCTGTTTTGATGTTGTAGGCGACCAAACATCCGACTTTACCCTTCTAGGAGGCAAAGTGGCCACTAATGGTGTAAAATAGATAAGCCTAAGAAGGGAGTGTTGGTTGTGATGGTTTGGGAAGCTTTTCTGGGTATCAATAGAACATGATCCTTATTACAGGCTATGTATGTGTAATCTTGGAATGAATATGAAACTACATATGAATGAAAATTTTGATGGTTTGTCATATTTGATTGGTAGATATAAAAAATTTTGAACCTTTTTTATTAAATATAAATAATACCCCAACTGTGAGTATTCGACATTGCGTAATCTGCGATAGTGCCAACGGCACGGGTATTACACTAGCCAAGGATTTTAACATGTTATCCTTTTACTAGGAGATATTATTTGGTGTTCATGGCATTGATTGTCATTATAAATTTTTATGACAGGTTCATACAGGTTTTAATGTTGAAAAATACAGGGGAAACTTTGTCAAAATTTTGGTTTTTTAATTGTTCATGACATTGATTGTCATTATAGTCACTTATGTGAAAATAATTTCTTATGACATGTTCAAATAATATCGATGCCAACGTATATATCAAAATTTTGTATATTCAATGTGTGTGTTGGACTGTGTATTACATTCTTATAACAGTTTCAGACAGATTTCAATATTGAAAAAACAGGGGAAACTCTATCGAAATTTTGTAATTGTCCAAAGTGTGTAAGTTTGACATTCTTCAAAATATTACAATTTTTTTTATTCCTAATGGTATTGTGTGTGACTTATTTAATTGTGTGTGACATTGATTGCCATTATAGTCATTTTTGTGAGTATAAATTTTTATATTAGGTTCAAACAAGTTTTAATATTGAAAAATGGGGGAAGCTCTGTAGAAAATTTCATTTTTTTAATTGTTTAAAATAAAATATATATAATCTTAACTTTCTTCAAAATATGACAATTTTTTTTGGTGATATAATGATTTTGTGTGCATGTCTCTTCGACTGTTCAACGCCATGTCTTATTACAAGAACTTCTTTTAATATTGAAAATGATGGTTATATGGTTATAGGTCACATCCGTCAAGGGATCTTTCACCGAGTCAGATAGAACAAGGAGTTTTGGAGTTTTTGTGGAGTTAGCAAGACATTTCATTATCTTGAACTAGCATGCTTAAAAATAAAATTTTGGAAGTGTTGGATCTGAATTGCATGTTTTGGATGAACAAGTTACTGCACCCTGGGCACCTTTCAGATTCTAAGGATTTAGATTTTGTCCAACCTCATTGAGTCCCTTGAGATTAACTTCATTGAATCACCCATCTTTCTTACATTGTTGCTCGAGGAGATAGGAGGATAGATTTATGCCATCCTCGATTGTTTTTTGAAACAACACCAGCCTGAAATTCAAGAAACGTTTTTTATATAGTCACAAAATTAATCATGGAAACCAGTCACAAGGCAAAATAATATGGATAAAAAAACAATAAAGAAAGAAAAAGAAAATTCTTCTATAGCTCAAAAACAGTAGAGTGGTAGTGTAGATTGTATGAGAACACTCACAATAAAGTGCTTTGTCTCCAATCTCGAACTCACTTTAGCTCTCTCTCTCTCTCTCATTATCAGCTAACCTCTTCTATCTCTCAGCTGTGGTGGTGGTGGTGGTGGAGGTTCCAAGCTTTAAACTTCTCTGCATTTTCATGCTTTGATTTCATTTTTGGTGTTATTTTAGCATAAGCCCTAGAGTAGATTGTTTGTTTGGAATCAATTTCAGTGATTTTGGTATCATGATGTTGCATTGATTTTGATCTTTTTATAGACAAGCATGCATTTTGATGGAATGAAATCACTCTAGCATTGGTTCCTTTGGGTGTGCTTTATAGTTTCGATTCTCTGAATATCTAAGCCAGGTGTTGCCTGAAAATCATTAGCAATGTATGATGAATTTATTTAAAAAATGCAATTTTTTTCAATTACATTTTATTCAACTGGTAAAGTGAAAGGCAATATTCATTAGGTGTAATATATATAAGTGAATGTTGATTTCGCGAAATTGCTTCAGCATTGGTTCCTATTGCAGTGTTTATATATGTTTATTATTGTTGGGTATTTTCATCTCTAAGTGAAATTTGCTTGGGGCACATTGTTTCAACTAGAGTTTGTCTAAAATTGAATTTCTTTGTTCACAAATTGCTGTAATTTTTGTGTAGTCAGGGATTTATAGTTTGTCTAATCTGTTGAATTCTCTCTAACACTGTAGTCAGGGATTTAGATTTTGTCTAGAAGAGCAACCAAAAAGAAGAAACTCAAGGTATGATTGAATCCCTCTTTGATGATTTTTGGGTATTTCTCATCTAGCTTATTTCCCTCTCTAAATCCTTGGTATTTCTCATCTAACTGATCAAACAACTTGCTGCGGGAGACGTGAATTGGGCTGTAGACTGAGGATAGCAGCATGATTTCAAGAAGTGATCCATGAACCTAGCTCTCACTCCACTTCGTCCCAGTTATGAACTTTGGTCACAAGAGGATGTCGAGTCTCTGAGTCCATCTTGCTCATAAGGTACGAGTTTTCATAATCAAACAGGAAGTCTCTCGAGTTCTCTATTACAATTCACATCGGGTTTTTGTCCTACGTGGGGGTTTATGTTTTTTGGACAGATTTTGCGGTTTGATCAATGGGTTTTATAGAATTTAATTTTTTTTTTTTTTAAAGTTTTGGTTTTGATGAAGGGGTATCAATGTGTTTGCTGATTGATGGAAGATTTTGGTGGTTTTATGGGTAAAGGTTGAATTTTGGATGAATTGGATTTGTGTTTGGTGGTTGATTTAGTGAACTGTGTGAGATTTTGATGAATGGGTTTTGTATGGTTTGATTGCGAGATTCGGTGATTTACTGGAATGTGAATGATCTACTGGAATGTGATTTAGGTCAACGTACACTAAATTTTGGTTTTGTTACTGCTTTATGTGGTTTTGCTTCATGATCTATTGATTGCCTTTAGATTTTCTTTTCTTTTTTTTACTCCACTTGAGCAATGTAAACCTTCACTATTGACAGAGATTTAGAGTTTGTCTAAAATTTCGATTGTAAGCTTTTAGATTTCATTATCCTTGGCATCTTTTGATTGCCTTTAGATTTTCTTTTCTTTTTTTTGCTCTGTGTTAACCGTGATTATGTTGTACCCCCTTTGATCAAATTCTATTGGTTCTTGCTGCACAACAGGAGGCATAGTAGCTTTGGTAAAGTTTGATGCCCTTCACATCGGTCATAGAGAACTTGCAGTACAAGCATCGAAATCTGGGATCCCTTTTCTCCTTAAGAATAAAAGCTTTGATGTACTTAAATGTTTTATACTGCAATATTTTGATAATTAAATGATACTTTTGGTGTGGAGATATTATGTGGTGTTCATGGCATTGATTGCCATTGTAATTTTTTATGACAGGTTCAGACAGGTTTCAATATTTAAAAATACAGAGGAAATTCTGTCAAAATTTTGATTTTTTAATTGTTCATGATATTGATTGTCATTATAGTCACTTATGTGAAGATAGATTTTCTTATGACATGTTCAGATAAATTACTTTATTCAAAAAATGACATTGTTTTTTGATATAATGATATTGTGTGCATGTCTCTTTGACTGTTTAATATGATGTTCTACTATCAAACCTCTTTTAATACTGAAAACGTTGATTATATATTGCGTTGAGGCAGCAATTTTTTGTGAATGCCAAATTATGTGAGGTACAAATGCTTATGATAAGTTTAAATATTGAAAAAATGGGAATTTCTGTCAAAATTTTAAATATTTTTACATTTTTGTATAAAAACCACTACAACAAAAATGAGCATTTATAGCTTTTGAGAATAGCGGTTTTTACACAACCGCTATAAAATGCTTTTGAAACAGTGTATAAACAATTGTAAACAGCTATCAATCCAATTTCATTTGTGCGCTAAGTGAAATGCCATGAACGCGGGAGTTGCAATTCGCTGGGCGCCAACTATCCCGCTCGAATCGAAAAAAAATAAATAAAAGCAAAACAAAGAAGAAGGAAGGAAGGAAGAAGAATCCCGCTCAAATCCCACTCTCCTTCTCGATTTATATCTCATTCTCCCTCTGCAATCTGCTCTCCCTCTCCAATCGCCCTCCCTCTCCCTCTCCGATCGCTCTCCCTCTCCCTCTCCGTTCTGCTGTCCCTTTCTGATCGCTCTCCCTCTCCGTTCTGTTTCTCCCTCTCCAACGTGTTCTACTCCTCACCGTACGTGCTCTCGCTCTCCTTTTCAGGTCGATATGATTGCTTGGTGTTTGAGTTTTGTCCTCTCTGTGGGGTTTGAAATTAGTGGCTCTTGCAGGGTTAGCAACAACAAGGTTAGCTTCTTCTTTTGATAGATGGGGTTTACTTCTTCTTCTTTTTGGGTTCTTTTTGATGGATTAAGAAAAAAATTATGTTTTTTTTTTATGGATTTCATTCACTGTTTGAAGATCTAGGGTTTTTTTTTTATGGATTTCATTCACTGTAGTGGAGCTTGAATTTCTTTGTTTATTTTTAAGATATGAAGTGGATCGAATCCTAGTGTTTTACTGGGTTTTTTTTATAGTCATTTGAAGTTCCAATGTATATTGAGGAGTATAACCGAAGCTTTGATTGAAAGAATGACAATTAACTGTTAAAGATGTTTAGCTTTGTACTCGACTTACTGAAATTTCATCTTTGTTCAGGAATGACAAGAGTACCTCTTTCTTTTGATTGAGGTAACAAAAACTCTTTTGCTCTGATTTCTTTCTTCTTTTTTGTATGGTTTCTGTGATCGATTTACTAACACAAATGTTCAGTGGGCTTTAGGAGTTGCACATGTGAAGTGGGTTATTGAGATTCTGACAGAGAAAAATAGTGGGGATGCATGATTGAAGCTGCTTGTTCTATGATTGGATTTTTGTTCTTCTTCTTCTTCATCAACTTTTTATGTATAGAAACTTGGTCGCAAAGCATCTTCATTGTTAGTCTATCATTGGTAAGAATTGATTGATTAGCTGGTTTTAGGAATATTTTGAATGGAGGATGGTATACCTATGACACAATGGGTAATTCATTGATGCAGGGAGCTATAGTCGGGATGCAACAGATGCAGCTTTAAACGGGTGAGGGATGGTATACCTATGACACAATGGGTAATTCTATTGTTGATTGTTTTCACTTGTTCGAGTTTGATTGTTGTGTTATGTGGTGCTTTGTGATCCCTTTTTGTCAAATTTCCAAGTGTTCTTCACTTACCACTGGTTTTAGATTGAATGGTTTCTGAGTTTTGTGTTGTGTACTTGAATTTGTTTTTGTTAATTCAGGTTGAGTAGGTGTTAGATTTGATCATTCTTTTGAGAGATACAATATGACTGCCTTCATTGAATTGAGTTCAATATTTAATGCTTTTAGAATGAATAGTTTTAAGATTTGATTTCTGAGAATTATGGGAAGCTGGTAAAAGATAACTACTTTTCATTGATTGTCTTGTTGGATCTTCCAGTTTTTAATACATTTTAGATCATTGGCCCTGAAGATTGATTGTTGCGTTGTTTGATAATTGAAAACTCTTGAATTTTTTTTGTTTGATTCCTGTTACATTGTCTGTTATGTATTTTAGGGCCCTAAAATTAATTGTGTTGGATGAGATTCTTCAATTTTGACAGTACAATTCTCTGGTTATTTCTTGTAGTCTTAAATGATGGTGACAAAAATGAGTTTCCTTTCGTTGTTTAGCGATGGGCTTTGCAAAAGATTGTGATCAAATAAATTGGTTCTGTTTTCATGTCTGAATTAAGGTTGTAATTATATGTTCTAAGGGTCTATTAATTTCAAACTGCTGATTTTTTTCATTCATTTGACATAACAAATAAAAATTGTGTTTGTTATGATCTGCAAAATTTTCTTTCAATGAGTCTCGTATAAGTCATAAATGATAGGCGTTGATCTTTCTCTGTTCTCTGGGGTTTACAAAAACTTACGTGGAAGAGCCTTCTCTGCCGTTGGACCAGTTTAATTTTATTTGAAGAACTGATTAATTTAGTTACCAAACTGCAGAGAATCGTTTGTATTCAATTGATTGATAATTTTGTGTTTAAAGATTCTGGACTTGTTTTCATTTGTTGGATTGTTTAATGATCTGTTTGGCTGATAAAATATGAATGAATGTTTTTGCAGGAATGGAGATAAACATTGGAATAGCTGTCATCATAAGTGTTGTATTGACCAGTCGAGCCGTCTTTCAGAGGATGAAAAATTATACGGTAAAATGTGCCTGGAAACATTTGATTGAGTTTGGGTTATAGATTACTTGATAACCATTTAATATAACTGGCTCTTGCCTGATGTAGAACAGTTATTGATATGTATGGATTTTTGCATTTTGCAGATCTATGCAGTTTCTATGACAATCTGTATTGTGGTAAGCTATCTGCTATCTTTTGGGTTTAATAAGAATTAGGAAAAATAAGTTGTTGGGTAATTGGGTTAGGTGATGCTGACGATAAGCCTGGAATGCATTCCAACTTGTATTTCCATTATATCTTCTATCAAATGAACTAAACTAGAAAACTAAGAAATTGAAGAAACAATGTGAAATAAGAAATACTTGACAACTAACCTATTCTAAACAATTGACAGGACTTCCGCAAGCTTCTTGAGGATAATCTACCGCTCTTGGTAAAGCTAAGAGATTTCATCATTGATTGGGTTCAAGAAGGATTCCTTTCTTTCCCCTGCTTGCTTTTTGGGCTACTGGGTAATCTCAATTTCATCTTTATCCGTCTTTTTAGTACAAAATTTCTCAATGGTATGTCTCCATTTTGGGGTGTTTGCATTCAGGTCATTTCTGTCCTGCATTGTCCAAAGCTGTGAAAACAATGAAGAAGGGGGAGAAGGTTATTCTCAATGTGAAGTCACAATGTAGGTTGCTTTGCTTTTATTATTTTTCTTCGTCTGCTATCACGAAGTGAATTTTGTTTGGGTTATGTGCTTGTATTTCGATTGCATTCAGATGGATTCGGGGAGACGGGTAGGCTTGCTTCTGGGGAAGAAGGTGCAGTTCCTCCTAATGCTACACTTCTAATAAATCTTGAGTTGGTCTATTGGAAGTCTGTCACAGAGATAACTCTTGGTAGATAAGGATGCTTGAGAAGGTGGTTTTTTCTTAGAAACCCTTCCCAATTGCTTCCTTTTTTTTTTTTTTTCTCTATGATTCAAGTTCTAAGATGATGAAACATAACATAACTACTTTGCTCAAAAAGTGTTTGGATCAACCAAGGGGAGAGTTTCTTCTCGTATGATTCAGGTTCTTGTATTCATTTTGCGATTGATTTAGTTATGGCTTTCATTTCAGTGGGAATGTTAAGTTGGTGAAATCAGAGCAGACATACTCTGTTTTAATACATATATAAAGTTTTGATATACTCTGTTTTAATCTGAATGTACTCTCTGACTGCATCATTTTAGAAACTTGATAGTAGACATATATAGTAGTATATATGAAGTAACAGGATGCAGACATATATAGTAGTATCCAGAGCACATAAATACATAATAAAGTTTTGATATACTCTGTTTTAATCTGAATATACTCTCTGACAGCATCATTTTAGAAACTTGATAGGGATTATTTAACAATGATTTTCATATCTACATACAAGCTCAAGTCTTTCATTGAATCTCTTGATAGGGATTTTCATATTTAACTTGATAGGGATGTTCTAGGTGTATAATTATTTGCAGCCTTGGTTGAATGCCCAATTATGAAACACACAATCCATTGGAAGTTTGAGACTACGAGTTTTTCATTGGAATTTTGTGGGATTGATTTGTCTGATAAAAATGATATTCTTAAACCAAAAGATCCGGTGCTTGTAGTGCCAATCAAGAAGTATAGGGCTGTCAGTCAACTTGGTTTTGGGTTTAGTTGTTGACAGTGGCATTTAGGGAGGCGGCGAGCCTAAAAAAATAGAGGGATTATTATGGGTGAAAGAAGCAGGGAGGAGGGATTATTCTGTGGTTGTTTTGTTCCCTTCCTTATATCTCAAGGGTTTATCATGGAGTGAAGCAGGGACTTCTTTGCAAAGCTGGGATAAAGAATAGCTAGCCTTAGTGAAGCAAGTGCTGAGACTGATGCTTTGGAGGAGGGGCCTCTTGATACGTTCTTGCTCTATGATTGGGCCTATAAGAAAGCTGCAGTTGATAATGTTAGAAGGGTGGAAGATGAGAGGGGGTTGGTGGGTCACACTTTAGATGAATTTTGATGAGCCAAAGATTGAAAGTTCTTTGGGCTTTTTTGCCGCAGATAAGACACCTTATTTGAGATTAATAGGAGCTATATGGTGCTACAGTTTGAAAAATGATTTTTTCTGTGGGAATTGGGAAATACCTTGACTGATATATCTTGGTCTGATATACCTTGACTGATATACGTTCATGACATTTACATCAGATGCATTTTACAAGCGTCTTACATCTTGTGCAGCCACATGATGATTCAGTTTTATATTTGAAGCACTGTGCTTGAAGGAAACAATATCTGCCAACATGTTGTGTTACTTGCTGAATTAGAATCCATTAATTAGAGAATGTAGATCTCTGGATGCTAATTTTATTGCCTGAATCCTCTCAAATGTGCATGAGATCTGTATTAATTTGAGTTCTTATTCATCTTCGGTTGGCTCTCTAGTATTCACATCAATTTCATATGTTCGTTGCAGGGCGGTCTTACTGCTACTGATGTTTTCGCTGTTGAGTGGATACAAACTGGTTTCATTCACTTTGGGATGACTGTTTCATACTTTGGTTTTGTAAGTGACGGTAATATTCTACTCTTGGTATTAATACCACACCTACTTTATGTAATTTCTTGTTTTTTTGTTTATGGGAAAATTTAGCATCATAGATGAAAGTACTTTTTAGTGTATATCCTTTTTTTGCTTTGAGTCATTGATATACTTTGTTGATGCTCTAGTAGTTTTATATTTTCGAATTGCATGCTTTGTAGTATTTCATTTTGTTTGATTTCAATCTCTGAATGGATCTTCTGAAGTTTTCCAGTTCTCTAGACTGGTATATTATTTGATATTGTCTTGTAATTCCATCTTCAAACTTGACTTGATTGAACTAGCATATTTACACCAGTTTTGGGAATGTTTTAGGTGAAGAAATTTCGGTCAGAAAAGCCAGGAACTGCCCTCTTCACCGAAGATGTTGTAGTGTGGCTTAGTTTGTTTATTTATTATTGCAGGAAGGTGAAACCTTGCCTTCTCCGAAGAGCACGGCAGCTGTTAGTGGTCAGCTTTCAATTGATAAAACTACTGTTAAACAGGAAACACAAGTTCAACAGAAACCTTTGAAAGTGGAACCTTGTGATTGTGGAAGCTGTGATGAGAGTGCCTTTGTGTCTGGTATTTGTTTTCAAGGGCAGAAGCAAAATTGTAGCTTGGAGGAATTACAGCATAGTGGGAACAATGTGAGTTTAGAACCAAATTCAATGATTACTAGTTCAGCTTGCTCGGAGAAGGCTGGCTGGCCTGAGGCAGTGGTTGGCGCATCAAAATATTGGAAGGCAGCTCTGAAGTTGAATGATGGGGAGGGCGATATGAGCCATCACCTCTGGCAGGACATGCTGCTGTAGCTAGTTTTGGTGCCTCAGCAACTGCGAAGATCAGTGTGGATGCGTCACTGGCTGGAGCAATAATAGGGAAAGGTGGTGTGAACTCGAAGCAGATATGTCGTGTAACAGGTGCTAAGCTTTCAATTAGAGAGCACGAATCAGATCCTAACCTGAAGAACATTGAGCTCGAAGGCACCTTTGATCAGATCAAGCAAGCAAGCGGAATGGTTCGGGAGCTAATTGTGAATATTGGTGCAGCCGCTGGGAATGCAAAGAGTCATGCGGCTCCAGCCCCAGTGCATTCAACAAATAACTTCAAGACAAAGATGTGCGAGAAGTTTGCCAAGGCCCACTACAACACAAGTACATATTAATAGCATTTAACCATAGTGTAAATCTTGTAAAATTTCGCTGGAACTTGTAAAATCTTGTACAATTTCTCTTGAACTTGTAAAATCTTGTACAATTTCTCTTGAACTTGTTCAAATTGTTTAGCTTCTATGGTTAAAGAAATTAGTGTTATAATAGCGTTTATGAAGTTTCAAATTGATAGCAAATGAAAATTTTAAAAAAAAAAAAAAAAAAAAATTTGCTGTGTATACCTACCATAGCGGTTTTAAAACGCTATAGTAGAGTATTCAATAGCGGTTTTTAGTCTTCGATAGCGTTTTTTAACTGCTATGTATAGTTTACTATAGCGGTTTTCAAACGCTATAGTAGAGTATTCCATAGTTGTTTTACAGTCTTCGATAGCGTTTTTAAACCGCTATGTATAGTCTACGATAGCGTTTTTTAACCGCTATAAATAGTCTACCTACCATAGCGGTTTAAAAACGCTATGATAGCCCGTGTTTCTTTTATAGCTTGGGCTGTCATAGCGGTTACTAAACCGCTATAGTAGGATACCATAGCGGTTTTGAAACGCTATTGATGAGACTTTTTCTTGTAGTGAACATTGTTTTACTATTCAATAGTATTAACTTTTTACAAAATTAATTCATCATACCTGTTATAATAGACACTTATGCAAGTGTTTTTAGAAATTTAAATAAAACCACAAATTTGAGTATTCAACATAGTCGTTTAAGTATGATGTAATCTGCGATAGTGCCAACGGCACGGGTATTCCACTAGTAACTATACAAAACACCAATTGCTAAACAAAACTTCATCTAATCCATGGGTGAGGAAAATTGATCTAACAATCTACTTTGTAGGTACACAAGAGATAAATATATAGAGGACGGCGGTACACTTGCCTTTCAAATATACATAACAAGGCGAGAACTCGACATCGTGCAATTCTATTGATCTGGTCAATTCATTTGGTGTATAAAGTTAAGGGCCAAAAATACTAATGGGTCATTTCTCCAAAGTAATTCTATGAATAAAATACTAAACTAGATCTTGATATACAAATTCATCTCGAGAAAATACTTTAAAAACATTATTCTTCTTCAAAGCAGAAAAAAGAGGTTGGGGCATTGGTGAAAAGGAAAATAAATCAAACAGAGAGAGAAGGAGAGGAAGAGAAGTGGAGGCAGAGCGGTTGTTGTTCTCATAGTAAACATTTTTTTTACCCATAACCCTCCCCACCTCATGCCGCCGGCCGAGTTCGAACCCGTGACGTGTGATTCCATACGCTATACCTCTACTAACTCAGCTAGTACACTTTTACCAGTAAACAAATAGAGGGTAAAGAAAAGAAGAAAGGGAGGAACGGGGTTGTCAGCGTCACTGAGAATAGTGGAAGAGAAGTAGGGGTGGGGCGGGATGGCGTCGTCGATTGCAAGTTAGGCAAATCGAGTTTTTTTTCTAAAGTCAGTGGGGGCAAGTGCCCCTACTTGACCCCACGTAAATCCGTCCCTGATGTTAGCATTCTCCTTTAGCATGCTACTGGAGATGCTCTTATAACTTACATAAAAATATTCTTTATGGAACAAACTTGACTATTTCATGGCAAATAACTTTTATGTTGTAGATTGAATCCAAACTTTGTAGAAATTTTCCAGTTTGGAGAAAATTGGAATACGTGGTTAAGGTGCTAGGATCGGGACATTATTATGTTGATCGTGGCAAGAAATATAAGAAATCAGATTTAAAGAGCAAAACCAATATACACAGAAATCATCCATTGATTTAAAACAACATAATTACAAACAGTAAATTATGTAGAAGTACATTCTTCTTCCGTTCTTGAATTAGATCTAAATCATCTAATTAATCCGCAAAAATATGGTGTTGATCAGGACTCCCCAATAAAGAGGGCTGGTGTTACTCTTATCCAACCAGTAGTTGATGCAAGGTTGATGACAGTGACGGAGCCAAGATTTTTTATGAAAGCGGTGGAGTGTTGAGTCATAGTTAATTAAAGATAATATAATAGTTAATTACTTTAACATAAATTTTATTAATTTGAACAATACATGAATAATTATACATAACACTGAATACAATCAACTAAAGCCGGTAAAGAATTCGGTATTCCGTTTTCTTTGCATCAGATTAATTGGAAAAAGAATGATTGGATATGATGTTTTTGATTCATTAAACTTCAACTCTTCATAGATGCTTCAGTGCACAAATTATTTGGCTTTCCTACATGAAGTTTGAAGCCTTTTTTATTATTATTTTTTTCTTTTTCTTCCAATTATTGAATCTTCAACAAAAAATAATCAACACCTCCTTGCTTTCTGACACTTCAAAAAAGATAGCAATGGAGACAAAATGCGACATCCTTTGCTATGCTATATTATATCTAACTCTTTTACTCAGTGAACCAACCTACATTAAAACGTCGTAACACACATTTTTTTTTTATGGGACAAGGGCCCCTTTGCTAATAAGCTCTTCTAACAACCTCTTGATCATTCAAATGGTAACAATACAAAGTCTTAAACTAAGATCTGTTGGAAGATTTGATAGGTCAACCTTTACATGACTTTTCTTTGAGATTGGTTATGATAAATTATGGTCATCCTTTTTTAGGATCGAGGTGGTGGATCACTCATTGACTTTCTTTTTAAAAACTTATCATAACTGAAATAAAACTGAGATTATATAAAACTACATTAAATATATTTATATATCCTAAAACTTTAAATGAATAAAATCAAAATTAAACATTCCATGTGGTAAAATTTGTGCTTGTGGAAAATGATGTTTAACATCCAAATTCCAAAATAATGGTGATGTTATGCAAGATTCCTCATCTTGTGAAGACGAGCACATTGAAACTCAATGTACTTTCGAAGCTCCTTTCGGTGAAGTGATAGGTTATGAGTCGTGACAGATTGGAGATTTTGAGGATTTGAATTGTTGAATTGCTTATGGGTTTGCTGAGATTTGGGGATTTTATGAGAAGGGTTTTGTAAAGAAGAGAAAATCTATATGGGGGCAAATCAAAATTGTATGAAAAATTAAGGTCAAAGTTTAATTATTTAAGTTTTTTTTTCAAAAAGTCAGTGGGGGCAAGTGCCCCCACTTGATCCTATGTGGCTCCGTGCCTAGTTGATGGAACAAATGTTTGTACTACGTTTGAATAAGGTTCTTTCTTATAGCATGCAACTCGTTTGAACCTGTCTAAGTGTCGAGGAAAACAGCGAGGGATCCCCACAGGTAGGGGGGGGGACCGTCCATCCCCCTCAGGATGAGCGCTTGACTTTTCAATGCATGCATCCCGGGGGATGGACGCCCCCCCCCCCCCCCCACCCCTCGCTGTTTTCCTCGCCATTACCCTCGACGGTTAGAATTTTTGAACTCGTTTAGACAGATGAAACAAACAGTCTTCGAAGAACTCGCTGAAACCAAAATAGAAGCACTAGTCCCAAGAAAAGTGTATTCACAAACACTCTGAGTCTCCATAAACTCAAAGTCCACAACATTGATTATACTAGGCTTAAGCCTCAAACATGCAACATCATATCCAAGTGCATCAACACAGTTAGATGCTCTATCAAGAAAGAAAGAAGTTCTAGTGGTTCTCACGTCGAACATGTGCAACATGAACGTCCGGAGATCATGTGTACTGAGATGTTTTGTACACTCAGTGGAGTCGAACAAATCTTGAACTACATGGGAAAGCAGAGCCAAGACTTTTTGTTGAAGTGGGCAAAGTGATGAGCCATAGTTAATTAAAGACAATATAATAGTTAATTATGATTCTAATAAAAAAAATTCATTTTAATTAGATGATTTGGAGTTTTTGAGAACCTTGTGAATAACTATTTTATGCTTATGGTCTTCAATTAGAAGTTAGTGTGAATGAACTATAACTATGTAACCCTATTCCTAATAGATTTACCCCAAAATAACATATCCAAATTATAAGAAATCACATAGAAGCTACAATTGCAGAATTTACACCTTGCAAATTTTTATTTGTTCTAGTATGTAATTAAATCGCAAATAGCTAATGGCATGACAACTCAATGGTTAGAGCTTGGCGGATGGTACCACTAGGTCATGGGTTCGAACCCGCCGGCGGCATATTTATCAGTTTATGGTGTGTTGACCAGTTCTGGTCTTTGATAGGTTATGGGATTTTGAAAACCTAGCTCGCCTTCCAAAAAACAAATCGCAAATATAGTCCAAGTAATAAATGCCCAAGTTTCCTTGGGATCCCAATTCCAATATGATCTCCGATGGTTTAAAAGATAAACCCTAGACTAATGACAAGACAATTCCAATAATACTATTATTCTGGACCATTACGGAAGAAGATTCGGATAAAATATGCACTTCCTCAGGAATGAAAAAAAAGGATCTATTTTCTTTTAGTATTTTAGCCTTCTTCGATACTCAATCAAATCCTCTTTTTTGACGATTAAATGCACCTCTCTAATCCCATATTTAGTAATTCCAGAACTGTTTATTCTTTATCGGGGATTATCGAAATAAGCAAGAATATAATTTCTACGAAAAATACCATTTATAGGTACTTCAATCGAGATACCCAAACGTGTTATTAGTTCTCGTTCTTGATTATATTGGAATGGAATGAAAAATTGATTTCTTCTCCTCTTTGCAAAGAAAATGATTTTTTTTTAAATTTGAACAGTACATGAATAATTATACAAAACATCGATTGCAATCATTGAAGCCAATAAAGAATCCGGTATTCCATTTTTTCCGCATTAGATTACTTGGAAAAAAAAATTGGATATGATGGTTTTGATTCATTAAACTCCGATTCTTCATATAGAAGCTTGAGTGCACAAACTATTAGGCTTTCCTTCATGAGTTTGAAGTCTTTTTTTTTTCTTCCAATTATTGAATCCTTCAACAACAAAACAATCACCACCTCCTTGCTCTTTGACACTTCTAAAAAGATAACAATGGAGACAAAATGTGGCATCCTTTATTATGATATATTCTATCCAACTCTTATACTCAATGAACCAAGCTATATTAAAACGTCGTAGCGCACCTTTTATTTTTTTTGTGGGAATGTGCAGTTCATCAGGTGATAAAAGCCCTTTTGCCAATAAGCTCTTCTAACAACCTCTTGATCCACTACTACAGATATAGGCTTGCATAGCGCTTAAAAATAGGCTTAGATAGCGCTTTTTAGCGCTATCTAAGCTACCGCTATGGTAGCTTAGATAGCGCTCAAAAAAGCACTATGCAAGGCGCGTACTTGAATAGCACTTCGCTTAGATAGCACTTTAAAAAGCGCTATCTAAGCGTTTATTTTTTTTTTAATTAACTTCAATAGCGCCTTCTAAAGCGCTATGTAAGCGCTAATTTTTTTTTTAAAATTAGCTTGGATAGCGCTTAAAAAAGCGCTATTTAATTTAAATGAATTTTTTAAATTAGATTTGTTTATCTGCTAAGATAGCGCGTAAATAAGCGCTATGGAAGTAATTAGATTGTTCTTAGATAGCGCTAAAAGAAGCGCTATTGTAGTATATATGTTAAACTTAGATAGCGCTTATTTGAGCGCTATCTAAGTTATTTGATTTGTTTTTTCTATTTTTCCGATACCGATTTTCTGGGCTAAATATAATATTTAATATAATAATGACAACGTTCAATCAATCAATAAAGACACAACATGATAACTAATTGTTTCTCATTCATTCAAAATATAATTTAAGCATTCATACAAAATTCAATAAAGATACAAAATTGTTCTCAATCACGGTATCCCAAGCTTTGCCACTCAAACTGTAACGGATCAAGAACTTGAGGACATCAAGAGGGAAGTAGAAGATGATGCTGTATAACCAAATCACTCCTGCCCATCCCCACCCTATGCCTTGGATCCTTGCAAAGTCCCAGTTTGCATAAACAGCTATCAATGTAACCACCTTAACACAATGGATGGATAAATTGTCAGTTTTAATGGAGAATACAGATATATTCAATGGCATGAAACATCATTTATACTCACCAATTGAGCGGCAAGGAAGGCACTAACAAGCAACACGCCTGGTCGTTCAACAAAGGACCAACTCTGAGATCGGGTCACAAAGATGAGAGCCTGGCTCACTATGCTCACTTGGAGATAGAGAGCTGCAGTGAGTTCTTCGTTGTTGTGCCTGATTGATCTCACGCCAAATGTTTTCTGCACATTATATCATTTGGTAGACAATGAGTAGGATCAGTATGATTAATATATACTAATTGATATATAAGATGTTGCACGTGTTCTTTGGACAGGAGACTACTTACTGAGAAGAAATCTGTCTCACAGGAAGCCCAAAAGAAAATCACAGTCATGATAGCAAGATATGTGCCAAGTAGCTTGCATTAATAAACATAAGGTCATAAATATAACAAAGCATTTAGGATGTGGAGCTCATCAGGATCTTCTACGTTTTTCAACATCGCATTACTCATAAAGATTATTTCTTTATTTTTTCATGATATATTAGCATATAAGTTTGGATAAATCAACCCAAACAAGTTTTCATATACAAACAAAACCAGTGCAAGATGACAGGTCACTTATTAAGTAAGAAGACCAACTTAATGGATATGATTTACCTTGGATAAGATTATCTTGCTTAAGGAAAATCTCCCTGAGCCTACTTTGACCGCAAGGGTTATACTTGAGATTGAACTTATCAAAACGATGAAATGTGCTCTTGTCAGCATGAACATCTAGCAGATCTACATTAAGGTCATACCTGTTTCCACATTAAGACAGAGAAACATATATCAAATCCCAAAATAACTAAGAACTAGAAAAAGAAAATTAAACTAGATTGCATTTTACCCAGTCAAATCAAGACTCTCGAAAACTTCTTTTAGTGTCAAATATGTTCCATCGCGAAATATCACAACCTGAATAAAAAGAAATGCACAACAACAGGATCTAAGTGAGACAGTGGTGCAACCTGCTTCAGTAAGTCAATTAACCAGTAACTAAGTAAGCAACACTTCCTCAGAATGCAAGGATAGGATGTCATTAAACACTATTTTGCTGGTGCAGTATTTGGTTAAAACTAAGCTGCACGGACACATACATATACCCAGGATCAGAGACTCCGCACGATATACGATTCCTAATTAGTCAACAGCTAAAAGTAGGATTTTCTGGAGTCCACAGAAATTTATTTTACATATTAAAATTTGATTTTGCACATTAAAAAATAGGTAATTGTAACAAAGGTGTGTAATTAACCCTTTTGAAGAGTGCATGCAACAAAGGCATAAGTACTGAAGCCCCTTCCCAGTTTCTTGCAAAAGATACAAGCTCAAACATATGTAGTAAAAGCCTAATTTTGATTTTACCTAATATCACACATTCACCCAGTTGAAGAGGGCAAGTGACAAAGGCATAAGTTCTGACACTCTCTAAAGTTTCTTGAAAAGATAAAAGTTGATAAATAAGAAATTTGGATTCATTCTCTAGACCACAGAATGGCAACAGATCGGGTTCGGGTTTTTCATTCACACTACCCCAATTCAAGATTTTCAGGTCAGGATTATTCAAAATTTGGCCAATGCTAAACCCGCACTCACCCGATTACCATCCCAACAGCAAACAACACTGCACTGGGGAGATACAATATCCGAACCCAAGAGAGGTCATAGTGGCTAGAGCAAACACCAAGACCAAGCCACTTCATGTTTGGATTTATGAGTGCACAACTGCACATGACAGTGAATTCTGTCCTACTCAAAGAAAACAACATTCTCTGAGAGCACAATCTAGAGGGGTGTCAGGACTTGAGAACCAAATACTGTTATAGCATTACAGCAAATCATTACCTCATCAGGTTCTTTCCTCAATTTTGACTTTATGAACCTCAAAAGATGCTTCTGATTCATGCATGCTGAGTGGTGAACATGTGTATTGACTTTCCTGACATTGTAAAAGTCCCGATGTGGTGCACTTTTCTGAGCAAGAAATTCTTTATCCGCATTAAGCATCAGGTGAAGATTGAATTTCTGAATAATGGTCGGGGGAAAAATAATATTGTCAAAATGCCAGAAGTATAGTTCATGTCAAGTAATTGGCATCATACACATCAAAGCATTACCTGTTCCAGAAGAAGCAATCTATGATGACACACAGTCCGAATGTTCCCAGCAGCAATCACTCGAAGGATGCGATGCAAATCAGTGAAGAATGTCGTCGCATCAGCTACCGGAAAGAGTTTCTCCGTCGCTGGAATAACATAAAAAGCATAAGCAGGTTGTGAATTGTGATTCTACATCTAAAGTAGTCTAGTGAAGAAAACAACAGCAGGTATTATCTCATCTTACAGGTTTTATTTGCATAGACATGAACGACTCCATCTTCCATCTGAAAATAATGCTGAAGGTAAATAATTGATAATTAGAGAGACAGAGAGGCATTTCCTCCACTGAATGAAGAGAGAGATATAGTGATGATTAACTAGTGAAATCACAAAACAGCTGGGGGGGCTGTAAAGCCATCCAGAAGCAAGCCTGTTTCATTCTCCATTTTAATTACTTCATCCATGACAACTCAACAACTAAAAAATGATTTTACCATGTGAACGATAGAGATGAGCCCTGCACAACATCCAATTAATTGCAAACTCTGGTTTTCACAGGGAAAATAATGAAGGCTTTGCGAGTAATGTTGCAGGAAAGACAGGAAAGATAATAAGTATACCAAAATAAGCGTTGGTACAGTGGACGGATAAGGACCAGTTTTGAAGCTAACTTGGAAGGCTGAAAGCTGCCAGATTGCTATTGATAGGCCAAGGAGCAGAACTAAACAAACATTCAGTAGTTGAATGACTGCTCAGATGCAGCTGAAGCAGTTAATGGAAGACAGAGACTTGCTTGGACTGAGACTTCAAAGTTACTGAAACCAAAAGATTTCTAGAACCTTGATAATAGATTCCCATAATATAGCAGCATCGATATATGACAGTAATCTAACTTCTATTCTAATATCAATCAATTTCCTGATTTAACAACAGAACTTAATAAAAAAAACCAAAAGATAGAGTGCTGCTGTATTGAATTATTTGCAAAAGTAAACATTAAATAGAACTTAATAAAAAAAACAGAGTTTAAGTATTGGATTACTTGTCATGAGGAGAAATAGCACAAATGACTGTGAGTTTCGCATTGCCACGAAGTGATTCCTGGAGCAGGTGAGTCAAGCAGGAACTTTTGTATGGCACATTTGGAGATATTTCAATTTGAGCACCTGTTTCAGCAAGAATATATCAGAAGGATACACCAAATTGAAAGTGGAATTTCATCAAAAGGCTTGGTATACAATTTGCCTTATTTCAATTTGAGCACCTGTTTCAGCAAGAATATATCAGAAGGATACACCAAATTACGTTGTCAATACCAAAAAAAAAAAAAGATAATTCCCACAAATGTGAATGGCTTCTGTATATATACACTACCACATACTACAGAATATGCAAAGCTCAAGGAGAGTAGCTTTTCAAAACTGTAAGGCTAAATTTCAATTGCGCGTAGTACACAATCAAGGGACTTGTTGAAAAACAATTAAGGTTGGATTTTCCAAGGAAAAGAGATACTTGTAGAATATGCATACCTGAAGATTGAATCATCATCAACCTTAGCACTTCCAATGGTATCGTAAACCTTCCAGTGTGCCACTGGAACTTTTTTCAATAGCTTCAGTCATCATCTTTTCAACTAAAAAGCAATAGAAGGAAACGTCAATTAGACAACAAAGAACATGTGCTGGTCATATGTATCGGTGTGCCACTGGAACTTTTATGTAACCATCTGAAATAACTATTTTTTTTTTTTTTAAATTACGGACACAAAAAGGAAGATAATGATGTCAAACACCACTCTTTCCATTACCTGACAAAGACAATTCTTTGGAAGGGTGGTGCATCTGAGAAACTCGAGAGTTGTCATTTTCAGTTTCAGTGTTGCTTTTGTCAACTAGAAGAAAATCAAGAAATCATGTCAACGAAGTCATCCCCAAAAAAGTAAGATTTATGATACATGATATACCAAAAGTGGGGTTGAATGAGTACCTAACAAAGAAGACCCCATAAAGAAGCCAAGTTGAGGATCAGTATTGGCTTCTTTTTCTGATAGGTCAGTCTCAATGTTGTGTATATTGGATAACACATCAGCAGAAATTTTAGAACCATCAGAATTATGATTTTCAATTTCAATGCTGCTGCTCCTGTCAACTAGAAGAAAATCAAGTAATCACGTCAATGAAGTGATGCAAAAAAAGGTAAAGGTAAAGGTAAGTGTAGTTACTACACTAGTCATCTCCTTAAGAGATAATGCACAAGAGCTAAGATACATAATAGACAAGATCATGGCTTGAACGACAACCTGACAAAGAAGGCCCCACATAAAACGCCAGATGCGGATCAACATTATATTCATATTCTGATGGTTCACTCTCAATGTTGGGTATGTTGGATAACAGGTCAGCGGGATCATTCTCATAAGAGTTTGTTTTCAGCTCACCATGAAGCAAGGAATTATCTTTTGATAAAGTGATATGTGAATCTTTCCATGATGATGATGCCAATGATGTTTCGTTCAGATTCACATTTGGCTGAATATCATTCTTCCTGTCTAGAGTCTTTTTGTCCCTGTAATCTACAGCCAACGGGACATTCTCTGTAGCTTCTTGAACCCGGTGCTTACCTTCAATCAGTGAAATAACAACAGCTGTCTCTCCCGCATCAGCAATGGATACTGACAACTTTCTAGAAAGAGCATCCACGATAGTACATTCCTGACTAGCAGCTTCTGGATCTATCTGTGTGCTTGGGACTTTTATTGATACTCCATCTGAATTTTGTGATGCTTCCTCAATTACACACCTATTAAGAACAACGTGAAATCATAAGGCTAGAAAAAATTTCCCCAGGGCGTTGTTAAGAAGATAGAATATGCTTCCCTACACCTAAGCCATAGAAATGGGGCACACGCAGGAGGATGGAAAAGCAGCATTGGTCTCCCAGATAGATCTACTTTCCCAAAACATGGCGTGAAAAGATGATAGTAACAAGGTACTCTCCAGTTAGTAGCTATATTTTTCTCCAAGTGACTAAAAAGAGGGCCTAACCAATTGACAGTAATCATCTCGATGAAATGATCTTTTTCTACAAAATCTCCAGGCAAGGAGAATACTGACCCCACATCGTGTAAGTCTTCCCACTTCCCGTCTTTCAGAAATTTAATCAAACAATTGCAAGCCTTGTCAATCTACTTAAAAAATCAACTAAAAGGTCTAGCAAACTTTTACAAAAAAAAAAAAAACACAAATCTGATCTCTACCTGTCCATATGATATAATTGAATTGTTAAAACCAGCCAAGCAGCTCTTAACCAGTGGAACAAAGCCTCAATCCCATTAGCCTTCAACTTTTCCCTCAAAGCCTTAGAAATCCTAAACCTCGAAGTCGCATTCGGATCCTCTTTTACAGCAGGAGCAGCAACCACCTCTCCATTTTTTTCAACAGATCTAAACTTTTACCACAACAAACCAAACACAGATCAATCAAAAGCTTTTCAAATTCAAACCAAACATTCTAACAAAAGTAACATCAAGAGAAATTAAAAGCAAGCTCACCAGCTTTCATGGAGGCATCAGCCTGGGCAACATTCCTGGCCATGGAAGAGAGCAAAGCAATCCCATGCTCAGCAGCAGCAACAGTATTGGCAGTGGGAGCATTAACAACCAAACACCCAAACTCTGTCGCAGCTTGCAGATCCACATTATCAATCCCTACACCAGCTCTGCCCACCACCTTCAACCTTCCCTTCGCGGCTTCAAACACCTCCCTCGTCACCTTCGTCCCACTCCTCACAATCAAAGCATCACAGAGCGAGATCTTCGCACACAACTCCTCTGGTGACAGATTGTACGAGCAATCAACATTCGCGAAGGTCCTCAGCACCTCCAACCCTGCTTCTCCGAGCTTCTTGGATACGAGAACTGTGGGTTTCGCATCCACCGCGGTGGGTTCTTGTACTCGTGACTTGGAGAGCCTGATTTGAGGCGATTCGAGGGTATTCACTGCTTCGACGACATGAAATCGAGATCGAGAGGTCGTTGAGAGAGAAACAGAGTGATGGAGAGAAGGGAGAAAGAGAGATGATCTTGAATAAAGGAGGGAGTTTTTGGTGTCTGAGAGGGAAACTCGAACTGGGGTGAAGATGGATTTCGCGGAGGAAGTCGCCATTGAAGGTATTGGAATGATAAGAGAAGAGAACGAAAGAGAGATATTTAGGGGGTTAGGAAGCGCTATCCTAAATGTAAGTACCATAGCACTTCGGAAGCGCTATGCAATCACTTTAAAAGCGCTATGGTAGCTTTGGTAACGTTTTTTCTCATAGCGTTTTTTAAAGCGCTATCTAAGACATAACTAAGATAGCGCTTAACTGAAAAAAAAATTAAAAGCGCTATTGTAGTGTTTTTTTTTTAAAGACAAATAAGCGCTATCCTAGTGCCCACTTGGATAGCTCTTTAAAAAAGCACTATCTAAGTGGCGTTACCTAAGCTAATATTTGTAGTAGTGATCAATCAGATGGTAATCGAAAATACAAAGTCTTAAACCAGGATTTGTTGGAAGATTTGATAGGTCAACCTCTACATAACTTTTCTTTGAGATTGGTTCTGATAAATTACGGTCATCTTTATTTTAGGTTGGAGGTAGTAGATCACTCACTGACTTTCTTTTTAAAAAATTATCATAATTGAAATAAAAATGAGATTATAAGCATTAAATATATTTATATATCCTAAAACTTTAAATCAATAGAACCAAAATCATATACTTGTAGTCAAATTTGTGTTTGCTGAGAATGATGTTTAACATGCAAATTCCAAAATAATAGTGATGTTATGCAAGATTTCTCATCTTGTGAAGACGAGCACAATGAATCTCACTGTACTTTCGAAGTTCCTTTCGTAGAAGTGATAGGTTATGAGTTGTGATAGATTGGAGAGATTTTGGGGATTTGAACTGTTGAGGGGTTTGTTGAGATTTGGGGGTTTTATTAGAGGAGTTTGGTAGAGAAAAACAAATCTACATGGGGGCAAATTAAAATTGTATGAAAACTTAGGGCCAATATTTAATTATTATTGTTTTTCAAAAAGTCAATGGGGGCAAGTGTCCCCACTTGACCCTATGTGGCTTCGTGCTTGCGGGAAAGTATGCGTAGTGGAAGTCTGCATAAGTGTGTTTGGAGATGGAGAATCCGTCCATGTGGTGATCTTCTTGATTTTAAACAATGACATAGACCTCATCGCTTATTTCTGGATACAAATAGTGATCGTTTCTTAAAGCATGTATACCTTTGAAGTTGGAATATAGTTCATCATAGCCCTAAGCTGAGGGGTTCACCCCAAACCCATCACAAGATATTTCTGATATTACTCCAGACATTGTTGATCAACGATGAAAACTAAACGAGTATCAAAGATTTCTGGAGTTTAAGTAGATTCTTATCCAAGTCTTGATTTGGAAACTTAAAAAAGCTTTTTTTTGGTAATTGAAACTAGTAAGTTTTCATAAAGCCTAAAAAACATAAATATAGAAAGTCAACGTTTGGGCCAAAATTAGAAAGGGAATGTTTGGGCCGGCGGACTTTGGGAAATTGGCTATCCAACGGACTCTTGAATCGAGTTGGTTCGCCTAACTCGTATTCAATTTCGTCTAATTGAAGGCTTATTGTATATTATCAAACATGTCTTTCATATTTTTCTCCTTGGTTTGGAGAGCGAATGAGGGCCAGGAAGATGACACCATTATATTTGTTTACTACCAAACATAACCCTTGCGTTTGTGTGTCAAGCTAGCTCAATACAAAATATAAGAATGGCTTATAAACAAAAGATTGTGTTAAAGGATAACTAGGGCTACATTGGTTCAGTTTCGTGTTGGGCCAGATGGGCTGACACACCAACTAGGTCAAGCCCAAACATGTATCTCAAGGAATTCAATTGAAACTTTAAATCGTTGTTTCTAGTGTTAATATGTGATTTTTTTTTTGCTCAAATGGAGCTAAAACAAATTAATAAACATGTTTTTAAATTTGGTACGAAAATGTTATTTGAGAATTAGTATAAAAAAAAAACAATATTGGTTTTATTGAATTAGTATAAAAAACTATATTAGTTAAGCTTGTAAAACCAATATAGGTTGAGCGGATAGTTACTGTAAAAATGTAATGATTAAATTATAAGTCATGAATACTAGGTTGTGAATGATTGATGAAATTGGATCATTCAAATGCGATCGTGAAGACTCAACTAAAAGCGACAATGCAAAAAAAGAAATCAAGCCATGTGCTAATCAAAGTCAAAGTCAACTGAATATGAAGTCAAATCAAGAGACCGGAGTCAACGATATGAAGAATGGTCAAGCAATATTAAAGCTTCAAGAAAAATAGTTCAAGATGGTTGAAGTCCAAGAAGATAGACCATGCCAAATGGAATTTGAAGACAATGCAAAAATAAGTTATAAATGACCAAATTTCAAATTAAGTGTCAAAAGCTATTTGGAGGCAAAAATGTGTAGGAACCCAAATTCATTTTGAATTTGGGTCATCCTTTCACATGAGAATGAATATTCTCTTAAGATAGAATTGTTCACTTTGCACATGCCCATGTGCCTAAAGGAGAAGCACATGTCAAGTACAATGATATGTGACCAAGATAAATCTTTTGTTTTAAGAAAGTTGTCTGGATAGAGATAAAGTCGACTTCACCTTGTAGTGTTACTATCAGCATATCACCGTTCTATTAAAGCAGAAAGACGTTCTGAATCTAATAATTTTAAAACGATATGAGGATAGTGAAGTTGGCTTTACCCCTCCAAGATCAGTTGCATCTTCGTTTGCCTTCATCAACTTTGGAAGTTCAATATAAACTTGTTGAAGCTATTCAAAAGCAATAGATCCAACAAAAAGAAGTTCAAGGTTTTCCCGTTGTTTTAGAAAAAATCTCTCCATACTATCTTTGAGTGAGCTTAAAAAGAAAAATAGAGCTCTAGGGCTCAAGTTGAGAGCTTAACCTAGACCAAACAACTTTTTTGTTTGAGATCTAAAGGCCATATAGAGAATCCTTCCTTTGTGACCCCAAACCTTTCTATTTTTAAGAGTGGACCTCACTTCTACTTTATAAAGAAGTGAGATATCTGACCTTAAACTTTTCTACCATCCGATTATTAGAGAGAAATATTTGGAGAGATCCCTTTTAGTGTTAGTTTGCCTAAACTCAATCAACCCCATCTAAGTTTTTGAATCCGTGAAGTAGAGTCGTACGAATAAGTGCCACATGAGATCTCAAACAGATGATAAGCCTTGGTTGTGTTTCATTTCATAATGATGTGTTCCTTGGCCATTCGATAAGTCTCGCAGAACACGAACATAACCAGGTGGTATCTTCAAAATCCCAAGCTACTCATGTCCATAAGAATTGGTTGTGTTGTAACCCACGTGAATGCCAAGATATTCGTAAGATTCACAAAACAGAATACTTGGTTCAGGTAAGTCCCAGAGGAGCACAACTACTTGACCATACGAGGTTGAGGAATTGAAGTTATTTGGGAGTGTAGTTATCTTTTAATCAAGATAATAGAAACTTGAGGCTTGCGAGCCATTTCCATCGAGAAAGTTACTGGTTTGGGCCAATCAAACCCTTGCTTAGGTGAACCTCATTATATCTGTGTATTGTATTAGGTTTTTTTCTCTGTTTACATACTTATGCACGTCTGTTTATCTTACTTTATTTGCTATCTCATATTGTATGTTTAAGTTGTATTGTTTTTACAATCATAGCTTAGCTCGCTTGATTTGTGTATCAAGTCTTGGATCTACTTTGCAAAAGTATTTCCCTAGAATCGGGTTTTAGATTTCAAAACTTATAGACCATCAAGACCAAGAGGTGAATCATTTCATAGTTGAAGTTTAGAACTAAATGGTGAAACTGCTCACCTAGTTGGGTTGTTTTTCATTGAATTTATAGAGCTATGTACAACAAAGTGTTGAGAGATTTTCTCTTATTAGGTGAGGGCTTACAACAAACTCTTGTTCAGAGATTTACTCAACTCCAACAGTATTTGAAATGGACTACAACACAATGGTGAATTGTATTATAAGACGGGAAAGATTTTCTCTAGTTGTCAACTATTTCGCTTTTGATCATCAGTTATCTTAACACCCCCTTCAAATTAATTTGCATTTGCATTTCACTAAGAACAAACACAATCCATATGGCAACCACACATCACTCGCTCCCGAAGAAAATGATAATTGATTTCAAAGTGTTTGGTCTGTGCATACAAGACAAGATTAGAGGCTAAATATGTGGTACTCACATTATCACAGTGTAAGTAGGCAGTAGCGACATTGTTATGTTTAATTCTCTGAAGAGGAATAGGAGCCACTGAATATCAATGGCTTTGTGAGTGAGAGCACAATATTCTGCTTTTGCACTTGATCGAGACACGGTAGGTTGTTTCTTAGTTGCCTAAGTGAGAAGGTTGGGTCCAAAGTAAATGCACATGCTCATGGTGGAACGTCGATCATCCGGATCACTCGCCCAATCAGCATATAAAAAACCATAAAAATGTTCATCTTTTGATTTCACAATATGAGTGCCGAAGTGAGGAGTATCCTTTAAATAATGCAATATGAATTTGACTGTGGCCAAATGAGATTGACGAGGTTCGTGCATAAATCACTTGATTCAAAACATAGGTAAGATCGGGTCTAGTGATGGTGAGATATTGTAAGGCACCCACAATGTTTCGGTAAGTTGTGGCATCAACATGTGGAGTATAATACACAATAACTTTGTACTCGTTGCCACAGGAGACGAGCAAGGTTTGGCTAGAAGAAAATTGGATCTTTTTAATAAGTCAAGAACATACTTAGACATAATTGTAACCCGGATGGATCTCGCTTCACTTCAATCCCCAAGAAGTAATTTAAAGGACCAAGATCTTTAACTTCAAAGCGAGAGTGTAGACAAGAGAATATGGTAGAGATGAAGTCATTGTTTCCTCCTGTGATTAATGTCGTCCACATAGAGAAAAAGTATAGTAATACTATGAGAAGCATAGTGAATAAACATTGAAGTATCGGTATGACTTCTTGTAAAGCCAAGTTCAAATAAAGCTTGGTTAAAACCATCAAACCAAGTTCGAGGAGCTTGGCGAATACCACAAATAGACTTGTGCAAAAGGCAAACATGGTTCAAAAAATGTGAATCTGTAAAGCCTCGTGGTTGCTTCATGTAAACAACCTCATTCAAAACAATAAATCTTGGTTTATTTCCAAGCTATAAAATTTTTTTATTGGATCCAAATTTTTTTTTTCTTTCTTTTGAACCCGGAAGCCAGAGCACATAAATAACTATAGTCGGTAGAAACTTTCAAAGCAGGTTATTTGTTTCTGATTTGAAGTCTCCATTCTGAAATGTGTACAAGAAGAATCTAGTTACTCGAAGAAGAAGAAAAACAAATCAAAAAAATTGATTTGAAAGTCTCCACCAATTATAGTTATTTGTGTGCTCTATAACCCTCGGGTTTGAAGGAAAGAAAAAAAAATTGATTCAAGGAAAAAGATTAGAGCTTGGAAATAAACCAAGATTTACTATTCCAAAACACGTATGTGATCGAGAAAGAAAAAAAATATATAAGAACCTGATTTGATGTCCCCATTCTAAAACGCATGCAAGAAGAATCTAGTTGCTCGAGGAAAAAAAAAAAAAAATCAAAGAACGTGTTTTGAAAGTCTCCACCAATTATAATTGTTTGTGTGCTCTGGCCTTCGAATGCTCAATGTGAATACCATATGTAACGAAGGTGACATTGGACTTATGATTGCTATGACCTTAAACATAAAATTCAGGACCTCTGGAGTTTGTATGTTATTAGTCCCATCTGGTCCAAAAAGAGGGTTCTCTGACTCGGGAATTCTTTTGAGCTTAACTTTGATAGGGCAAAGAATTTCATTTGGGTTTGGCAAAGCCAATATATGTGACAGGAAAGGTCGTTAAGAGAATATAGAATATAGAGTCTAGAGATTTTAGCTTTTCTGCCTAGCTCTATAGAAATGGAAAGCCCTATGCAACATTTTTGGGTTCGAAGGAAAGATAAACTCTAGCAATAATAAATTGTTGAACCTTGAATCATTCTTTAGGACTCCCGAAGCTCTATCAACTGCTTTTCCCAAAAGTCCTTGTATCAAAGCAAGTCGATTCAACATAGAGAACAACACTAACTATAACATGGATCATCTTTATAGGGTTTGAAATTGGTTAATCCTACATATCAAAGGGATCCCTATGATCCCTTATAAACTGAGTAACAAAGTACAATAAAATGTTACTCTCAAACATTAGTATTGATCAATAAACAAATATTCATGTACTCTTCTAACTGCCTTTGGTCATGATCAAGGAATGTGATTTCGTGAAATTTCAACGAAAATTTTGTTGTTTTGAAATTACAAAAAGAAAAAAGTCAACATTAAAAGTTACATTTTTTCGAGGGTTTTTTTAAAAATTTTCGAGATTTTTTCATTAATTTTATAATTTTTTCGTAAATTTCAAAAAAAATTCGTAAAAATGTAAAACCCAACTACCAAAAAGTACATTTTTTTAGGGTTTTTCAAAAAATTTCGTAGTTTTTTTTTTTTTTTGTAAATTTGGGGTTTTTCGTATTATCAATTCTTATAATTTTTTTATTGATTTTTAAAACCACCCCCTGCTTTTCTAATTATTATTTATTCTACTTATATATTGATTTTTGAAACCACCCTCGGATGTTTTTATTATATTGATTTCATGTTTGTTTCATTTCTTGGTATTTTGATTTCATTTTATGTTTAGTAGATTTATTTACTTGCATTTTTTTTTCACATTTTCATAGACCCTCGAAATTCATTATATATTTTTTTATGCATTCTCGAAATTTTTACATTTTTTCTTTACACACCAAAATATTTCTCGAAATATTTTTTTAAATCAGGATACCGAAATGAATGCATAAAAGGAAATCACAATCCTTGGTCATGATAACTATATCAATTAACGTATTGGAATCATTCAAAAACAATAGCTATTTGGTTTTCTACTTTCTCAACCACTTTCCTTCACACTACATTGTCAAGGCAAGAATGAAGATCCATCACTATGATGGACAATGAAATTGGGCACAAGTTGACTGCGACTTGCTCTAGTATGACCACCTTGATCGTAGGTGACAATCGAAGTGGTATAGTATTCAAGGTCAGGGTTGTTGAGACTATCACAGCCGGTTAGTCCTTTTGGATTGATAGGAAGCAAGTCTTTGACACCTGAACCAGATTGTCTAGGTTGAGTTTGATAGAACACCTTTGAAACTACTAACTCTCCATCTTTCTCTTCTTCGCTGTTGCCAAGGTGGTACTGATGCATCACCCAGTTTGTCTTCTCAGGCTTTCTTTGCTTTCCATAGTTTGAGTAGAGCACCAGTATCTTTTTGTGACCTTTCAATTGCCCACCTATAAAAATAGGCCTCGTTTTGCCAGTTTTGTGCCATCGGGTCTCGCTTCCATCTTCATCTGTTTGAACTTTTCTACGCTTCCTAGTTCCTGTCGTGTAGGCCTTTGAAGGGCGATGAAAGTAGTGTCGTATTAGGCCATCCTTGCTTACTCCTGCAAGATGAAGTACAGTTCATAAAATGAATTTCATCTGTTGGCCTTTGGTGATTCAAGCAATGTGTATAACAATATTGTTAATCTTTATCAAAGAACCTAACAAATTATAAGAACTTCTCTAGAAATTAAGATGGAGTCCCATAGTCGTCAAAACAGAATATCAGTTTTCTTCATTAGACTAGCAGAAAACACCATTTTATCTAGACAGCAGGTGTGTATGTAATTAGGAAAAAAAGACACAGAGGTTTGATAATACTCTCACATCTCATTAAAAGCATGCGTATAGGGAGCTGAAGAACCTAGCCCCCATTAGCTCATCACCTCTATCCCCATTAAGAGTGAGTAGCAATCTTCAAAGCTAAGGCACCATTGTTTCTAATTACCACTCACATGTTTCAGACTTGGTTAAGCCTAATCCCCACCTACGGTTAGGCTTTGGCTTGGATGTGGGTTTTCTGTTAAGTAAGATGTCCAACTTTACATATTTCGGACTTGGTTTTTCCCATAGATGGATTACTGCTTTGATGCACAGTTTTAACAACATTGGCTTAGGCTTGTTTTGGTTTCAAAGGAAAGAAACCCACAAACAGTAAGATACCAAAAAGATTGGAGAAGACAAAGGAGAATTTATAATTGGCAAGTGTTCATGAATCCGAAGTTGACCTTCAATGTCATGGTAACTCCATTTATGTTTTGTTATATTTGGAATTCCTTAGGAAGGAAATTATAGCAATCCTTGAGGATCAAGACTCTTGGAGATGTTGGCTCAACATAATCCCACATCGAGTAGTGATCAACATCCTGTGAGGAATGTAAGTGATTAGATGTGTTGTAATAAGCGACGAGGCATTTTGGGAGCATTTGAAAAGTTGAGCTCCATTCGTAAAAACCCCATACCCGGGGGGTGGTGGGTGTCTAAATTGGGCGGTGTCGGGGGGCTTCGCTTCTTCACTGCCGAGCACAATAAGTATCAGAGCCGATGGTTCAGCCTTGGGCTTGACGAGTTGGAAGTACAAAATAGAGTGTTGTATCCTGTGAGGAATATAAGTGATTAGATGTGTCTTAATAAGAGACGAGGCCTTTTGAGAGCATTTGAAAAGTTGAGCTCCGTTTGTAAAAATCCCATACTCGGGCGGTGGCGGGTGTCTAAATTGGGGACAATATCGTTGCTCAAGACATATCGTATAGTGGTGGTGCCGGGGGCTTTGCTTCTTCACCCCGAGCACAACAAAGACATAGTTGCTTAGAGAGGAATTAATCAATCAAAAGAGGAATCCACATTCACACAACTAAATAAAGTGGTATTCAAATCGAAGATGAGCAATATAGAGATGTGATTTGAAGTACATGCTCCCCTCAAAATCTCAAGAAATGCCTGATGTCATTAATCGGAATCTGTAAAATCTGAGCTCCATTACTTGAACAATTTGGGGACTCATAGCGTTAGATGTAACACATTCTTGAAGATGGCATCTATATACTCATAAATGCGAATATATATATATATATGTCAATTATTAACTATGTGTGAACAGAAACACAAATCAATATCATAAAGGGCATTTTGAAGACCATTACCTGGTAGCTTCTCAGGGTGAGTATAGCAAATCCCCTCATCCCCATCGATCGTGGTGATGAACTTATCAATGAGAGGATGATGCTTATGAACATCGGATCGCACCTTCCCTTCCAAATGCTCAAGAATTTCCTGGTCACTTGGATCAAACTTAACTCCTGCTGGTAGCCCTGGTAAATCATTTATCCCCGCCTGTTAACGCAATATTTTTTTCATCAAAAGAGTAATTAAACTTGTAAACAAAGTATCTACAAACACCATGAAACACAAACTACATGACCATATAAACAAGTTTATATTCATTAAAAGGTGGTGAAGAGATGACCTGTTGGTCTTGGCAATACTGGATCTGGTGACCACAAGAAGGACAAGTCTTCATGTGATTGGATTCAGACTTTTCATAGACAGTAGGCGCCGAAGAGTTCGAAGTTCCATCATTCTTGTTGTTTTCATTGCACCATGCCATATTTTTTGTATTGTAGATGATGGTCTTATGCACATAACACATAACACATATAGTGAGGTGTGAGTTAGAGAGGAATCCTATAACTTGTTCCTTGGTACCTCCACTTGTCCAAAATAAAATAAGCAAAATTATAAGGGGAAGAGACAGATGGATGGGATAAAGAGATCTAAAGCAAAAGATTGGAACAACAAAAAGCAGCTTATATCATGTGTGGTAAAAGTGTCACCACAAGGCAGTTGTTCTTCAGGTTAGGAAAGGAATTCAATTCCCTTTTCGGAACTAAATCTTCCCTTCCTAAGAAACTAGATATAAGAAATCTCCAGAGGAATGAAAATGGGTTTGCTTGGAGCTCAAGTTATTGGTTGTGGCGGTATGTGTTAATAATCTCAATAAGCATTTATTTTTGGAGAGGGGTTGGCATAATTTATTGTTATATATGACTTTTATCTGATAATTACCCAGGATAAAAAAAAAGTTAATAAAAAAACATTATCTGATAATTAGAAAATTGTCAATTGTCGAATTTATTCCCCCTCAGGACTCGACCAAAAAGTTTCTGTAATGTTTCCACTTATAGATTGTCTAGGCTACAAATGTTGGAATCAGCTCAAGCTTTTGGGTAGTAAGGAATACCAAGTGATTTTGAAAACAATTTCATGAGTATAAGAAATAGGAAAGTTGCGTTGTTGAGATGATCCTTCTATTTGATTTAGTCACAATATTAAGTTCAACCCTCGATAACCGCATTTACACTACATGGAATTAGAGGAAATAATTGAGATTAAAATTCATTTTAATTTGTAAATAGGTAAACCATTTATCTCATTATCATTGATGGTATTATAAAGAGTCTGTAGAGTATAGATGGGGAAACACTAATTGGTACAAGACATTTCACCACCCTACAATTAGATTGATGAAAGTTTCTTGTACCACTCAATGAGAATCTACTTGAAGGAATGAAATTTGTTTGCTGGTCTCAAAATACTCTGAAATTAAAAAAATACTTTTATTTGGGTTTTCATTTTGTATTTTGGTGTATTTTTATTCCAAATTTCTAGAGAGTCAGGGAGGTTATCTGACTGTGTGTTATTTTTCAATTTGTATTTTGGAGTGTATTTTTATTTGAAAATTCTAGAGTAGCTGTGTGTTTGTGTTCGATTGGTGGATTATAAAAATCTCTAAAATGATGGAAGATATTGAAGCTCCCTGACAGTGCCCAACTCGCTTGGGCTCTCTAAACGGATTCATTTTTATTTATTGTATTTTGGGTTGCTTGATACGAATGATGTTGTAATATACACATAGCTTGCGGGACACTCCAAGCAGACATACCAGCCGAAATCCTCTTCTTTCTCACATCAAGTAAGCTTGAAATTGTTGTCAGGTTCCCACGCTATTTGCCCAAACTGGAATATTTTTTACCACCACGTCAACATGTTTTGGTTGCTTAACCCAAATTAAAACCGTGTTCTATTTTGATTTCCTGCTCCAGTGAGTTTCACCTGCTTTATAACATCCAAGTTATTGGCACCATTTGTTGAGCTAAGTATAAAACAAAATCATAATTAACGACTTAATTAGATTACGCGACAATTAACTAATTTAAGCCTTAATATGATGCCTAGATTTTTCAATAAAGTGATTAAATTATAAGTAATCAATCAATATGGAATCCTTCTTTTAAGAAGGGCACCATACCACGTGACCAAAGCTAGAAAGAAAAAAAAAAAACCTTTTCGAATGGTATTGAGCAACTTTGGAATAGAAACTTCGTGCCAATTTTAATTATATCTAACCTAAGCTATTGAGCAAGATTTGAATGGTTTAGCATAACAACAATCTAAAAACAACCGATATCACCTGGACACAGTATATTAGTAAACAGGAAACCCCATCTCGTCTCCGGTTCTCTTATAGCTACTAAGCTTACCAAATATGCTTTGCTTGTTTCCTCGACAGTTTTAGGCATTGACAATGAGTTTAGTTTTTCTTCATATTGGGCATATCTGTATTATTTCGGTTCTCTGAAACTTTGTTGACAACAACATTTCAGTAGCAATTTTATTGAACTCCACGGTGCCAAGATTTGTTCTCAAAATTAAAATTTCGGCTTTGTGGCTTGGATCTGGACATAAATTACCCCACTGTCAGACTTGAAGTTTCTCACTGGACATGTCTGTGGGCTGCATATATGTGGCCTAGACCTGATCAAGACCACCAGTTTGCATTGCTGGGTTTCTAAATGAAAGGAGGCACTTTAAATCCATTGAGCAAACTGCAACATGGATTCTTTTTTTCATTTTTTTTAAGTGAGGGGGTTGTAAGAACCCCCAAACCACCTTTACATTAATTAAAAAAATAATAATAATAACTAAACTAAGCATATCATCAATAAATTGGAACTTCGTCTAGCTCTATTAAAGGCTTTAATGCGTTTTGTGCATAATATAAGAGTTGGCAGTCTAACTAATCGTTAAGGGTTATACATGGTTTTAGCTAAAGAATCCTTGTTCGCATTTGTTTGTTTTAAATTTGGTTTTTGTTGATGGTAAGCGTAACATGGTAAAATGATTCTTTGGTCATTAGAGCACTTGAGATGGATTTTTGTTCATCACCGAAGATTAATTTGGCTCCTTAATCATGGTTTTTCTATATTTGAAGTTGGAATTCTTTTTGGGCCCATAAATGTTGGAACGAAAGCATCTTTGTGGCCCACGGGTTGTTTGCCTATTGTATTTAGGGCTCCCCAACTCAATCCTCAAGTAACCCAATCAGGTGCAAATTTTAGATCCTCTCATGTAGGGGTGGGCATGGGATGGAATGGACCTCATCCCATCCCATTTGTTCGGGATCGGGACGGGATAAACCTCATCCCAACCTTATTCCATCCCAAAGGGATTGGAGACGGGGCGGGATGGGATGAGCATGTACTAAATTTTAGATTGAAAATTTAACATGCAAGATTGAAAACTTTGAAATTACCAAATACAGAATTCAACTCTACTTAAGTTTCCATGGTGATGGATTTAAAGGTTTTAGGTAAGGATAAATCCATTGCTTAGCTAAAATTAATTGTTTCTAAAAGCTAAAAGTCGTTGCTTAGAATTACATAGTTGCTAATGTTTTAAAAGCAAATTCTTCTCCACAAAAGCCTTCTATATGTTACCTTTAGATTAGCACATAGAAGCTTTATGAGAATAAAATAGGATGAGAGGAGTTGAACATCCCATCTCTAAAAGTGAAAGAATCTCAAAGAATTCTCTTTCTGAGTTTCTTCCTCAGAGCACCAACTTCTTCCAATTAGCTACTTCTATGAGCAAGATTAATATTCTACAAAATATCAGTTGGATTTGGCTAAAATCAAGGTAACATGTATCTTTTGGTTTTGGAAGTTATTTTAGATTTTTTTTCTTAATTTCTTTTGATTTCATTTCTTCTTTTTTTACTTATATCAACTCTTCTCATAAACACTATTTCATTCTAGTATCTCATCACATCGCACTCATCTTTTTTTCTACTTTCTTTTTATTTTTCTTATCATTTCATCATGGAACCTAACAAGTTTTCTATCCCATTTTCCTTTGAGATGAACTCTCTCAAACAGTCAATCCCATCTGGTGCACTTGTACCAAACACATCTAAGGAATTCACTTTTGTAGAGGAGGAGGAAGGGACATCTAATGCTTGGTAACTTACAGTGTTGAAAAAATTCCTTTCACCTAAGTAACCAAGCTACCAAGGTGAAAGTGAGGACATCTATGAAGCTCTATCAAGCAGTGGGATCCATCTGAAGAAGTTAGCACTACTTGGTTCAATATATGTGTTTTTCTCTTCAAATTTGAAAACAAAAAGGATATGGATAAAATTTGAAATAATGGTCCCTGTGAGATTAACAATTTCATTATGTCAACTTATGCTTGGAGGCCGGAAACACCTTTGTCAGAATACTCTTTCATTTGGTACGGGTGTGGATTCAATTATTTGGAGTTCCATTAAGAGATTCACTGTGAAAGATATCCAGGGTTTGGCTAGCGTGGAGGCCGGAAACACCTTTGTCAGAATACCCTTTTTCATTTGGTACCGGTGTGGATTCAATTATTTGGAGTTCCTTTGAGAGATTCACTATGAAAGATATCTAGGGTTTGGCTAGTACTAATGGATCTCACCAAAAGGTTTGAAAATAAAGATTTATTTGGAAGAGCGAGAATTTTATTTGACACTAGAATGGAGGCGACATCAGTGATCAAGAGTTCTTTCCAGAGGGGTAAACACATTGAGGTCCTGGTTCGATATGAAGTTTTTCCTATGACATGTTTCTTTTGCGGAAGCCTAAAACACAGAGTAAACCATTGTGGGAAATGGAGAAGAACAGTTCAACAACACAAGGAATAAAATCCTCAGTCCAAAATTCCGTTGCAGCTCACTATGCACCCAAAAACGAAGACAGACAAACTGCTAAAAACATAGAGATTGAGACTAGGTTCTCCGTCTCTACCCTGTGCTACACACCCCCTCTGTCATAACATGGAATAGGAACAGATGGAAGTTTCTACAGTTACAAACTAGAGCATAAAGGGAGAAACTTCATCCATGATCTCATCAATCACTCAAAATATGAACAGTTCACAAATTGGAGTTTCCTTAACAAAACGTCCATTAATCAATCTCTAATAGAAGATAAATCCGCCCCCTAACGTACATTTATGATCCATTTAAGCTCTCCATCAATTGGCCCCAATTTTCCATAATTGCTCCACATCAATATGCCCCAAATCAATTCAATGCCAATTCACCCAAATCAATTAGCACCAAATTAATTCACCCAAATCAATTCGCCCCAAATGCAAACAATCCATTTATGGAAACAAATTCAGAAATCTTCAAATCCCAACCAAAAACGATACCATACCCTTATACCCAAATTGAAAACCATTCAAGTAGTGGAGGAAACATAAAGAAATTTCCAAATAAATCTCTTACCTCTTCATTCCCTGGAACCCAAAAGGAAATAGGGAATCTGAATCGTTCTCTTCCAACGTATGTGGTGGAAACCTGATAGTGGGGAGCATAACACCCCTTTTTCTTCTTTACAACCAGTCTATTTGAAATCAGATAGAAATGAAGCTAGGGCAGGGTCTAAAGAGAGTGATGGGGTTATACCAAAGCACCCTTCACCTTTGGACCCAAGCCCTTTTGAAATCGACCATTTATTGTTTTCAAGCCCAAGTATTACAGTCACTGACCTAATGAATATAAGCCCATCCCCCAATCCCAACAATTTCTCACATGAGTTGGCCCCTTCTCAAAGCCCGATGGACATTACCCTACAAAAGGAAAAAAATTGGCCCTAAACCCTGGAATGAACATTAGGGACAACCCATCAGAAGAGATCCATAGTGTCACATTAATCTCTAGAAAGATAGGTCTACACATGACATTCGGTTCCCCTCTGCTCCCACTGGATAACAAAAAATATGGAGGTCAAAAGTATTTTGTGACATTTCCTGAGGAGGAAGAAATAGGAAAAATCAGCACATCAGATCCAAGTCAAAGAAAATAAATTGTTTTGAAAATGCCTAAATTGGCGAGAGATAACAATGAGCTCAGGCGGGCATAAAATATGAGGTTCCTCATAACACATTGCTTACTTGCCCCCCCCCCCCCCCCCCCCCCCCCGCCGGTTGCACATAAGTTTGAAACTTTCAATAATGGGACCAGTGGTACTTCTAACAAAAGAAATCCAATTGGCATATCTCGGATGAATAGGTGACACGGGCCAGAATTGAACTTAAAAAGACAGACAAGAAACAAGGAGAAACAGTTAATGATAGCAAGTGGAATATGCAGTCAGAAGGAGGAGCTAAGCATAAAAAGCCATCCCATTCTCGACTCTACAAGTGAATTCCGAGGAGCAGTTGTTGGGGAATGAGAGCACTAATGGTTATTTCTCTTCCTTACCTTCCAAAATTCACTTCTTATAATACTCCTATTTCCCTTTATGTTCTTTTTCAGTGTTCTCTTGCTATCTAAGTGTAGGGTATGTTTAACATACCTATTAGATGGGTTAGAGTGGATTTTTCACATGAGAATGATTATTTGGAGTTCCTATGGTACATGTACACAAGCGGGTACCAAAGGGAACAAGGCATGGTTAGAGCAATTGCAGTCCTAGATCATATCTGGCAGGCTAGAAATAGTTTGGTTTTTTAACAAAAAAAATTCAGGGTACAGATGATAGCAAGACTAGCAGATAGTTCAGCTAAATTCTGGTAGGATTCAAGCAATATGAAACAACAACAATCAAATTCCAATAATATCAGAATTACCGCACCACAAGAAGAAATAAATGCAAATAATTTTTCTATCTCAATGGTCTTTGAGCAGGCAAAGATATTAGCAGGTTATTATTTTATTATGCTGGTCACTGATGCTGCTTTCCGCAGGAACATGATGGTTGTTTTGCTTTCTATGCAACTGATGCAGATGGTAAGATAATAGGGATTAATAAATGATGGTACAAAAAAGGCATGAAAACAAGTTTTGAAGTTGAATTGGAAAGAGTCAGACAAACAAGTGATTGGGCGATGGCAAAAGGGTACAAGAAGGTTGTAGTGATAACTGATAACAAAGACATTGCGGAAGCGATCAATGGCAGAAGCAAACATTTATCATGGCAACAAAAAGTTACTTGGCAACATCGGCTGAAGCACGGACTAGTTTTTGTTTAATGTTTCAAAGAGATCCACATTAAAAGAAACATGAACCTAACAACTCATCGACTAGTTGATCAGTTTATAATAGTAGTGGTAGTAGTAGTAATAACAATGATGATTTAGAGAAGGATTGTACCTTGAAACTGAATGGTTTTTCTTTTTAATGTAATTTTGATTGTTTTGATAAAAAAAAAGATAATCAAATAGCCATGTCAACAAATAAAATAGTCATGTCAACAAATAATTTCATACTAAATAGTTCATACTAAATATTAAAAAAATTAGTTCGGGACGGAATGAGCGGGATTGAAAATCTCAAACCCATCCCATTCTAGATCAGAATGAAATTGATCAATCCCAATAGGACCCGAAAAAATCGAGATGGGATGCCCACCCCTACTCTCATGTGACAAGTCTGAGTCTTTTCACCATGTTATAGAAATTCGATCAATAAAACCATTTAAAAAAAGGCTCAACCTTGTTTTAGGGTTTAGCAAGTTTGCTCGCAGTCTCGCACCGTGGTGCAACTCAATTCCTCATGTGACACTCTTGTTTGTCAAATACAAAACACCAGTTAACTAATGCTCATAAGATAAGAAGTTCATGTTGATAAATTTTGTGCAAACAATTGTCTCTGGTATGTACACCAGTAGGACAAAACACACTCCCAATTCTTTTCTTACAATTTCATGGAAAATTTGGAAGTCTATTCTAGGTTTTTTTGCCAGGTTTAATGTCAATGATAAGTGGCCCTAATACAAGTTCAAATTCGCTTGAGGAAGAAATCTCTCGTCTTGTTCAACTCCTTTCTTATAAGCAACGGGTGAAATCACTTATGTTGATTTCAAAACTAATTTTCATTTCCTAAGTACAAGGTGAGATGTTAATCGTACATGTTTGGTACAATTTACAATATCAGTTTGAAGAAATCTTCTCATACAACAAACTTAAACAAACTCTACTATTCTCAGGGTTGGAAATTGTCTAAATCAATCAATATTTCTAAATTTTCTCACATAAATTGTCAACCAACGAGAGCCAAGTTTTGAACCTTGACTTTCAATGTATGTGAGACTTTAATTAAGCTTTAAATAACAGTAAAGTGATGGATTAGACCAATTGAAATTTGAAATTCATTGAAAAGTCTTTCTGTAACCATTTACATGGAAGTCAGTAAAGAGAGGGGATGAATGAATGTGATAATGTTATTGAATCAGAGTAGTACATGTTTATATACAGGTAAATCTACCAAAAATATAAGAATTATTTCTGATGATACATCAAATAAGACTAACATCACAGCCGTACACGTGGCAAAAATTATCCATCACGAGGATCAAATATCTCAAGACTAGGCCTATGTATAAAGCCCAAAAAGGGTAAATTTGGTCAAAGAAAACTTAAACAGGACCCGTTAGAATAAATCATAATTAGAGGCCCAAATCCGGCCCCGATAAAAGTTCTCCCTCAAGGGGAGAGGAACGTTACTTAGAAAAAAAGTCGTAGAGGGAGTTACGCCTCCACGGATGTATCCTCATAAAAGAGGAGACTATTACAGAGAACGTCTCCTCTCGTTGCTCCTAACATGCCTAAGTAACGGGGGAATTAACTACAACCATTATAAAAGGTAAAGGGAACATTCGACAAAGGTATGTAATTTTAACTGAGTTCAGTCCCGTTTTATCTCCATCTCCAACTGAGTTACTAACTTAAGCATTGGAGTGCCTTCGGTCACCAAAAAGGTGGTCTTTGGCAATCTAACACCTGTTTTGCAGGTTTTACTTATTGGAGATTAGATTTTGGACGCATCAGTTTTGCATCGTCCGTAGGGAACGCCAAATTTTCCTTTCAAAAAGACAATTCACAGTGACAAAATTCTCTCAGTTCTGATCGACAATTGAAAGCGGGCTCGGAACAAAATGACACATTCTACACAGACCCTCAACCCAACAACAATCAAGACAATACTTTCACTGGAGAGATTGCAGTACTAATAGTGCACATCACATATCCAGAGACGAATGTCAGGACGACCATGCTCGACAACAGAGAGCCACGACCGAAAGTGGCTCGAACATCCCAGACGCTTAGAGGCGCCACCACGGACCCTCGTATAGACTTGCTCATGGACCAAATGGACCAAATGATCAAAATGGTGGAAAAGCTCAGCCAAGAGCGTGCCCATTCCGCCGACCCCATTCAAGCAACACCCATACAAAACCCGGCTAACGAAGTTCTTGCTGAACCACGACAGGTAAATCGAAAAGCAATGAACCACTTAAAAATGGGAACCCAAATAGCGGCGAGACCCCTGTTGAAATCTCGTTCAGGATCGGAGTCACGGACCCTAATTTACTTTACGAATTAGTCAGACCACCATTCTCCGACGCACTCATGGTGACTCCCATACCAACGAAATTCACTCCACCGAAGTTTAAAGTATATGATGGCACTACTTACCCGATAGACCATTCATGACACTTTCATCATATAATGGCGTTGAAAGAAAACACATAGTCTATCTTATGTAGAAAATTTTCAACCAGTCTTACCTCCGCAGCAATGAGCCGGTTCAACAATGCGCCTACCATCAAGATCAATAAACTCCTTCCAGGCACGGGCCACAACATTCATCACGAGGTTTGTCGACAGTCAACGAATGATGAAGGGGCCACACTACTTGCTCCACATCAAACATAAACCTAAGGAGACAATAAGGGAGTACGTTACTTGTTTCACTAATGAGTTACAATGATCGACGAATGCAGCAATGACACGGCCGCTGCTACTTTCATCGCCGGACTGAAGAGAGACCCCTTGTTCGATGTTCTGAACCTGGATCCCCCAAAGAACATGGCGATTCTATTAAAAACCGCTTAAAAGCACATCACCCTCGAGGAGATATAGCAACCATAAAAAAGGGATGAGTCAGAAAAGAGACACACTTCATATGATAGAAGGACGAAAGAACAACAAGCCTAGAAAGGAAAACTACCAACCGAAAAGACATCAAACTGAATGCGATTTTGAATTTGATCAACAAAAGCTTGGAAGACTATAGCCCGGAAGATCCAAACACGAGCAATCAACGGGCAAATCATTCACGACTTTGAAAATGAGTCGAGCTAAGGTCCTCAAGACCATAGTAAAGTGGGAAGATGTTAGATAGCCGCCCAAAATGGGAGGAGATCCAGACAGACAAAATAAAAGCATATATTGCTCATTTCAAGACGACTACGCGCATGATACCAAGGACTTCTACAACTTAAAAGACGAAATCGAGCGCCACATCCAAAAAGGACAACTTGGAGAGTTCATTAAGCCAAGGGAACCCAACCGAAGAAGAACTGTGAAAAAAAAGCAACCAAGGGAGCTAATATACATCTTGCATGGCGCAGTCGGAGAAGAAGAGTTATCCAATCGATCTCGAAAGCGGTCAATCCGGGATTTACGAGCAAAAATTAGATACCATGAACCTTGTGCATAACGAGCGAGAACGATGCAGAGAATTCTAACATTCTCTAACGAGGACGCGAAAGGTGTCAATTCTCACATAATGACGCTTTAGTAATCTCAATACTAATAGCCAAATGGGAAATCAAAAGAGTACTAGTCGACACGGGCAGCTCGGCTAACCTTATGTACTTAACAGCGTTCCACAAGATGCCATTCACCAAGGAAATGCTTTCAGCCAACAATCAACAATGGTGGGTTTCAGCGGATAACAATGCCAGCCAATTGAAATGATCCAATTACCAGTAGAAGTGGGAGAACCACGAAAACGAGTCTTGTTGACAGATTTCCTTGTAGTTGACGTTCCATCTGCATACAATATGCTTCTTTGAAGGCCTTTGATACATAAAATGGGTGCGGTATCTTCTACCATGCACCAATGCTTGAAGTACCACATTGACTATGGCAACAAAACAATCAAAGGAGATCAGCCAGTTGCGCGCGAATGTCATTATGCAGCAATTAAAGCTCCACACAAATAGCCAATACTGCATCGACTAGAGGAGTTGCTGCAGCGGTCTGGTCAAGCAGACCCCAATCTCATGGATGAAAATACAACCCCAACCAGTCTGAGGGATCGACCAAACACTAGACAACCAGAAGAAGAAACGACAACAGTCTACTAGGGTGATGGAGGAGACAAAACAGTTTGGATTAGCACCAAAATGTACCCAGAACTAGCCATGAAGCTAGTTTAATTGCTGAAAGATAATCAGGACATTTTTCGCCTAGACGATGAAAGATATGGTGGGAATAGACCCATCTATCTTCACTCACAAATTGCAAGTCAATCCAGACAAAAATTCGATCCAGCGAAAAAGAAGAGCCATCGCCCCTGAACGCAAATTGCAAGTCATTCCATACAAAAAGTAGAACCACGAACCGAGGTAACACATTTTTCCTCTTCGAGACACGACCAGAACTAACCGTTAGCAACTTTGAGGGACTAGGAGGCCTCAATACCTTCCTTTTCCTGCTACAAGAACCAGCATTACCAGAGTCTCTGGTGACAACAGGAGCAACACGGCTCATAGACTCCCTAGCAGAGCTCGCCTCCCGGCTACATCAGCATTACCAACGCTGACCGGAAGAGGATGCCCCAACCCCTCACCGGATATAACGACTTTACTAGCACGCGCAACGGTAGTTCACAAAGCGTGCGCCGTCATGCATTCTGCATGATCCACCTCACTTAAGGTATATAGGCCACTACAAGCAATAGCATCCGTAGTAATGAAATCCTCCATAGAAACTCGGGGCAGCTTATTAAAACGGTCACAAAGTTCCCACTCCTCCAAAGACATTGATGGTTCGTTCCTCTTCGGTTATCAGAACGACCGCAAAATTTGGTGATTATGCAACTTGAAATAGTCTAAAGGAATGGATGTGTAAAACCAGGGCCTCGATTAGCCCCCATACTCTTTCCGCAAATTCAGGAAGCAAGATGGAGGATGAAGATAACAAGTGTGATTAACGTTTACTCTGAGCCCCACCAAGGAGTGCAAAACCCTGACATTCATAGGAACCCGGATAAAGCGGTCCTCGCCAAGGTCGCGATCAACACCCTCCAACCATTTGGAACCATCTGAGCATGAACAATACCCACGAAATCTAGGTATTCCCAAACAATCTCAGGAGCTGGAAGCCTGAAATCGGAGTGAAACATGCCGAGGTACAAAGTGATATATCCAATATTTGGATGATAAGGGCTATCATCCTCTTCAGGAATAATGATCTCGAGATCGGTTGGCAGAAGTAGTCATGACGAAGGCTATCCAAAGTTGCATGCGTCGCTCGCTTAGGTAAATATCAAGCTTTGCTAGCATTAGAATGAACATTACGTAGAAAAAGAAAGCCCAAACAGGTCCCATTAGAATAAATCATAATCAAAGCCCAAATCTAGGCCCGATAAAGTTCTCCTTCAAGGAGAATGAACATTGCGTAGAAAAAAAGTCGTGGATGGAGTTATGCCTCCACGGACGTATCCTCATAAAGGAGGAGACTGTTATAGATAACGTCTCCTCTTATTGTGCCTCACATGCCTAAGTCACACATGGATTAACTACGACCATTAGAAAAGGTAAAGGGAACATTCGACAAAAGTATGCAATTTAACTTAGTTTTGTCCAGTTATATTTCCATCTCCAACTGAGTTACTGACTTAAGCATCGGAGTGTCTTTGGCTACCAAAAAGGTGGTTTTTGTCAATCTAACACTTGTTTTGCAGGTTTTACTTATTCGAGACTAAATTTTGGATGCATCAATTTCCATACAGAAGATTATGATTATAGCTTGGAATCAGTCCGCATGCATGATTATAAGAATCATGGAGATGATTTGCAGCCAAGAATCATGGAGATGATTTGTAGCCAAGAATCAGTCCAAATACATTATTGTTTTTACAGCCAAGAATCATTCCACATACATGATTATATCTGTAGCCAATAATCATTCCACATACATTATTATATTTGTAGGCAAGAATCAGTGAGATGATTATGGCTTATCATGCCCCCGCAAGGTTGACTGGCCGTTGAGGACACAAATCTTGGATCGATGTGTGAGAAAGTGAAGACGAGGCAACAGCTTGGTAAAGGAATTAGCAAGTTGGTCAAAAGTGTGAACATGATAAGCATGCAGGCGAGCTTGAGCAACTTGATCCCGAACAAAGTCGATGGCGATGGCGATGTGCTTCAAACGAAAATGAAACACTGGGTTGGCACAAACATATGTAGAACTCACATTGTCATAATAGATGACTGGAACAGGAGAAATATGTACCCGGAGCTCCTGAAGGAGATTCAATATCCAATTGACTTTAGCTGCAGTAGAGGAAATGGCTCGGTACTCGACCTCGGTGGAAGAACGAGCAATAGTCTTTTGTTTTTTAGAGATCCAAAAGATGGGATTAGCGCCAAGGAAAATGACATAGGCAGATGTTAGAGTTTGAACGTTAGGATCACCTACCCAATCAACATCTGCAAAGGCATGAAGGGTCCGGGGAGAGTTCTTGCGAAACATTAACCCATAATCAAGAGTCCCAACAAGATAGCGAAGCAAATGCTTAACAGTGGACCAATGAAGTGTTGAAGGACTGTGCGTGAATTGAGATAGCTTACTGATGAAAAAAAAACATCTGAACATGTCAAAGAGAGATATTGAAAGGACCCAAGAGCTTGGCGATACAAGGTGGCATCAACAGGTGGTGAACCATCAGATAGTTTGAGAACTTCAAAGGGAGCAAGAAAGTAGAAACAGCCTTTGCATCAACCATGTTAACTCGGTGGAGTAGAACTTTGATATATTTCCTCTGAGACAAAAACAAACCATTAGAGCATCTCCAATGGTGTTAAAATGGGGAATCAACCATCCCCCATTTAAACCAAAAGTTAAATTTAGGGGTCCCCTATTTCTTCATCACTCCAACCATATCCCCTATTTTAACTTTTTCATCATTATTTAAATATATATTTTCCTAGTTTTTGAAATTTTCTATTTAAATTTATTTGATTGGAGGAGAGAGAAGGAAGATTTGAAGTATTATATTGTTATTTTAAATTTAGGGGATTGTTTGGTTGCCCCTAAATTTAGGGAGAAGTTGAATGTGAAGTTATTTTAGGGAATGGTTTAGGGGATTGATTGGAGCATGAATTTTTTCCCACGAGACCCCTAAAATACTTTTTTGGCTATTTTAGGAGATCCATTGGAGATGCTCTTAGAGGTAAAATGAGTTTCAACCCCAAGAAAATACGAAAGTGTACCAAGATCCTTAAGAGAGAAATAAAGGCATTCAGATGAGCAGTGGATGAGCTAGTTATGATGATATCATCAACATAAACCAATAGATAAAGAGCTGAAGTGGTGGAATGCAACATGATTAAGGAGGTATCCAAGTGAGAGTTGACGAAAGCTTTAGAGAGAAAAAAGTTGTGAAGTTCGTGGTACCAAGCACGAGGAGCTTGTCCAAGCCCATAGATAGCATTTCGCAACCTGCAGACATGATTGGGAAGGAGCGATATTGTTGAAGCCAGGAGGTTGTTCCATGAACACTTCATCAGATAAGGAGCCCTGCAAGAATGCACTATTCACATCTAGTTGGCAAAGAAGCCAACTGTTGGTCACAGCAAAAGCAAGTAATAACCAAACAATGGTAGTTTGACAACATGATTGTAGGTTTCAAACAAATCAACTCCGGGTAGGCCAACCATTGTTATTTCCTCCATAGTTTGATTATTTTTTAGCGCTATTGGGGTTGTTTCTGCCTTTCCTGTTATGTTGTTTTTGTGAGTATGGAGCAGTGATGAAGGAGTGTTCTTTGATCGAATCTGAGCGCTTGAGGTTGGATTCATAATCTCGAAGCTTTTCAACTAATTCTTCGAAGGAGATGGGTGAATCTCTTACATGAAAGGAAACTTTGAGTTCTTTGTAGTCATTGGTGAGGCCATTGAGCGTATGAACTGCGATTGCTCCATCACTCAATTCATGCCCAATCATAGCAAGGTCATCATTAATAGTCTTAACTGATTACATAAACTCAGAAAATACTTTTTCTTTCTTGACTTACCTTGCTGAGAGAGTTGATGAGACCAACCATCCGAGTATGGGAGTTGTTGGCGTAGGTAGTTTTGATTTTGTTCCAAGCCTCCTCGGCTTTTTGCAGCGAGATACAAGTGGCCCTGCTAGTCCAGTGACGACTTTTTGAATGGCAAGGATCAATAGTCGATCTTGACGAATCCAAGTTTTGTACGCTGGATCGTTGGGTGGTAGGTTCAAATGAGTTCCATCCACAAATCCCATGAAATCATACCCAATGAGAAGGTTTGTCATTTGTGAGCTCTACATTGAGTAGTTTCCGCCTTTGGTAAGTTTTGGGGGGATAAGAGTAGTTGTGTTGATTGAGACAACTTGAGAGGGGGAAGGTGTCAAAGAGGGATTTGCACTGTTAGGCATAACTGTGACTTCGTTTGATTGAGTCATTGCCGAAAATTAAAAACAATAGGAAAGAAAAAGCTTAGGACTCCGATACCACAAAGAAATAAGAATGAATGAATGTGATGATGTTATTGAATCAGAGTAGTACAAGTTTATATATAGGTAAATCTACCAAAAATACAAGGATTGTTTCCATACACAAGATTATGTTTGTAGCCAGGAATCAGTCCACATACATGATTATAAGAATAATGAAGATGACGTGCAACCAATAATCATGGAGATGATTTGTAGCCAAGAATCAGTCCAAATACATGATTGCATCTGCAGCTAAGAATCAGTCTACATACATGATCATATTTGCAGCCAAGAATCAATGAGATGATTGTGGCTTATCAATAAGTTATTCACAAAATGACTAAAATATATAGTTGACCTGACAACTTAACCTAATTCATTACTAAATCATTTGTGGAGATTAGGATTCCAAGTTGGCTTGGTAATAGATGATGATACATCAAATAAGACTACCATCATGACCATGCACGTGGCAGAAATTGCCCATCACGAGGACCAAATATTTCAAAACCATGCCAACTCACAAAGCCTAAAAAGGGCGGATCCAGTCGTAGAAGCCCAAACAAGATCCATCAGAACAACTCATAAGCAGAGGCCCAAATCCAAGTCTAACAAAGTTTTCCCTTAATGAGGAAAAACGTTACAGAGAAAAAGAGTTGTGGAAGGAGTTACTCCCCCAGAGACACATCTTCATAAAGGAGGAGACTGTTACAAATAAAGTCTCCCCCTGATGAGCCTCATATGCTTATGGATGATTAAAGGCGTCAAGGGTTTTTTACGCCCTAGTGACTTAATCATGGGCCTAATCCTCCGAAATATTTAACAAAAAGTTACAATGTCGCCTATGATTTTGCAGATTAAAATAGGGCTATTGTGTATTGGGTGGCGTTTATTCAGAGGCCCTTGTTACCTAATCAAATAATCAAGTAACGAGGAGTCTAGGATCTCATTTCAATCCTTATTACGAGGTTCTTAATGGATCGAGGACACTTTTCATATTCCCTCAGAAAATTCTATGAATAAAATACAAATTTAGACCTCGATATGTGAATCCATCTCGAGAAAATACTTATTTCATTCTTCCTCAAAGCAGATAAGAGAGGTTGGGATTGCTGGTGGTTGGTGGTGATGGTGGGAAATGGAAATAAATCAAGTAGAGAGATCACAATAAACAAAGAAAGAGAGCAGAAAATAAGAAAGGAGCAAGGCGGGATCGTCGGCGTCGCAGAAAATAGAAGGAGAAATGAAGGGGTAGGGTGGGCAATCGAAAATAAAATAAAATAAAATTTAGTTTGGCTTTAACAACATGAAGATTTGGTAGTTTAGTTATTTATCTTAATCCATATTTTTCTCTCAATTATTCAGAACTATTCATTAGTTTGTACTCTTCAAAACTTAATTTTGAAATGGTTGGGACGGAGGGACAGAAATTTATGATCCAAAACTTACTTCACCTATCTAAAAATTTCATAAAGACTTTGATTTGTCGGTAGAGGTGAACTTACAAATGTTAGATGGACACGCCCTACGTGCGCGTATATTCAGTATTTTTATTTTATTTAAAAAATCAATAAATGCAAATAAAAATTTATGAGATTTAACTACAAATTTTTAGGTAAAATAATCATAAAATTATTTATACTTCTTAATTAAAAATGTCTGCCAATGGTGTTATGGTCTAGTGGTTAGGGCGTATGGGTTTGTTCCCCACGTCCTAGGTTCGAGACCCGCCTACGGCATGGTTTCTTTCTTATGGTTGTTGACATGTAGGTCACACCTTGTTGATAGGTTGTGGGATCCTTAAAATCCCATCTCGCTTTCAAAAAAAAATGTCATAGAATAGTGTAGTGTGTGAATGTGTGCCCTATTGCACATATATTAAGTTTTTATTATTTTTCTTTTATATTCATTATAATTGAAGTAATGGGCAATGTCAAAGTTTTATCAGGAGAAATTTTATGATATTAATATTGTAGGCTAATAAATAATTGAAATACAAAGTGAATGGATCATTTTAAAATTTATAATATTATAATATTATGATTGTACTTAAATATTATGAGTGTCTGCATTTTAATTATGGATGATACAGAAGTGAAGGAACCATTTGAAAATTGATAAACATGTTTTATCAAAAATGTTTTTAAAAAATGTTTTGATTTCCTCAAATATATGTATATGTATGTACAACAACAAGACAATGTGATACAACCCATTGATATACCTCGAGATTTAGTATTACTTTGTCCACCAATGAGCTAATAAAACACGCTACTTATTGTTAACACCCCACTTGCACCCTCGGGTTAATTACAAAAGGCAATGCTAGTTTGACAACATCACCCCCTATCTTTCTGTCTAACACTATCACCTTTTTATCTCACACCACCATCTATTTCTTGACACTACCAATATAAATCCAAAACTCTCAATTCTCAACCCCTCTCACTCTCAATGAAATCTCCCCAGAACAATAACAACAACAAACCGCTTCTCTCCCACAACTGTCGATGTGTTGTCGCCGCCTCCGACCATCATTGCTTCTCTCCCACCCCGCCCTCGTAGAGGTTGAAGTGAGAGCGAATAAGAACGGGAAAACACATAAAAAGGTGATGGCAAGGTGGCCGACGACAATGATGGTGTTGCTGGCTCTTGTTGGTTGTTGTTGAGAAGACAAGAGAATGTTGCAACAGCCAGCTATTAAGAAGAAAACAGGGAAGAAATAAGAGGAAAAAAAGGAGAGAGTGAGGGCGACGAAGGTGTGAGGCGGGGCAGCAGGGGCAATGGCATTGTTGTCCTTGCTTGCTGTTGGGAAGAGATTGTAGAGGGAGAATGAGAGAAGATAAGATAAGAAAAGAGAGGGGGAAAAGGCTTTTATGGTGATATCTTCCTTACAATTCACATCGGTCTTTCGTCCTACATGGCGTTTGTTTGTCCTACGTGGCAATATTATCTCTTTGGCAGAAGTTAAGTGGAAATTTTGACCCCGATGCTTTCCTCTATCTCTCCCTCTTCCTATCCCCCTCCCTCTCATCCTCATCTGCGAGAATAAGTTTGAGAAGATTTCAGTGAAGAACACACTGATCTAATCTCGGTTCAGATCTCCTTCTAGGTAAGATCCTTCTTCTTCTTCTTCTTCTTCAGATCTGTTTCATAATTTTTTTTCTTCTTTTGTCTCTGTTGAAGGAATTATGGGGTCTGAAGATGCTGATCTCATGGAAGCTCTCCTTGAGAGAGACCCCATATTGGACTCTATTGAAGCTCTCCTTGAGAGAGACCCCAGTGTTCTGTATCAGAGCTCTGTGTATGATCGACTCTCTGCACTTCATATTGCAGCTGCAAATGGCCAGATGGAGGTGGGTTTTATGGTTTTTGGACAGATTTTGCGGTTTGATCAATGGGTTTTATAGAATTTTTTTTTTAAAGAAAAGTTTTGGTTTTGATGAAGGGGTATCAATGTGTTTGCTGATTGATGGAAGATTTTGGTGGTTTTATGGGTAAAGGTTGAATTTTGGATGAATGGGATTTGTGTTTGGTGGTTGATTTAGTGAATTGTGTGAGATTTTGATGAATGGGTTTTGTATGGTTTGATTGTGAGATTCGGTGATTTACTGGAATGTGAATGATCTACTGGAATGTGATTTAGGTCAAAGTACACTAAATTTTGGTTTTGTTACTGTTTTATGTGGTTTCGCTTCATGCAAGTATGCACTTGAGCAATGTAAACCTTCACTATTGACAGGGATTTAGAGTTTGTCTAAAATTTCAATTGAATTTAGGAATTTAGAGTCCAACCTCATTGAGTCCCTTGAGATTAACTTCATTGAATCACCCATCTTTCCTACATTGTTGCTCGGGGAGATAGGAGGATAGATTTATGCCATCCTCGATTGTTTTTTGAAACAGCACCAGCCTGAAAATTCTTCAGTAGCTCAAAACCACTATGACACAATTGAGCAAGTTGAAGAGCCTTGACTGTTCTCAAAAGTGTCAACTCTGAAGAACAGCTAAAACTTGATGAAATTTCCAAGCAACAAAAACCTCCAGATGTTCCTGAGAAGCTTTTCCATGTGTTGCAAGATGTGAAGAGGAATAAGGTCATGTTGCAGAGTCATGAAGAGAAGAGGGAAGCACTTTATGTTATTGATCTTGAGAAACTATATCTACCCTTTGATGACCTCATTCAAAGAGCTTCTTTCTTGGTTTTTGGAGATACCACCCATGATCAGAAAAAGCTTGATTTGGGTTCTATAAGTGAGAGAAAGATTGTGCTTGATTTGGGTTCTTCTAAAAGTGGGAGAAAAAGTAGTGTGTTTGATTTGGGTTCTAAAAGTGAAAGAAAAACTATGGTTATGATTAGTGATGAGAGTTTAATTAAGAGAAATAGAGATGAAGGAGCAGAACAAGAAGTTTCAAAGGGTTTGGTGCATACTTCTTCATTGAGGGATGGTTCATCTTCAGGTTTACTTTTCTCTTGAGTCCTCAATTTCATCATTATTATTATTATTATTATCTACCTTTCTCTAATATGAAAATACTCTGCTTCATTAGTGTCTCTTGATGGATTTTAGTTGTTGTTTGACCCCTTAAATATATATATATATCAAATGGATTGGATGAGACCTATGTGTTCTGTAACTTGGGAATTACTGATAAGGTCTGAATTTATATGATGCATCTTTGTGATATTGTTTTTGTTGTTTGGTCTATAATTTACAAGATTGGATTACGGTGTGTGACTTGGAAAGACATTGGGTATTGAAAACCACTTTGTAAATTTGTTTGTTTCACATAACAGGATAGCTTACAATAATTAATCATGCTAGATTATGACGATTCCTCACAATTGAGCAATGTAAACCTTCTACGTTTTTTATATAGTCACAAAATTAATCATGGAAACCAGTCACAAAATTCTTCAGTAGCTCAAAAATAGTAGAGTAGTAGTGTAGATTGTATGAGAACACTCACAATAAAGTGCTCTGTCTCCACAGTAGAAGTATATTCTAACATACTCCAATCTCGAACTCACTTTAGCTCTCTCTCTCATTATCAGCTCATCTCGTCTATCTCTCAGTTGTGGTGGTGGTGGTGGAGGTGGTAAGCAACCCTCTCCAAGCTTTAAACTTCTCTGCATTTTCAAGCTTTGATTTCACTTTTGGTGTTATTTTAGCATAAGCCCTAGAGTAGATTGTTTGTTTGGAATCAATTTCAGTGATTTGGGTATCATGATGTTGCATTGATTTTGATCATTTTATAGACAAGCATGCATTTTGATGGAATGAAATCACTCTAGCATTGGTTCCTTTGGGTGTGCTTTATAGTTTCGATTCTCTGAATATCTAAGTCAGGTGCAATTTTTTTCATTTACATTTTATTCAACTGGTAAAGTGAAAGGCACAATCAGATTTTAATGAGGCAATATTCATTAGGTGTAATATATATTAAGTGAATGTTGATTTCGCGAAATTGCTTGAGCATTGGTTCCTATTGCAGTGTTTATGTTTATTATTGTTGGGTATTTTCATCTCTAAGTGAAAGTTGCTTGGGGCACATTGTTTCAACTAGAGTTTGTCTAAAATTGAATTTCTTTGTTCACAAATTGCTGTAATTTTTGTGTAGTCAGGGATTTATAGTTTGTCTAATATGTTGAATTCTCTCTAACACTGTAGTCAGGGATTTTGAGTTTGTCTAGAAGAGGAACCAAAGAGAAGAAACTCAAGGTATGATTGAATCCCTCTTTGATGATTTTTGGGTATTTCTCATCTAGTTGATTTCCCTATCTAAATCCTTGGTATTTCTCATCTAGCTGATCAAACAACTTGCTGCGGGTGACGTGAATTGGGCTGTAGACTGAGGACAGCAGTGTGATTTCAAGAAGTGATCCATGAACCTAGCTCTCACTCCACTTCATCCCAGTTATGAACTTTGGTCACGAGAGGATGTCGAGTCTCTGAATCCATCTTGCTCATACGGTACAAGTTTTCATAATCAAACAGTAAGACCTTAATTCCAACTTCTGTACACTCCAAGGCATAGCGTGCATTTGTCATCAATCATTTAAGCCCCTAAGTATCTGTAAAATCAATTGGCACCATTTTGTTATGGGAGATAAATGGATGAAGAAGATGACGTACATGGTGTCTAACAAAAGGGAAACAGTAACATAGCATAATTAGATTAGCAAACATGTTAAAAAAATTTAGTGAACGGTCTAAATGAATAGGTTTGAAACAAGTATACCTAGAGATGTAAGAAGCTGAGATTAGAAGAGTATGGTTATTACCTGCATATTTCTGCCTTTGGTATTGAATGTCCATCCAAAGCAAAATGGTTTCCAAACTGAATTTCTTGAAACAATCCGAGATAGTGCTCCTCAATCCACTCAATTGTGAGGTCCTTTATTACATTTTGTCAATACCTTCAATTACAGTTGATATAAAGTTCTCTTTTACATGTTTATTTCTTAATACTTACGTAACAATCGATGGATTGCAAAACCTAGATAGTTTATGGAGAGCACTTTGAGCACCCGGGAGAGGCTGAATCCCTGTCTTAAAGTAAGGAGTACGTCTTGAAGAACTCATGAACCCGGATATAAGCTGCCAGATAAAAAAAAACCAATTCCATTAAAAGAAGGTCATACAGTTGGAGTCTGTATCAGATTAGTGGGCTGCAGTATCAGATTTTCTTGGTGTATAGTTCAACATCCAAATATTTGAGCATGCTAGGCGTACAAATTTATTCACGAAGTGTGTTGCATGGCCTTGACTCTGCCTAAACACAAATGTTACTAGAATTCTCACTTAAAATAGTCATTCAGACCCATGCAGTGGCATATGAATAGATCCACTTAACCTAAATGTTAATATAAGATTGTTTTTCATTGTTTTTCAAGTTATCGATGTGTTAAAGTTGGCTCTTTAATTTATTTTGAAGCTTCAATCCGAATTAAGAACATGATTTTTATTTATAGAGACGGTGGGTTTAAAACACTAAACTACAATTACTATCTCTCAACAGGTTGGTTTCTTATCATAGCAAAGCTCAAGTAAACTTACTAAAAAGAAGAGATCAAAATCTGGGTGAAATAAGAGATCAAAAATCTCACTACTATTCTCTTCATTAACACTACTATGAACAGGTAGCTCATCACATCATTCATTAGTTGATTGACTGAAAACTTCTTTGCATCTTCAGTATGTTTTTTATTGAAAACGTCTCTATCTGCAGCATTCACAGCTTCCATATGTGCATCACATAGAGCATCCAACTTCCATATGTTTGTTTACTACATATTTGTAGCTTCAGTACATGCTTCCGTTTTTGCCTTACATGTTTCCATTTTTTGTAGCATCCATAGCTTCAGTACATCCAACTTCAGTACATGCTTCCATTTTGGTAGCATCCATAGCTTCCTCATTTGTTTTTTGATTTTTGCCTTACATGTTGTTTACTCAGTTAACATTAGTTGCATGCCATTTCGGTATCTTTCAACATTTCTCAAGTCAAAGGTGTTGTATGATCTTTGTGATGTCTCAGGAGCTGTTTCAGGAAGGCAGTTAATTCAAAAGAGTCGATTAGTTGATTGGATTTTCGCCATCAACAGGTACCTCAACTTCTTTTCTCTCTATTCTCTTCTTCTTCTCAGGAGCTGTTTCAGGAAGGCAGTTAATTCAAAATAGTCAATTAGTTGATTGGATTTCCGCCATTAACAGGTACCTCAACTTCTTTTCTCTCTATTCTCTTCTTCTTCTTCTAATTAGTTAATTGATTTCGTTATTGAATGAAGTTTGTTTGCTTCAAGTTCTTGATGGAAGGGAACGGGCGGTTTGCTTCAAGTTTTGTGTTCTTGACGAGCTATGTTCTTGCAATTGTTCTTGATGTGATTTCAGGTTAGTTTCTCACAACCGTCTCTCTCACAAACACTAAAACGTGATTTCAGGTTACTTTCTCACAAAAACTAAAACACGATTTACTGGAATGTGAATGCTCTACTGGAATGTGAATGATCTTTGGAATGTGAATGATTTACTAGAATGTGAATGATTTACTGGAATGTGAATGATTTTTGGAATGTGATTTACTGGAATGTGAATGATCTTTGGAATGTGAATGATAGTTTTCCACAGTAGGAAGAAGATGGAATTTTGGAGCTGTATGTTCTTTCACAGTAAAGTTTCCATTCTTGGATTGAATGGCTCCATATATAAGGACATTGTTCACTGTTGCATTTCTTGCCACTGTTGCATTGTATAGTCTGCCCAGAATAGCCCTTTATGTGCTAGATACACATTCTCAATCGAATTAAATGCATGTCTACAATATTTGGTAACTTCTAACATACTGTTGTGACAATAACAACACGAGTGATGCATTCATTATTCTTTTTTGTTTATTGACCTGATTAGTTATATAGCCTGTTAATTGAAGTTTGTCTTTTAGGAAAGAAAACGTGGTTTGGCCAAGAAGAAGGCTATGCAAAGAACTTCTTCCTCTGGTTCCTCACTTTTTATTCTTTATTTGGTGCTACCATTTTTCATTCAATTTGGGTTTTGGGATTTTTAAAGACTACAACCAAAGCTTTAACTTTCTTCTCAAATTTCTCACTTTCATCAGTAGGGTTTTGGGATTGAGTTGAGTTTAATTTATCTATTTCAAACACTATGCCAAGGTTTCCAAATCAACAAATGCACAACATTGATCTTTCCTCTTCCATCTTAAGTTGAAACATGGGTTTTGGTTTTCCTATTCCCTGGCCATTGAAAAACCAACAGAAGAACATACGAGCTTTGCCAACCAACCAAACTACCAGAAGAACAACAATCTCATATAAGGTTATCACTTCTCTTCTCTACTCCCCTTAATTTTACTTTGTATCTTTAATTCTCTCACCAATTCATAGTTGATTGAGAGGTTTTTTGCTTTTGAAATGGTGAGAGATTTTGGTGTTTGAAAAGGTGGGTTCATGTTCTCTGTAAAACCTTGAAATGGTTTCAAGGTAAGAGACTTTGGTGTGTGAAAAAGGTGGGTTCATATTCTCTCTAAAACCCATATTGATGTTCCCCTTAATATACATGAACCCACCTTTTTACACGGTAGCCATGCCGGATGGGTTCATTACATGAATTTAACTAAAAAAAAAAAAAAATTATGTGTAATGCCAAAGAATACACTTGATGAAAATCTCATTCGAAAAGAAAAAGGTATGATGAAATTTTTTTTTGCCATGATTTAGAATTTATCCGCCATGAATGGAAACATGGTTACCATGGTGACCATGAATGGTTTAAAATTTTTTATGAATCTAAACTATGGTGACCATGGAAACACCTTCATGTATAGTCCTTTTTAGAGGGGTTGAACACTTGATGGATCATTTGGTTTTTTTTTTTTTTTTTTTTTTTTTTTAATATATATATCAATGAAAAGAATACAATGGAAAAATGTATGATTGAAAGAATAATGTCAATCCATAATAAAAACGTACGATGGAAAATTTTCCACATGGTTCTTTGTTCCACCTTTTTATAGTCTTCATTTTTGGTTAAATTGATGGTTGGTCAAAAAAGATAGCTCAATTGTAAAGCTTTGGTTGCAATCTAAAAACATTTCCTTTTTCTTTTCAGGGATCGCTAACCTTGCATTGTGCTTGACTGTAATTATGGAGAACTTAGTTCAAAAAACACCCTACTCCGAAATGACGATTTTCGAATAGGTACTATAGTAGGTTGATACTACATCTTACTTCAAATTGGTTGTCTCATATGTATGACACATTTTTTGTGTGCAAGTGGATTCAGCCGTACAAGGAACTGTAAGAAAAATGCTTAGTTTTTCCACCACAATTGGACAATTTTCTCCTTAAGAAAAAAAGCTTTGATGTACTTAAATGTTTTATACTGCAATATTTTGATAATTAAATGATAATTTTGGCGTGTGAAGATATTATGTGGTGTTCATGGCATTGATTGCCATTGTAATTTTTTATGACAAATTCAGACAGGCTTCAATATTGAAAAATACAGAGAAAACTCTGTCGAAATTTTGATTTTTTAATTGTTCATGACATTGATTGTCACTTATGTGAAGTATATTTTTTTATGACATGTTTAGATAAATTACTTTATTCAAAAAATGACATTTTTTTGGATATAATAATATTGTGTGCATGTCTCTTTGACTGTTTAAAATCATGTTTTACTATTCAAGAGTCAATTCGATCAGTTTAACATTGGATTAAATTCCTTAGCACATTGGTTGCTTTGATCAGTTTTATTAACATTGTTTTACTATTCAAGAGTATTAACTTTTACAAAATTAATTCATCGTAATTGTTGTAATAAACAATTATGCAAGTGTTTTTAGAAATCGAAACAAAACCCCAAATGTGAGTATTCAACATAGCCGTGAAGGTAGGATGTAATATGCAATAGTGCCAACGGCACGGGTATTACACTAGTTCTATAACAGGTTAAAAAAAAAAAGGTGGTGTCAACGAGGAGATATGATGGTGTCAAAAGGTCGAGCCTTAAGAAAATGCCTTAGAATTGATTTGGGACTTTTGTCTGACATGAGGGTAAACATGTCCATTCAAATGCAATAGCTCATATTTTTCGGTTAAGGGTATTTTTGGAAAACAAAAAAATGAGTATTAGACGCGCGTCATTGTTCCTCAAGCCAATTTTAATTATAGATTATTATGTGCCCACGATCTTTGCAACAATTTACCCAATGACCATTTGTCGTTCACATTGTTATTATATTTTTAAAAAGTTACGAGAATTTATGAAATTAGTTGTTGCATGGATCATTTTTTATTTTTTAAATAAATAAAATAATGTAAATCATAAATTTTGACAGTAGGGTTAAAAATTATATAGTGGTAAAGGTTAAATTAGTAATTTGAGTATAAAATGATATTACATATTCTTTTATCCCCCAGTGGCATAGCCAGGAGGGGTATTCTTTGTTTTGGGCCCAACGACTCAGCTTGTACTAATGAAAAGGGCAAAGCTTTTTGGAAAAGCCAAACCAAAATGTATACATGACGGATTTTTCACTGTTCATCTAGGCCATTTTCATTACAAAGGACGCTTTCATGGATCATACCAAGGAATTCAATAGTACCAAGTAATCTACGATCAATAATTTAAATGTTAAACATTTCTAGAATCAACCTTGTGATTGAGTTCTTGCATAAGGTAAGATGTAGCAGGTAATTACAACTTCCAAATAAGCTATTGATTTTTTTATTTTTTATTTTTTTAAATAAGCTATTATTTGGAGAGTTTGGACAACTGGAACCCAAAAATCATACTCTAGTTGGGTTTGGCATGCTATGCTCGGGCTATTGGCAGACCTATCAAGGCTTCGAATTGGGGCTAGGGTGAGCTACAAGGCCGTACAAGCCCACCGAAGTTGTAACTCTACCGCGAAGAGCTAAGCCCATTGGGTATTGTCGATGCTTTTATATTATTTCTAACAAAACATGGACAGAGACTATTTTACACCACATCTTCTAATGTCACACTTGATCACTTAATTTTTTTCTCTCTGTACCAACCCATTTTTGTCCCATGCCACTACCTACCACACCACCTCTCTTTAACACACCAAATTTAAACCTACAAAAACTCTCTCTCTCCTTCCCAAATTCATCTTCTTCCTCGTCTTTTTCCATCTCACTTGACTGAGTCTCTTACTCTCACAACTGTCACTCTCTTTCCCATTCTTTTAACAGTTTTCACCCCAAGTTGGAATCATTTTTTTCCGTTCGTAGTTGCTCTCATTCAAACAAAATGAAGGGTACTGTCTCTGAAAACAGGGTATTATTCATAAATTTGGGCTAATTTATACGCCCAATTGAGATCAATTCTCAAGCTCACCAAAACATGAAAATTGTACTACTCTTGGTTATAATATCAACACAATCTGAATGAGTTAAAAATGTTTTAAATTGAGTAAGTTATGGTTATTTTACCACAATCACTTAAATCTGTCCAACAAAAAAATAATGTATTACCCCTGACTTTGAACCAATTTGTACCATCAATTAAGACTAATTCTCAAGATTATCAAAACATAAACATTATAGAACTTTGAATTAGCTTATAAACAAAATTGAATCAATTAAAAATGTTGTGAATTGAACAAGTTATGATAACTTTACTAAAATCATTCAAATTTGTCTAGCAAAGAAACAATGTATTGTCTCTAATTTTGGGCCAATTTATACCCTCAATTAAGGCTGATTTTCAAGATTATCAAAACACAAACATTACAGCACTCCAAATTATCTTACAAACAAATTCTGAATCAGTTAAAAATGTTGTGAATTAAGTAAGTTATGATCATTTTACTAAAATCACTCAAATATGTCCAGTAAAGACCAAGTCCAGGAGATCATAAAAATGTAAGTCTCCTACTCACATGATCAGTCGCGAATGTAAGTTTCTCACTCGCATTATCCGTTGCAAATGCAAGTTTTCTGCTCGCAAGTGCCACTGAGGTCAATTTTGTTGCCCTTGTGCACACCGTCCCGAGTGGGGAACCCATGGCGTCTCGAGGGTGATGAGAAAAACAAAACAGAAAGGGACAGGGGTATAACAACAATACTAGGGGTGGGCAAAAACCGATTTAAATTCTGTTAACCGACCGAACCGATTTTCAAATTCGGTTCGGTAACCGAACCGAAATATGAGTAGAAAGAAAATAATTTAAACCGAACCGAACCGATTATAAACGGTTCAAAATCGGTTTACGATTTTGAACCGACCGATTTATAACCGAACCGACCGATTAATTAAATATATATAAATAACTAAATAAAAAGTAGGTGTCAATACTTGATTAGTGCAACAAATGCATTGCAATACACCCTGTTGCACTAAATCACCCCATTCTCTCAAAGTTTTCAATTTTGGGCTAAAAATTGAGTCTAAAAAAATTGGACCTGTAAAAAAATTGGACATGTTTTAATGAAAGTCTTTCAAATGCTTGATCCTGAAATTTCGGTCCAACCGAACCGAACCGATCCGAAATTCGGTTCAACCGAATTCATCGGTTTACAAATACAAAATTCGGTTTCGGTTTGGGTTTTGGGCAAACCGAATTAAATCGGTTCGAAATCGATTTGGGCTCAAAACCGAACCGAACCGACATTGCCCACCCCTAAACAATACACCACCTCAAGTTACTTCCGGTCCTCATTCCCAATCCCATGCAACTACTTTTTTGCATAAAAATAAATAAAAATGAAACACCCAACTTAACACAAGTGTAATTGAGAAATTAGTTGAAACAAATTCCTGTTGCCAAAACCCTATTACAATTCAACGACACTTATCATGCTACTCCCTTGATCAGAGTAATCTTCGTAGTAATAAGGAGACAACTTCCCATCCTTGCTTATAATCTTGGGCTTGTTCTCCGTTCTCAATTCTTGAAGCATCTTCACCACTCTCCGCATTGATGGACGGTTGATTGGGAGAGGATTAGTGCAGAGTAGTCCGATGTTAAGAACTCTGCAGATCTCTTCCTTGAAGCATGCATCAAGTTTGGGATCAATTACACTGTCAACTCCTTTCTGATCTAATGAGGTGCATACCCATTTCACCAAGTCCTTCTCTCCAAACTCGGGATCAATAGGTTTTTTGCCAGTCACAAGCTCCAGAATTACCACACCAAAGCTGTACGTGTCACTCTTCTCATTTACCCGAAGTGTGTACGCATATTCTGCATAATGTTTATTGATAAATTTAAAAATAAACAAATGATAATACAAAAATAAATAAATAAAAAGCATGAATCGGATATGTAATCAACATGACAACACTGTACAATGACCAAGTCAAGGAAGACAAAAAAAATTTGGAAGCTCAAAACGGTTAACAATAACAAACAAACCTATTGATTGACGAGTGAGGCTAGGGAACCAGGTTTTGTAACCATGTTTTATAACCAGGATGATGTGGCATCGTTAGAGAATGTTTTTTTACAACCTTGAGATACACAAACACTTTGGGGATTTCATCATTCTTTCAAGATCACGCCACGTCACCATGGTTACAAAAACATCATTTTCTAGCATTTTCGATTGATTGACAGTAACAACAATGTATACAACTTCATCTAATAACAACCACGACAAAGAAGGCAGAGTAGAAATCTTGCATATATGTCCTACATGCTAAGCCATCTAAGAAGAATAGACAAACTTAAGTGGATCAATGAGACTAATTTTACAACAATTCTAGCCCGTCATGTTTGCTAACATTTTTTGAGTTTTTTTTTACACTTCTATAGATAGTGTTTATGGTTGTGTTTCAAAGAGAATGGGTAAAAAGTGTAAAAAAAAAAAAAATCAGGCAAAAAAAGTGTAAAAAAAACATGGCTGGCTAAACTTACTCATAATTTTAAGAACATATTAGTTGTACCATAAACTTTCACTCCACGGGGTTTTCTTCTCTCCTGTATCCTGATGACATATGGCACAATTAATCCCACCAAATAAGGTTGTCCTAATCTTCGGTTTACATTTCCTTCATATTGACAATGATGTAAAGAGCAAAACTTGCAAAGAGGTTTACTATAAAAAAAGATGCACCAAAAAGAAACATCTGAACTGCAAAAGATTAGTAAAAATGGGATACCTAAATGACAAAAATTGCAAAAACAAATATGCTTAATAACAGTCAACATGTAACAAGAACATATATATGGGTAAGCATGAGTAAAAATCAGTTGAAGAACATATATATGAGTAAAACGATCAAGCAATCAATTTGACTAAATAATTGACAAATTCATGGTATCTACTTAAACTGAAATTCAACACAAAATAAATAAATAAAGGTGAAAATGAAACAGATCATCACTCAACTGAAACTTAATAAGCAGTAAAACATATACATGCATCATCAAGTAATCAACTCGGCTTTTACCTGGAGCAATGTAACCGCATGAACCAGCAATGACAGACATCGATTTAGGCCCCTTGGCAACTGCATCGACCTCCTTTGCAACCCCGAAATCTGCCACTCTTGCTCCAAACTCCCCATCTAACAATATATTGTTTGATTTAACATCACGATGAACAATTGGAGGAACACAATCATGATGCAAGTATGCAAGCCCCTCGGCGGCATCCATTGCAATCTTATACCTCACTGGCCAATCCAATAAGCCTCCCTTATTACTATGGAGCAAGTCACCCAAGCTACCATTAGGCATGTACTCGTAAACAAGGAGCTTACAGTCCCGAGTTGTACAACAACACCATAACCTAACAATATTTTTATGTCGAATCTTCCCCAACGTTTCAACCTCTGCTTTGTATCCATCATCCGTAACTCTACCCTTCTCAATGTCATCATCCTTCTGTGATCCTCCCCACAGTTTTTTCACCGCGACTGCCTCCCCATTACTAAGTATAGCCTTGTAAACCTTTCCTGAAGCTCCAGTTCCAATCACATTGTCTTCATCCAAGCAATCCAAGATCTCATATTCACTAAAATCCAATTTATGAAATGACGTCAATATCCATTTCGATTTGTCAATTCCCTTCTTCGCTTTCTTGTAATTCCTGTATTTCACAAAGAGCCAAGCAACCCCAACAACAAAAACTACAGCAGCAAGTATAAATATCAACCGAAGCAACCAAGCATTGGAATTTCTTTTAGACTCCTCTCTTGTTGGACATAAACCTTCTAAATCTCCACACAACCCAGGATTACCCAAGAAGCTATCTTTAAAAGCTTCCTTCGCATAAAATGGTGGAATGTCCCCGGACAACCTATTTTCTGACAAATTAAACCGATTGAGCTTCAAATTCTGCAACTCAAATGGGATTTTCCCACTAATCCGATTCCCTGATAGATCAAGATAATTAAGCACAGGCAAGCTCCCGAGCTCGCCTGGGATTTCGCCTGTTAACTCATTATTAGCTAAATTAAGTTCATTAAGCTGCTTCAATGACCCCATTCCCTTGGGAAGCACACCTGAAAGATGATTGTTATGTAAATCCAGCCTCCCAAGCTGTGTAAGATTCACAAAGGTCTCCGGGATCGATCCCGTGAACGAATTATCATTCCCCGAAAATTCTACTAATGCATTCAACAACCCCATTTCACTGGGAAGCATTCCTTTCAATTGATTGCCCGAAATGAGCAAACCTGATAAACTAGAAGCGCTAGAGATTGTGGTTTCGATTGAACCCGAGAACGAATTCCACATAAGATCAAGTAAAATCAAACTGGGTAGTCCCCAAATGGCCGGAGGGACTTCCCCAGACAACTTGTTGTTCCTCACCCGAAGCCTAGCTAAGCTCTTGCACTCGCCCAACCCCAATGGGATCGACCCGGAGATTGAATTCGATATCAAAAGAAGCTCTTGCAATTCCCCATTTGCACACAAGTTGGGTGGAATTTCCCCATTGAATAAGTTCTCTGATGCGTCCATCACTTGCAATGGTGAGTTCTTCCCGAGCTCACTTGGGAGTGACCCAGTGAGTTGGTTAGTGAACAGTCTTAGCTCGTAAAGATTTGGGGACTTAGCGATACTCACAGGCAATGGGCCGGTGAATCGGTTCTGGTACAGGTTGAGTGAACTCAGTGGGAGCTGGCACAACTCGTCTGGGATCGGACCTTCTAACTCGTTCATGGAGAGGTCGATTCGCCTCAACTGAGTCAGCTTCGACATGCCAACGGGGAACCCACCGGTTAACGAGTTGTTGTAGAGCTCGATCTGGTAAATGCTGGTTAATTCAGTGAGTGAGCTCGGGATCGGACCGACGAGTCGGTTGACTGCCAAGTCCAGGTTAACGAGGTTCTTGAGCTGGCCAATGGAGTCTGGAATTCGACCGTAGATGTTGCAACTAGTGAACCAGAGGACTTCGAGACTCGTTACGTTAGTGAGTCGACTCGGGAACGGGCTCAGATCGAACGAGTTGTAAGAGAGGTTGAGTTCCTTGAGAGTGGACACGTTGGCGAAGAACTCAGGGAACGGACCTGTCAAAAAGTTCCCGGTCAAGGAGATGACTTCGAGCCGGTCGAACCGGGAGAAAGTCGTGGGGACCTGACCGGAGAGGTTGTTCATGGAGAGGATGAGAGTTTGGAGACCGGGGAGGTCAGCGAGGGAGGAAGGGATGGGTCCCACGAGGAGGTTCTGATCGAGGATCAATTGGCGGAGATTTTGACACGTGGAGATGTTGGAAGGAATGGATGAGTTGATGAAGTTGTTCGAGAAGGAGATGTAGGAGAGGTTGCGGAGGTGGCAGATATGGGTGGGGAATGGACCGGCGAGGTTTGAGTCAGGGAGGTCAACGCGATTGACCGAGTGAGTGGCCGAGTCGCAAGTGATGCCGGTCCAGTTGCATGGGGTGTCGTCGCGGTCATTCCAATTGGACAGGACGGAGTCGGGGTCATCTAGACCGAGCTTGACTTGTTGGAGGTATAGACCCTCTTGGTTCAGTCCGAGAATTCGCGGTGGTGAGGAGATTAGGAGTAGCAGCAGTAAAAGGAGAAGCATTTTTTACAAATTGGGAGGGTAGAGAGGAAGATGAGGAGATGTGGGAGTGTACGTGTTTAAATGGGAGGGAGAGAGGGACGGTATGAGAATTGGGGGACAAAAGAGAAGGTCCAAATCGGGGAATGTCCAGGTGGTAGATTTGAAGAGGAGTGAAAGAGTGAGGGAGTCTTTTCGTTTTTATGGGTTTTCAAGTTTTCGGGTACATAGACAGAAGAGTGGGGAATGAAAGGAAGGAAGATTCTGAGTGTGAGTGTGAGTGTGAGTGTGGAATGAAAGATTTTACTCAAAAGGAGTATAAAAACAACTGTTGAATTCATCTATCTGGTTCTTTTTATCTATTTGAATTTGGGGTTCAGTTTGAGTTTCTACATGTGTGTGTTTGGCTGGTGAGGGTGTCGTGGGGTAGAGTTTAAAATAATTATTATCAATTTACAATGAGGAAAAAAAATATAAGAATGATAAACAATTACTTTCATCCCTATATCTAAATGGGATGGCCAATATAATGACTAAAATTGCATGCCATAAAATCCAAAATGATTGTTGTTGTTGGAGTAAAAGAACAGAACATCCTTCTTTTCTATTTAATGGTAAATTCACACAGTCTAGAATCTAGAGTAACTATAGAGAAGATACCCTCACAGGCGTGTTGATAGAGTTGTAGGATTACTATAATTAGTATATAAACCAAATCATTTCATCAGAATTCAAAATACTTTTGTGTCTGCCAAACAAAAAACACTCTTTTGTTGAATCTTGTAGAAGAGAAATTCTAAATGGCGAGGAAACGGGCGAGGGAAGGGAGGTGGCGGGGTGGGAACCGTCCATCTCGCTCGGGATGCGTGCACAAAAAATGATGGCATGCATCCCGAGCGGGGTGGACGGTCCCCACCCCGCCACCTCTCTTCCCTCGCCCATTTCCTCGCTGTGTAGAACAGCTCCTTGTAGAAATAGTGAAAGTCCATAACATCTGTTGTTGTTTATTTTTGTTTGGATTGGTGAAGGTTTTTTTTTTTTTTTTAATCAAATTGGGATGTTGACCCATTTTATTCATTTAAAAATTCACGCCCGAAGGCTACTTGACTGACCCTATAGGGTTAATTAAAAAGCCGATACAAACTCTCACAAAAGATAGGATTCACCAATACAAGCCTAGAAAAAAACAAACTCAGTCTTTGTACCTTTTGTTTTCTTTCCTAGTTCTATTGGATTTTCGGGGACAAAAACTGGTATCTTTGGTGTGACGCCTCTTATTCATCTTTCCGTCTGACATAGCCCCTAAATCCAAATCATTGTTCGCTGCCTGTGGACCAAGCTCAGATTTTGAGTTGACTTCATCACTATCCTCACTAGTACTTTCGAGTGTATTGATATTCAATTTCGGCAGTCGAAGTAGTCTATTTTCTTTGAACAAAGATATAACTTTATTCAAGTTGTCTCCGACTCTTTTATAATCCGGGGAAGTTTTGATAGCGTATTTGTCAAAATGTCTCTTTAACCTGAGCAAAGACTGAAACTCATCATCCGAGGGTTCCTGTCCTGCACTTGCTGACCCTGCATAGCATCCCCTAGCTCTGTGCTAGTAGCACCGAGGTGCCCCCCCAGATGAGTAACTGAAGCCAATTGTGCCGACTGAATTCCAACATCACCGGGTTCAATATGATGAGGTTGTCTGAAGACCCGCTCTTCCTGCTCATTCCCGGCTGCCACGGGTACTGATAAGTGTCCAATGGCCACGGGTTGTGGTCGCCTAGCATGTTCTGCTGTCAACTGTTCCAACATTGTCGGTTTCGCCGTTCCAGCCCCTGCTTCCTGTGTAATTACATTCGCCCGGGTCTGCTACGTAATAGAATCTGATCGAGGAGAAACCACGCCAATTACGGGAGAGAATTCTGCGAGAGAATCAAGTGCTACCTGGGGTAACACGTCCCCTGTTTTGGGACAGAGATCTGGCTGGGGCGAAACTTCCCCTGTGTTGATGCAAGGCCCAAGCTGGGATGAACCGAAATCTGGCTGGGGCGAGACAACTTCCCCTGCTTTGATGCAGGGCACAGGCTGGGACGAAACTAAATTTGGCTGGGGCAAATCAGAGCGCCGCAACTGCACCTTCGTTGCACATGCATTTCGCTGCATTCCTGAATCAGCATGCCCAACTTGACCCTCGCCGTTTGAATCACTCGTCGCACCTTGCGACGCTGGCGCATGATTATGTTGAATTTTAATGTTTTTGTTCGTGTCGTCGAAACAACTACTCTTCGCCCCTGAATTGACATCATCCTGTTGTTGTAACGGCTGTGCCTGATTGCCAATAACATTTGCAATCTCCGAAAATGTATACCCCGCCTCCAGAAGGCATTTCTCCGTGGATTCTTGCCTAGCCACGACACGGCCATGAGCCATGTTCTTACCCACCAGTTGCTCCGCAGAAGCGTCCTCATCTTCCTCGATATTTTCTGTAAGGGTCTCAAATTTGTTTGACATCTCCACCTTTACCGGTTCGTTATTCAATAAGTTCATCGTACTCATGCCCTCCTTGATCTCCTCTCCTTTATCATTTTTAGCACCACTCGTGCCCACATCAGATTTTGCACCTTTGTTTTTATTAGCTACTGGAACATACTGTTGCTTAATAACCTTGGTCACCACCTTATGGTTCTCATGTTTCGCTTCGTTTCCACCGTGGGATGTTTTCACATGTCCCTTGAGACCTAGCTTTTTCCTGCAAAATTCTTCATGATGTCCTAGCAAAGAACAATAGTCACAATATTTGAAACTCGGGTATTCAATTTTCTGCCAGAAACCCTTATTATTAGACCTATCAATCCTATTCGGTAACTTTTCTGCCAACGTCACCTCCACGCAAACACGGGCAGAACCCGGACGTGATAAACAACGAGTATGGTCATCCATACGTAAGAAACCACCAAAAGAATTCACAATAGCTTTTAAAAGAGGTGGATGAAATAAATGCAAAGGCAGGTTAGGCACCTCTACCCACAGTGGAACCGAGACTGGATTTGCTTTCAGACTGAAACCATCATGCCAGCGAAAGGCTTTGAAACGCACTCCTCGGATCAAGAATGAGTCCCTTGACAAGACTTTATTTGCTTCTACTTCAGACTGAAGCCGGACGAGAACGTGTCGTTGATCAAGAAGACCTAGAGAAAAGTCACCTAATATCCCCCAAGTTCGATGAATAGAATCTCGTATATTGACCAATGTTGGCTGGTAACTAGAGAACTGTAAAACTATCACGTGTTGTTCCATGAAAGCCTCTCCACGGGATTCATCAGAAGTCGTAAGCCCAATGGCTGGCTCTCATTCTTTTCGGAATTTTGTTCCCTCCACATGTGACTCCTTAACATCATCCACAAGAAATTTTCCAATTATTTGAGCAAAGGAAAGCTTTGGAGCCTCGTCCGGAGGTTCCTGAACCCCCAAAGGAGGAAAGGTAGTGTTGACGGCTAAAGAAGCCGTCATGTTGCAAAGCAAATTGAACTCGCCAGCCCTTTAGAAGACCAAGAAGGCACTCACCATAATCAGCCAAGCAATGCTCAGCCAAACAATAACAGGCCAAGCAAGCACCGATAGGCCAAGCAAGCACCAGAATCAGCAAGTAAGCACCAGACCAGCCCAGCAATGCAACAGGCCAAGCAAGCAGGAAGCAAAGCAACAGGCCGTCCAGGCAGAGTGAAGTTCGTCCAACCAAGCAATGGAACAGTCCGTCTAGGCAGAGTGGATCGCCCAGTCAGAGACCCCAGGCGACCAAGAAGAGACTCCCAAACAGAACGACGACCTAGCGCCGGCGGCACAAAGACGACGCCCTAGACGATCCATGCCTCCATGCAACCTAGCCGCCGCATAAATCAAAGGTTAAGATCTGCTCCAGACTTCGTGGGACCGCTAGGATTGGGAGATTCAAAGTCGAGAAAAATTTCCAATAGTGCCCCTCAAATCGCCCAGAGCAAGTCGCCTTTCTGATCTAACTTCCTCTAATCAATAATGATTGGTGAAGGTAGTAAAGAGGTCCTACCTGAATTTAGGGATACATGTTTGCACACACCACATATAATATGGAACAGAAGCGAGTGAATTTGATTTCCAATAATAATTTTTTTTCTTTTTGTTTGTCCACTCCCTCTAGATTTCCGTGAAAGTGTTGTTTGTTTATGATCAATTATCTCTAATTTTTTACTTTTTTTCAACACCTGATTTACCACTTAAGTTATCCCAGCTTTTACTCCAACTAAAGTATTTGATCACCTCTTGAAATTGTTTTCTTCCAATGTAGTTTGAGTTATGATCCCTACTTCAAATGTACGTGTGTTTTTTTTTTTCAAATTAGTAACAATAAATAATTTGAAGGCTGGCATTTTGAACTCTTAGACAAAAGATATTAAGGTTGTGTATAACCTTTTTATAATTTGAAAATTTTTCATAAAAGAAAAAACATAATGAAATGAAGACCCCCACACTTTGATAATTGATAGTAGATAGTAGGGCTGGGCAAGTACGGGTAATCGGCTCAAAAGCTAAAAATTGAAAATTGGCCCGAAAAATTCGGGTCCGATTTTATCAGAACCGAAATTGGACCGAGTTGACCGGGTAATCGAAGTCCCGGTTAACCGATTTACAGGCTAGTTTCAGGCCGGTCTCGGTCCTAAGAGCAAAAAAAATGCTTCCACAGTATAAATAAATTAAAAAAATAATAATAAATACTGGAACGGTGGAACCATACAACAAAATTAAAAAAATTATAGCATACAACAAAAATTATATCAAAAAATTACAAAAAAAAAAATACAACAAATTACAAGATCTGATATGAACATATCTGATCTGATCTAGGGAAAGGCGGGGAAGGGAGGGGAGAGGGAGGCGGCTCGGCCTCCGCCTTCGCTGAGAGAGGGAGCCGGTCGATCTCCGCCTTCGCTGAGAGAGGGAGGTGGTCGATCTCCGCCTCCGTCTCCGCTGTGAGAAGAGAAGAGGCGTCCGCGGCTTCGCCTCCGTTGTGAGAAGGGAGGGGAGAGGGAGAGGGAAGCGGCCTCAGATCTCTGCGACTTCGCTGTGAGAAGAGAGGAGAGTCCTCGCTGGTTTCCTTCGCTGGTTTCCTTGTTAGAATTTTTCGAAGTTGAGGGAGTTTGAGGGGAGAGAGAATTACTTAAGTGAAGGAGTTGGGCCGGGCCGATTACTCGACGGGCTTCAGAAATGAAAACCGAGGCCCAAATCAGAAACTTCAGGCCGGACTGAACTTTTACAACCGATATTTTTTTAATTAATTAAAACCGATTCAATCGATTCAATTGTCGGTTCGGTCCGAATTTTCGGTCCTAAATGCCCACCCCTGATAGATAGAATGGTTGCAGCAATATGACGTTATTTGTTTGGCATCAAGTCAACGACCATAAGATGAGGCAGGCGGCTCAACAAATAAACACTTGCATTATCCATGGGGTTCTCCAACTCATCACCAAAACTTTCTATCTAAAATTGAGTCAACCACGTACTCCAGTAAACCAAGTAAAGTGAAGACTAAATTAAACACTAATATCAATCAATTTGCATAAAAATATTACTAAAAGTGATTGATGTCACAGGCTCCGTATGAACACAAACTCTCACTCACTCAACTTGCGGTTCTTTTTTCTTTTTTTTTTCTTCAGTTTCTAAGAAGGAAATAAAACCACACACCAAAGCAAAGCAAAACCATGGAAAAGCTTTATCTATTGTGCACATGATTGACACGCGACGATGAGTTGAGACTTGAGAGCGAGTGAAAGGAGCTGTTGCTCTTCTCTTCCCTTCTGCAGCGAGCAATAACCAGATCTGTGAGTTCGTTTTCCGAGTTAACTTCGGTTTCTTGATTTTAAGAAATATTTTGATGCATAAATATATGAAAAAAAATAATATGCAAGTGAATAAATGAAACTAAAATACTTATAATTAGAAAATTAAGAGATAAATCAAAAAAATCAATATATAAGTATAATAAGTGATAATTAGGAAATTAGGTGATGGTTCCAAAAAGTAATAAATAATTAGAATAAATGATAATTAAGAAAAAATAAACTCAAAATTTACAGAAAATCCCAAAAATTTTCGAAAAAATATAATTTTAGTAGATGGTTTTTGTATTTTTACGAAAAAACCTCAAATTTATGAAAAAACCTCAAAATTCAAAATTTTTTGAAAAACATGTAATTTTTTCTTTCGCCCATTTTCTTTTTGTAATTTCAAAAAAACAAAATTTCTTATAGTTTCACAAAATCACAATCCTTGCAATCAGGTCAATTTTCAGGGTATGTTTGATTTTTTTTTTCATGAAAAAAATTAAATTAATGAAAAGATTATAAAAGATAAGAGGAAAGGGAAGGGAGCGTGCATGAAAATTGTGACCTTCACCACCTATCTTCTTTCAAAATAATGAAAATAAAACTCTAGGGTGCCTAAGAAAAAAATTTCATGGAAAACTTAAGAAACGTGACGATCTTCATCATCGTTGGATAAAAAAATTTATCATCTCAACTATTTTCATAGCTTTCTCAAAAGCAAACACACATGTTAAATTGCCAACTTATCTGATAAATATGACATATCTAGCATATATCAAGGTTGGGGTTTACGAAACGGATAGAGTAGACTTTTAGTCTCAATATTCCCTCTCAGCGCAATGGCTGAAAATTACCTCCGACCTTTTCGAACCAAAGCTCTAATACCATGTTAAAAGCTTAAGCTGATAGAGATGACATATCTAGCAAATATCAATGTCGGGATCTGCGGAACGGGTGGAATGAATTTATTGATGCAGGAGGATCCGAGTCAGATGATGTTGAGCTGTCAGATAGCACGTTGTTAGCACTAAGATATCTTGAATTAGCAGATCAGCGCAAGGATGGTAGGAAATCGTAGATTTTTTTTTTCTTTTCTAATTTGACAGTTTTTTGTGCGTTTTAGTATTTTGGTCATAACTTTGGCTACAAATATCAGAATCGTGCATACGACGACAATTCGGAAAGCTCTTTTCGACACGCACGTCATGGTCAAGCACATCTTTTCGAGACCAAAATTCACCATTTTCCCTTCTGAATCCACAAATTTAGTAGTTTTTTTTCCCTTTATAGTAATATTTCAATTATTGTTTAGGAAGTGATTCTGAACCCAATTTGGGCCATATTTTCTGAGGGTTTATTTCTTTTATTACGTATTTTATTTTAGCATGATTATTGGGGTTTTACTATTTTTGATAAAATTCTAATAATAACGAGTTTTAGCTATAAGCCCGGCTTGTGGACTGATTTTAGGATATATTTGATTTGAGTAATTTAATTGAACATTAGAGTTATTTCTTTGTGTTTTGAGTGAATCTCTTATATCCTTCTTTATAAATTGTCTGTTGAACCAGCTCGCAGAATACTCACTATTCTACCCCTCATCAGTTGGTGTCTCAATAACACCTTCAAAGTTATTATTTTGTTATTAAGATGACAACCAACAGAACACTGGGACCTGATGGAATCGATGATTTGATTTAATGAGATTTGAATGACTCTGTGTAATTGCTGACTATACTACAAACCACATGACACATGAAGATGTAAAACTCATAAATTCAGAGCCCAATTCAGAACCCAGAAATAATATTGTCGTTGCTTGCATTAATACTGACTCTTCACTTGAACTAGTCATGGACGATATTTCTCTTCATTAAGTGAATCGCATTGAAGATTCAGGGTCTGTGCCTCTGTGGGAGTTAGAAATCTTACAAAATCTCAAGAAAATTTAATTAAATGTGGTGCAGTTCAAGATGGAATTGAAGTATGCACAGGTGGGAATTTCAAAATTTTCACTCAGGCCGCCTAAAAATTGAAGTACAGAAATCTCAGGTTTTCGTGCTTGTTTCCAAATACCTAGCAATAGTAGAATGGTAAACATGTATTTAAGCCGGATCCATCTGGCTTTCTTCAATAAAATGTTTCAAGTAAAACAGTAAAAAGTTTTGTGAATGCATTTAAGCAAATTGGCTAAGACAAATCTAAATGCAACATAGCTAATCATGGATCAAGGTGAAATATATCTTTAAACCCAAACTATTATGGCTTCTCAGAGTCTGATAATACATTCTCAAATCTGAAAGTTGTTTTAAAACATTTCTCAATGTGCATCCACCCAATGCAGCTATCTGACCACCAAAATGGTCTAAAATTTTCAAACATTTCACCAATGCAATGAACAACTCCATCCCCCAACAATCTCCTTGATGTCCTTTGCAATCAAACAGACCCCACAATGTTTAATTACCAATTTGATTACTCACCCAACCCAACCCAACCCAACCCAACCCAACCCAATGAGCAAAAACACACCTTTGATGGTCCATGAAATGCTTAGTTGTAATGTAAGGGTCGTGGCGGGGCCTCAGTCACTGGCCTACAAAGTACTACTGATTGATCTTTCACTATCTTGGACCCACTTTAAAAGATCTGTGGGGTTCCAAATCAAATGCTTTGAGAAGAGTTACAATTTCTGCTCACTTTCCTCTCTTTCAGTCACACTTTGTACTTATAGCAAGGGATGAGAAAACAAAAGTAGTGTTGAGAAGAGAAGAAGAAGAAAAAGAAGAGACCGTGATGTTTCCAACCTAGACTTTCTTCTTCACTCACTCCCACTCTACTCTCATCATGGCTGTCATCTTTGTCTCTGCATGCCCCATATGCCTGCCACCAGCTTATACTACTACTATTCTCTTCAATTGATTGATCTAACACTAAAGTTCTATTTTGAAGTTCAATAGAGGGCCAGTACTCTACTTTAGAGGAAAAATTAAAGAGAATCTGGGCAACCCTTGTGTGGTCCGTGGATTAGTTTTAGAGGCATAGTTCACATCATGATAATCTCTACTGTTAAGGTACAAAGAGAATGGCAAGTGAGATGGTGTGCACATTTTTAACTAATAACAAATTAATTCTTAAAAGATCAGTCATCAAAGTTAATGGGCCTTATGGCAACATTATTTTACATACACTACTAGATTGCACACCTAATAATTAGCTATTGAATTAATGTGAGACTTTATTTGGGTCAAATTTGGAATGAGGTGAACTTTTGTGGTACTCATCTATGTGATAAAAACATCAAAATTCATGAAAACAATTTACAAACTTTTCGTTAGATAAATCTTTTTTATATTTTGAATAGTGTGTTACTTATGCGTTGGCACAACCACACAACTTCCACTCATTGTTCCTATTTATAAGTTGATTTTGTAGATAACATCATAACAAATAAAATTATGACTTTGTTGAAAGTATAACATTTTGATACCATTATCCTATCGGTTATCATTCAAAATGGTATTTATCAAATTAATCTGTTCAGGTTGACTTCTCAATAGAGTTCCAAGTTTTCTTCAAGCATGCTATAATACATAATATTGAGGCTAAATGAAAACGTAGTCGAATAATATACAATCATTTTCAGTGTTAGGTTCTAAAAAGAAGAAAGTTCAAACACGAAGCTTTTTATTGAAGATAAGAATATAAATAAATTACAACCATTCATATATCAAGGAATGCCAAGACAAAATGTGTCAAAGAACAAGTCTCTAAAGAGATTACAAGCCAAACACATCTTCTATAGCAATTCCCTAATCTCGATAAAGATAGAGTAATCCGATCTGTTAAGCCCTTAAAAAAAACCCTCATATCTCTTTTGCCACACACACTATATGAGTACATGAGAAATCCTACACCGTACGCTGAAATGGATTAGCTTAAGACCACGAACTGACTAATTGGCTAGCTAACCATAGTTCAAAGATCCAAGAGGGGGATTAATAGCCATAGTTTCAAAGATCCATAATTGGCTAGCTAGAAAGATTTGTCACATCAAATTGATTAGATTGCATCAGCTCAACCACTAATGCAGTGTCAAACAATGTTTTGAATTTGGTTTGCAAATTGCAAGAAATGATCACTGATTTTCATAATATATTACAAACCTAAAATTTTCAGCATTAAATTATATTTTTTCTTAATATTTCTCTGTTACTTATACAGCAATATTCGTATAATATACAAAACCTAATGGAAAGTCCTGAACTACCTCATTTGAGTCGTAACGTTCATATCCAATTCACCTAGTAAAAAATTTACAAATTTCACATAGTTAATGAGAGCAGGTTACCTAATAACCTATGTCATGGTGGCTAATACATCTTTAATTACTGCTTTTTCAACAATGTCATATTGTGAATGAACCATAACTACAAATTCACCTAATGCCTTGCAACACACTGAAAACTCCAATTACATAGTTCCAAGGAGACGTTTATGACCACTTTAATAAGGTACTAAGATCATAATATTGTCACTTAATCGACAAGAAACACCAACACGATCCAAATAAAAAGTACTGATCATATCTGGATCTATATATATATATCCATTCAATGAAGATCATAACATCTAAAGTGGATCATTCGGTCGCAAATATCAATCCATTCAGTCCAACTTCTTCATTTCATTTATAGAATTACTGTTAATGATAATATTCAAGTTGTCATTAATGAAACAACATGTCCCTATAATTATAGCGACCCTTTTGTTTTTGTTGTTATGATTCATTTGGAATTATCAGTGAGGGTTTGAGAACAAATGCCCCACATGAAAGCCCATGTTCTAGAACTAGGGTTACACCAAAAAAATAAATAAACATTTTGGTGTCTTGTGGACAATAATGGAAGTGTAGCTCTATGGGTCGATGTCCTACGTACCTATATGATGCATTGAGATGTAAAACACGCTAATCTAAAAAAAAAGGTGATTACATGTCCATGTCGACTTTGTTGCAATGCAAATCTTGATGCGTAATCAACCTTAGAATTGAGCTGGTCCTCTAACTAAAAGACTGGCAGTCCTGTCTAAATGGTATATCAAAATAATACAAGTTAAAAAACGTATACTAGTAGAAACTGGAATGAGGATGGGCTTTGCCTCTGTCAATTTGAGCTTTTGGAGATGGTCCATGACATCGCCCATTACATAGGCTTGTTTTTTTTGTTTTGTTTTGTGGGAAAGCCCATCATAACAAAGACGTTCAAAATGCTTAATTATAGACTTGTGATACAATCCATCAGAAGCCTACAAACTAAACTAATATCTAATATCTCATTGTTATGTATGCGTGTGTTATTTACATTATGATCTATCTACCTAAAGCATTTCCATTTCACAAGTATCAAGAACTTTATGAATGGCATTGGTATTTACAATTGGCACATTATCATTTCATTGGATGAATAATCAAGCAATGAAATGTTTGTTGAAGACTCTAAGTTGATAAATGTTACATGGATCCATTATGCCAATAAGTCACCAAACAAGTAAGAAGTTGCTGAGGTTCAAGTGCATGAGCTGCAGAGAGAGAGGGAAGAACATTTCACAGGTATTTAAAATTGTATAAAAAAAAAAAAGAACATTTCACAGGTATTTGTAATTGTATAAAATAATTAAGCGCCGTTGCCGGGGATCGAACCCGGGTCAACCGCGTGACAGGCGGGAATACTTACCACTATACTACAACGACTGAAGTTATCATGGAAAGTCATAATAATTTAATTTGTCTTAAACTATTAACAAAGATATTGGGCGTCATTTATCCAATCATCCTAGTGATCTACATGTAAATTTTTTTCGCCAATAACACAACATGCATATCAAATCTAAGAACATCTTGTTATTTTATACCAACTAACAATGGCAAAATGAAAATGGTGGTCACGCCAAAATAATTCCTCCAAGCTATATGCATTTGGATTCATTCCCTTCACCATATCAATTAAAAGTTAATGCAGAATTACTTACATCTTCAATGTCATTTTCCAACATTCTAAACAAAAACTTCCTATGTTGTGATTCTTTCTATCATTTCCCAACTCAAGCGACATTGGTATGTGTCGAAGGTTGGATGAAAGCCCCCACCTTGCACCGATTTGAAATAGTTTGCTCATCACTCTACATTTCGTTAGCAACACTAAACCACTTGTCTGTCAAAGGTGTACCAGTTGAGTTGGTAGAGGTGTGATGGATGGTATCACACATCATGAGTTCGAACTCAACTGGCGGCATGGGGTATCACACATCATAAGTTCGAACTCAGCTGACGGCATGGGGTGGCGAGATTTAAGGGTAAAAAAAAAAAAAAAACAAAAAAAAAACCCTAGTCTCATCTGTACAATGCTTATTTTCCTCTCAGTGGTGAGGCGTGTATTATTGCTCCTTTCTTAATGCACCTCTAATTTTTTTTAGTTTGCTTACGACATTCAAGTTGGTTTCAATTGCATAGAAGTTCGTAAAAAAATAAGCCCACAATGCCATGGGGGACCAAGAAGCTCATGAAATCCTTAGAATATTGGCTCAATTGATTGAGATTTGGGAATGCCTCAGTTTAATTGTTGGAAGATTGAAGTCTATTGCAATAACAATCTGCTCATTCCTCATGAAATTTTACATTATTTTGAGTTATTAAGCTAAACCAGCGAACTCTTGACCTTCAATATTAAGTTTTACTGTGCGTCCAGCTAGCGCACAAGCACGACTTGCTGATAAGAACTTGGTAGCTTAAACTCGATTAAAAGCCCATGACTGGCTGATAAGAACTTGGTAGCTTAAACCCAAATTTTAATCTCACTTATTCCTTTTCCCTCAAAACCATGGCCATTCTCAGATCACAATAAACCGCAATTAAATTTCAGCAGGACGAGTTCGGGTTGTTAACCTGCCCAACACCAAAAATCGTGATATCTTGTTGCCCTTTTCGGCTACAAATATAAAAGTGACGAAACAAAACTCTACAAATCTAGCAAAACCAAAATCAAGAGTTTCGTTGGTTCGTTCCGTCAAGAACAACAAATTAAATCAAGGTAAGTGCCCACCTCCCTCTTCTACCGAACAAGAAAAGCAAAATCTAACCTTTCTCCATATCTTCTAAAAGTAGAACAATTCAGCAAAGTTAATCAACAGATAATATAAAGGAGGTTTCCTTGAAACAAAACTCAACTCCAATCTTTACGTCTCAGCAACTGAAAATACGTCCCCTACAGGCTACACGAGAGAGAGACTACTAACCAAACTTGTTTGTTTTCAGTTTGCAATTCCCACTAATACATATCCTGTGATTCCCTGAGTTGGCCATTGGACACTCCTTCGCAATTAAAAACATCGAGGTCACCACAATCTATGTCAACAGTAATTTCATACATCAGATTTAGGCATTTCTTGCATCGGGCAAATTGCTATAACAAAACGCAACTCTAAAAGCATGACTTTTGTAACAGTCACCTATGCTTTTATGCAGTAAAGAAACAAGAACTTTTGCCTTCCTTCCCTAACAGCCTCCTAATTATACCTGAAAAAACAAAAACAAAAACAAAAACAAAAAAAACCTCCTTGCTAAAATGCTTTTGGAGGTTGCTTTCTCCCTAAAATGAGTTGTGGTATTGGATTCTGTTTCCTTGCAAGTTATAACATGCTACCTTTTTCTCTCTTTCCCTCTACTCAAATTCAATTCTCACTACATATACACCACATTGGTACCCATAAACAAATAAACTTGTCAAAAACAGATTCTGACAGAGATCAGAAAAACTACGATCCAGACAATAAACAGGAAGTGAGTAATGGAGATTAAGGTAGTTGAGGAAGAACCTTCACATTCTGATGAACATGAACATCAGCAGCCCCTCTTAGGAAATAAAAAGGTAAAAGACTTGGAAGAGCTGACCCCAATACAGAGAGCCATTAAGCAAACATTTAAGAGCACAGCCAATTTGGCGAATTTGCTTCCTACGGGGACAGTGCTTGCATTCCAATTGTTGGCACCCGTCTTCACCAACCAAGGCCGTTGTGACGAAGTGAGCCGGTCCATGACAGCAGGGCTGGTGGGGCTCTGTGGGATCTCATGTTTTCTATTATGCTTCACAGATAGTTTTAGGGATGGAAAAGGGGATGTCACTTATGGGGTGGCAACATTTCGAGGGTTGTGGGTCATTGATGGCAATGCTAGCTTTCCAACGGAACTTGCAGGGAGATATCGTTTGAAGTTCATCGATTTCTTCCATGCCTTTATGTCTGTACTTGTATTTGCAGCAGTTGCATTGTTTGATCAGAATGTGGTGAACTGCTTCTACCCAGCACCATCGGAAGAAACCAAGGAACTCCTCACTAATTTGCCAGTTGGAATTGGTGCCGTCTGCAGTATGATTTCTATAGCCTTTCCTACCAAGCGTCATGGAATTGGTTTCCCTCTCTCTCCTCAGTAGATTGTCTTTACTTTTCTCAGTAATGTTAAACACAATATACTCAGAAAGGTCCGTTCAGACCAATGATACATTTTTCTTTGTTGTGTTATTGCTGTTCTTTTCCTTGTGCTCACTTCGCAATATAATTCGGAACATACAAGCATTCAGAAGTGGTGACTTGTTGGATCTGCATGCTGCTAGGCATGCTAATTTAGAAAGAAATTCGGGACAATGTCCTTAAAAAAATCAATAAAGATTATTGTTGAGAAAGAAATTTCAGGACATAGTAACGAATCTTGACATAAACATTTATTTGTTTTATTTTCTTTTTGCCTTTTTCAGATTTAAACTGTCATGCCCCAATTTAAAAAAAAACAAAATTCCTCATATCCGTGTAAATTATCCGTTTCTTCTAAATTCGGGACGTGTAATTCAATAACAAAAGAATATGAAGAATTTTGTAATGAGAATGATTTCTATATGTTATTCATTGTCCAAAGTCTTGCAACATATATATACAGTTTGTAATGAGAATATCCATTATTCTAGAGCCTATTCTAGGTAAGTTGTTTCAATGACATCATTACATATAATCAGTTGCGATTCTTTCCTTCAATACTCCCCCTCAAGTTATAGTGGATATTGATCACACCTAACTTGTCCAGCAACAATGAAAACTGATTTGAACTCAAGGGCTTCGTGAAAATATCTGCTGGTTGCTCCTTGGTTCTTATATGTTCTGTTTGAATCAATCCTCTTTGCACTTTCTCTCTTACAACATGGCAGTCAATTTCTATGTGCTTGGTCCTTTCGTGGAACATAGGATTAGACGCTATGTGTATTGCGGCCTTGTTATCGCAGAACAGCTTGACTGGCTGCAAATGTTGAACATTCAAGTCTTTCAAAATGTATTGCAACCATGTTATCTCACAACAAGTAGTGGCCATAGAACGATACTCAGCTTCTGCACTCGAACGTGAGACCGTACTCTGTTTCTTTGTTTTCCAAGAAATGGGAACATGTCCGAGAAAGATGCAATAACCCGTCGTTTACCTTCTAGTGTCTTTGCAGCGCGCCCAGTCTGCATCACAATATGCTCTTAATTCCAATGACCCTTTTGAAGGTAAGAAAATGCCCTGACCCGGCGTCTGCTTGAGGTATGTCAGCACCTTGTGAGCAACATCTAAGTGAGGTTGTCTTGGTTTATCCATGAACTGACTAAGTATATGAACTGCATACACGAGGTCCGGTCTTGTGATTGTCAAATAAATTAGGCGTCCAACAAGCCTTCGATATTGAGATGCGTCTTCTAACAATCTTCCATCTTCTTGTGTGAGGATTATATTTTGCTCAACTGGAAAACGTGAAGGTTTTGCACCAAGGAATCCCGTGTCTTCAAGTATTTCCAATGCATACTTTCTTTGACTTAATGCAATGCCATGCTTGGACCTCGCTACTTCCAATCCAAGAAAATATTTCAACTGTCCCATATCCTTCAGTTTGAAGTGGCTTGATAGAAAGCTTTTGGTCCTCATAATATCATCTAAACTGTTGCTTGCGAGAATTACATCGTCCACATAAACCAACAAAGCTGTAAAGTTACCATGATGGCTTCGGACGAACATGGAATAATCAGACCATGATTGCTTGAAACCGGCTGACTTGAGGGCTGAGGAGAGCCTAAAAAACCATTGCCTGGAAGCTTGCTTCAAGCCGTATAATGATTTGTGTAATTTACAGACCTTATTCTCCCCTTGTCGTTCGAAGCCAGGAGGAACTTGCATGTACACATCTTCATGGAGGTATCCATTGAGGAACGCATTATTCACATCCAATTGGTGGAGATGCCAATTTTGTTGAGCTGCGAGACTGAGCAAGACTCGAACTGTGGTGAGCTTGGAAACTGGCGCGATTCCCTATAATCAAGGCCTTCCACTTGGAAACTGGCGCGATTCCCTTGGCCACTAACCTGGCCTTATAGCGTTCAATGGTTCCATCGGGGTTGTACTTGATTTTGTACACCCATTTACAACCGATTGGCCATTTGTGGGCCGGTGGTGGGAATAGGCTCCATGTTTTGTTAGCTTGCAGCGCTTGAACCTCTAGCCGCATTGCTTCTCTCCACTTTGGGTCTTTAACTGCCTGAAAAAAAAATGTAGGTTCTCTTTGCAGGGTAATATTAGCAGTAAAAGTTCTATGAGGAGAAGAAAGATTAGCATAAGAAAGAACATGTGAGAGACTATGAGCCGTACCAGGAGTTGTGACCTCGTTCGAAGAAGACGACAGAGCGAGACGTGAGGGGAGGGCCGCATCAATGTGAAAGTCCTGCAATGTGGTAGGGAGCTTTGTAGCACGAGAAGACTTGCGTGGTTGTGGTGGAGATTGTTTTGGAGGAAAAGGTGATTGAATGTGATCAGAGGAGATGGTGTCCAAGTTAGGAAAGGTGATATCAGGAGATACAGGTTCTGTAGATGAGAGAGATTTGGAAGGAGAATGATTAGGATGATGCTCAGCGGAAGACTGGGGATTTTGAGAGATTGTAGGTGGAGAATTATTTGTTGGACTCGAAAGAGAAGTTGTAGGAATTGAAGGATTATCATAGTGGGCCAAACGAGTTAGAGAAGGAAACAAATCGGTATTTTGTGATGGAAAAAAATTCCAAATTTTTCTGGAAAGGAAAAGCATTCTCAAAGAAAACCACATCCCTTGAAACTAGGGATTTCTTAGTTGTCAAGTTATAAACTTTATACCCCTTTTGGCCGTGTGGATAGCCAAGGAAAATGCACTCCGTTGATCGAGGATCAAACTTACTAGGACGAGTTGGATGTGTGGATACAAAGCATTGACAGCCAAAGACTCTTAAATGAGAATAACTAGGTTCCTTATGGAAAAGTTTTTCAAAAGATGTTTTTCCCTGAAGAATTGGAGTTGGTGTTCGATTAATCAAGTAAGCTACTGTGAGTATGGCATCCCCCCAAAAAGATTTTGGCAGATTGGCTTGGAAAAGAAGGGCCCTGGCCATGTTTAGCAAGTGGCGATGCTTGCGTTCAGCAACACCATTTTGTTGTGGTGTGTTGACGCAGCTAGTTTGGTGGATAATGCATTTAGAAGAATAAAACTGGGGAATCTTAAACTCCGGACCGTTGTCACTCCTAACGACCTTAACATTTTTACCAAACTGAGTTGCAGCCAAATGAATAAAATGGATGATGAGAGTGCGTGCCTCAGACTTGTGTCTCATCAAATACACCAAAATGCTTCGTGAATGGTCATCAACGATTGTTAGAAAATATTGTGCACCCGAAAAAGTTGGAATATGATAACCTCCCCAAATATCATTGTGAATTAAATCAAAGCAAGATGCACTACGAGTAATACTTAATGGAAACGGTTGTCTATTAAGTTTGGCTAAAGGACAAATAGAACAAGAGTTTAAATCACAAGCTTTATTTGCAAGAAATGAAAATAATGAAGAGGCTTTATTTGAAGGATGACCAAGTCGTTGGTGCCATAAACTGTCCGAGTTGGTGTGTACCGTATTGCATGTTCCTTTCTGTGGTAGATTGAGTCGGTAGAGTCCATCCTTTTCAGTTCCCGTCCCAATCATCTTCCCCGATTGTAGGTCCTGTATGACACAAATTTGTCTTAGAAAAATGGTAATATGGAAAGAGTCGAATGCTAGTTTTCTCACAGAAATCAAGTTAAGGTAAAACAAGGGGACACATAGGACGTTATGAAGAACAAAATGTGGAGAGAAGGCTACAGTGCCAACATGAGTAACATGTGCTGTGGTACCGTCAGGAAGCTTGACCCAACGATTAGAGACTGACTTGAATGAGGTAAGCAAGCTGGGATTACAAACAATATGATCATTTGCACCACTATCTAATATCCATATTGGCTCTTTACTACTCTATGCAAAAAGTTTACTTGAAAGCTCTTCATAGTTGGGAATGTTACCGACCAAATTGGCTGAAGCAGCCTTCGTTTTGGTTAGGAGCTTATTGAGAAGTTGATGACACTCTTCTCGTGAAAATGGGAAGTCTGTCACAGCTTCCTTTTTATCATCTTGAGGGGTACATGATTTGCTTTTGATCTTGCGTGGCCACTTCTAGTAGTATTCTTCCTCCTTCGGCAGTAGTCATAGGTATGTCCCTTCCCATTGCAATATGTGCATTTGAGATGAGCTCTGCAGTTGTTTGTGTTGTGGTTGGTCATGTTGCATTTTTCACAGAACTTGGCTTTTCCTTCTACAGACTTGAAATCATGAGTCACTTTATTTACTGAAAAAGTAGAGGATTCTAGTGGTGCTGTGGACTTGCCAGCAGTAGTCTCAACCTGCTTCTCTTGGCGTAGTACCATCGCATAGGCTTTGTTCAGGTTCGGAAGTGGATCCAACCCTATGATGTTGTTGCGGGTCTGTACAAAATTCTCATTAAGTCCCATAAGAAATTTCATGGTCTTTTGTATCTCCATGGACTTCTTCACTTCAGCCGCTGCTTCACATGTACAGGTAGGAAAGGAACAGAGAGCATCCTTTTCATCCCATAGGCTTTTGAGTTTTGTGAAGAAGGAAGTGACTGAGTTTGTGCCCTGCTCACATTCATGTATGGCATTCTCTATATGGAACAACGAAACCGTATTAGTATGAGAGAATCTTTCTTGCAACTCTAACCACATACCTCTAGCATCCTTGCAATGGATGACACTGCTCGAGATGTCTTTTGACATGGCTCCCAGCAGCCAGGTCTTGACAAGGACATTGCATCGGTCCCATTGCAGTTGTTCATCAGGATTGCGAGTCGACCTTTTTAGGGTTCCATCAATAAAACCCTTCTTGTTTTTGATGGTGAGCGCCATGTTCATTGACTTCTCCCACGTTGTATAATTGTCTTCCATCAGTGGTTGTGAAACAAGGGTAGCACCTGGTTGGTCCGAATGATGGAGGCACTACAAGAAAACTGTATTTTAGCGACGGTCGCCAAAGGTATACAACGACGGTTATGACTGTCGCTAAATAAAACAACGTCGGTTACAAAACCGCCGCTAATAAAGGCGTCACTAGGTCATTCAGCGACAGTTTTAAGCAACCGCTGGCATAACCATCGCTAAATACTATATAGCAACGATTTAATGTAGCGACGGTTATAAACCGTCGACAAAATTCAATGAACAATCCAACTTTTTGCCTTTTAGCGACGATTTGCAACCGCCGCTAAATTCCCTTTGATAATTCAAATTTTTTTACCATATAAAAATCACATTTTTCAACCTGTAGTGTTTTCTTTTCATTGGGTGCAGATAATTTATCCAACATATGCACTACAACTTTTAGACTCAAATCAAAAATCAAATATAAACAACGACACTAAACTAAACTCATATGATATCATCATCATATATTAAGAGGAACTTTAATTTCATTTCAAAATCAATATTATACATGGTCTAGAAGAAAATTACAAATTAAAATTGTTACAAATTGTCAATGGACATAATCAAATTTTCAAAAAAACAATATTACAATCACAACAAAGCCAGCCCGATCTCACTCTGTTTCTGTTCCACCTTCCCCGTCTTTGAGGTGCTCTTTAAGTGTATGAACTTTGATTTCCCATTATTCACCATCCCATGCTGGATCCATTTCTGGCAAATTGTAGTCCTCAGGTCTCAATGACAACTCGAAATCTGGGAGGTCAGGCAATGAATTGAGATCCCTGCAGAAAACCATGCAATTGAGAGTCCAGTTACTTGTCAAATTTGGTCGACAGTATGAAATATCCATGCATTTTCAAGTAGGAGAAAACAAAGTCTGCTTACTTCTCTTGCTCTAACAGGTAACCATACTTCTGAGATTTCTTCGATGCAATGTCTGGAATTTTGTGATACAAGTGCTTCATAACACCCCATAGTGGAGCAGCCCTGCAAAACAAGTAAACAAAGAACATAACAAAAACAATATAACAACCAAAGCTATTCAAGTAGAATGTTAGGGTGAGAAAAGAGAACTGAAATTGATTGCAACCTAGTCACTGTACTTGCAACGCAAAAGGATATTCAAAGCAAAAAGATGTTATACATATGTACCTGTAAATCTAAGATAAGCTAATATTCAAAGCAGAGAAAATGCAAAGCAGAGAAAAAGCAAAAAGATGTTATACATATGTACCTGTAAATTGATTGCAAAATTCAAAGTAGAGGAAAGACAAAAAGATAAGCTAATATTCAAAGCAGAGAAAATGATAATCATAGTTGAACAAAGGAAGGTGTTATACATATGTACCTGTAAATCTAAGACATTAAGTCGACCAAAATAGTCAAAATCAACATACCCGTCTGTGCTTCTCAATGATTGATTCCCACCACTGCAAAATCCCAAACTATTCCAAAGTTCCTTGAACATATCAGTCTTCCTACATACCAATGAACACAAGAAACCTAAACAGCTCAGGAAATCATAGTTTGTTAACTAAGGAGACAATTCCACTAGAATTTAAGTCAGCTCATATATCATTACTTCGACAGAAAAAAAAAATCTACACTACTTCCACTTGTATGTAATCTCTATAGCGTCTACATCACTTCTCTTTAGAAGTTCATATGTCGCGGCAATGTCTCTGACATATCTAACTGGTCCTGAAACAATTTAAACAACTTAGAACATGGTCTAACAGATAAAGAAATCCAGTTCTTAAAAAGGAAATATACAAATTTACTAAGGTGAAAGAAATATACAAATTTTCTAGTACTGACATAGCTTAGAAGATTCACTGAATTGCCAAAGCTTGAATTTCTTCTAATAGAGATGATCTCTAATACTATAACTCCAAACCTAAAGACATCTGATTTGATTGAATATTGTCCTTGTGTGTTGTGTACTCTGGGTTTTAAATCACGATGTATAATTCTGATTTGAGAATCTTGATGAAGATACAATAGACCTTGACCTACTCCAACTACAATGTTGTAGTGTTTGTCCCACTACAATAGCTGACGTTTATTCTGATCTACATCATTGAAATTAAATTGAATTAAGGTTATCAAAATAATACAAAGTAAGAAATGCTCTAAAAATTGCGGAACAAATTGTACCAAACAATATTTTGTCCAAGCTTCCATTGGAAAAGTATTCATAGGTAAGCAATATTTTTTCTTCTTGTATGCAGAAACTCAACAACCTCACTAAAATTCTGTGTATAAGTTTAGCAACCAAAACTACCTCAGCTTTCAACTCTTCCATTCCTTGTCCTGATTTTCGAGCAAGCCTTTTTACTGAAACAACAGAGTAAATTCACTTAAGGTCTCTTCCCCAATGACAAATTTATTTCCAGTCATGAACAAATTGGAGTATTTCGTTAAGAAAATGATCACTGATTGAAAAAACGAAAACACGTACCTGATTCATACGGGGTCTTAGAATTGAGGAGTGTTGTATGCACAAAGAAGCTGTCAGTGCCATCCGATTCATCTGTTGTAAGTCATACACATCAGCTAGAGAAGGATCAGTGAGCTCCCTAAGGTTGATCTTATTAAGATATGGCATTGCCTGCAACAAGTATCTAACAAACATAGTTGAATTCTCAGTTGACAGCCTGACATAGTTTACATAAGACAAGGTCAGAAAATAACATGGAAACGAACTTACCCACATCACAAGGCTTTTCTTATTGGTATCAATAGCCCGACGTCCACTAATGAGTTCCAACAGAAGTACTCCAAACGCAAAGACATCGGTTTTTTCATCAACTATGCCATGCATGAAGTACTCCGGAGAAAGATAGCTGTCATGGTCATGAACGAAAGATATATCAGAATGGTTAATTTTTTATTTTTATTTTGCAAAACAATTATGAGTTTCTGTGATATACAAACCCGAATGTGCCTTCAAGTTTTGAAGTAGTATGATGACTCCATTGCTCAGGTAGCCACTTTGCAAGCCCAAAATCACAAATCTGAAAAATTAAACAAAAAATACCATTACTCTTTGACAGCAAAAAATACCATTGTTCTTTATAGTCTCATAAATTTTACCATTTCAGAAATCAGACATTTCTATGAGAATTGAGATTTTGGGCATAATTATCCCATATAAAAAGGTACCTGAGGTTCAAAATCCTCTGTAAGCAAAATGTTAGAAGCCTTGATATCTCGGTGTATCATACGACGCGGACATTTTTCATGGAGATATAAAAGACCCTCAGCTGTTCCTAAAGCCACCTTAAACCTAATGCTCCACTCCAATTTTTCCTTCGAATCTGAGAAACCAAAGCTTAAGCAATCTAAGAACCTGACTAAGAAAAAGATCTTAAAAACTTTGAATTAATAACAAGTCAAGTTGGAGACGAACAAACCATGAAGTAGAGATCCCAAGCTCCCATTTGGAGACAATTGAAGAACTAGGTGCATTCCTTCTTCTATCACATACCCTATCAACTTTGCAGTATTAGGATGATTGACATGTACTATAATCCCGAGCTCCGACAGGAAGTCAGCTATCCTCTCTTCAGCTGTTCCACGAGTTAGCGTTTTGATTGCTACGAGTTGCCCATCGCGCAAGCATCCCTTGTAAACTCTAGCATATCCACCTTGCCCAATCAAATTTTCTGTAAAGACAATTAGCACGCATGTAAAGTAGTAGTTCAAATGCTAACTAGATAGTATAGTGAATTGGACTATGGAGAAAAATTACGAACCAGAGCTGAAGTTTTTTGTTGCTGCTTGGAGTTCAGAGAATGTGAAGTTCTTCCAAGTTTCTTCAAGTGGACTAAGGGATGAGACTGGGTTCTCTCTCACACTTCTACTAATTCTTTTAGAAAAACTTCGAACACTAACAGGAGGGAAGCTCGGAGGCAAACTCGCCAAGCGCTTGATTGGTCTACCTTTCAATAAACTGAAGAATCTACTCCAGTTAGACTTAGCTCTATGATTAGGTTGAGCTTCAGAATCTGAAATGCTTGTCTTGGAATTATCCGTTTCGGAGTCTAAGCTCCTTGTGCAGTCCTCTAGAATTCCTCTAGGGGACAACTCATCTGATACTATTTCTTTCTCCATTTCGGTAGTACTCAAAACTAATAATTGGAGGAGTTTTAGTATGAATTCAACAACGAAGACCTGATATATTATTAGCTTTCAAAAAACAAACTATTCTGAAATATATAAAACTCAAGTAACTGGCATATATAAAATCTAAAATCTAAAACAGAGTCCTACGAACGTAGTACGTACCTTTTATTGACCAGATCTTAACCGTGTTATCCATGCCTCAACTTGCAATGAGATGCATGTTGGACAAATGGAAATCCTATAGCAAACAGACATCCATGGTGAGTCGTAGAAAAAAAAGAGGGAGAGAGATTAAAATAAGAGGATAGAAACTTTGTATACCACACTTACAACTTCACTGCGATGACCCCTCTCTACGGCAAATATCAAAACGCATACACCAGTATGAACATTCCATAGCCGGACAGATTCATCCTGTGATATTCAATTGAAAATTCAAACATATTCAACTTCAAAAAATAGTGCAACTGTTGTGACATAATATATAGTATCTTACTTTGCTCGCGGATAGCACAAGAGAAAGGCTTCAGTGCTTGTGTCCTGATTTCATTTATGGCCTTCCCATGGCCAACAAAGCTCTGCATACACATGAGCAACGTTAACATATATTTGTAATATATGTTTTAATGTGCGTGTGATAAGTTAGTAAACCATAACGATTCTATGAGTTTAAAATGCTATGATCTATATAAATTTTTGGATGATTGCATAAACATAGAGTCAGTTAGCAAGAAATTATTAAATTAATACCAATCGATCATTTTGCATCAGAAGCATTTATAGCCTTGTACAATTGTATCTATCTCTTTTATTAAGATATATTACTTTGTACAATATTTATTTGAGTCAATGTGTTAGGATTTACATTCATTTTTGCCTTATATCAATTCAACATGCATGTTTAAGAAAAATATCTTATTATCATGTGCATCAACTTTTGAATCACAGTAATAACCAAGAAGAAATACCGACACCATGCCAATGGGCAATGGCCACTGTTGTTATAACGTTCCCATGCCCAGAATGCACATTCGATGATGCAAAGGAGGGCGTGATGAAAATGATACCAGCTGCTAGTCTAGAAAGATGATTTAAGACAAGTTTCTTTCAATATGTTGGTGATAATTGTTTTCCTCCAAGGTTTAGCTTTTAGTGAGTGGTAAACCTGTTCAAGTAGCTAGTCTCTCCGAGGTGTACCTAATCGGTTGGATAACTGGACTCGCGATGACTAGTGGCCGGATCAATGATTTATAGGGGATAAGAAATTAACAAGCTCCATCTAGCCTATCATATATACACTTTCAACTTTGTAGGATACAATAAGGGAATCATAACATTTTGTGCAGCAAAGTAAACTATAAACGAACCCACTCTTCCTCTTTATTTTGTTTCTATTAATTGTATTTATAGAAAATTTCCCTTTGCTTTTAACATTAATTATTAGAAAACAAATGCCAAGATGAGATCAAATCACGAAGAAATGATTGCATCTGTATAACATAAAATATATACCTTGCACTTTTTCCCTGTGGCCACATCAATAACCCTAATCACACCTTTGCGTCCAGCGGCAACCAATAATGGACCTCCATCAACATTGCATGCCCAACTCACAGTGTAGAACGTCTCTTCCTTCTGAGCATCAGGATATATGCCCAAACATTCTTTAGATCACAAAAAACTTGCATTTCCACACACAAATAAGTCCAAGTAAATAAGAACAACGTTGACATGAAATTAAGTTCAATATTCTTACATCCTCATCCACATATTTCTGTAGAAGCAAAATTCTACCACCTTCCTAGACCCTGAAAAACAAACCAAATTTAAGTGAATCAGAAACCCTAGAGACGGATGATGAAGAATAAACCCTAAAACAAAAAAAAGGGGGAGAGAGCAGAGTAGTAGATACATAGGTTTTGAGGAGAGCTATATCGTCTTCATCAAAAAGGCGAGGTTTCTTCTCATTGTTGATATCGATATCTTCAGGTTTAGGCACCATGATTCAGATGGGGGATGGGGAAGAAGAAGAAATTGAAGGGAAGAAGAAGAAATCGAAGGGTTTGCGAAGAACATACCTTTGATTTTGATTTCACAGGCAGCAGCAGCAGATCGGTCGATCATACACTCGTCTATCTCCCTCGATCTCTCTTTGCATCGATCTCCGTCGATCGTCCCTCTCTAAGTCTCTGGCTCTGTGAGTCGATCGACTGATCTTCTTCTCTTCAGTTCTTCTCTTTCTCTTCCTCTGTTCTGTACATTCTCTTTTTTTCTTTCTTAGGTTAGATCGACCAAAGGAAAGAATAAACCCCAACTGAGATCCTATTTGCACCCAACTTGCGAGATTTCACATTTGGCTTTAAAAATTGATGTTTTATTTATAACGACGGTTAAAACCGTCGCAATTAATTATAATCGTCATTAAATAATATTATTCTACGACGGTTGAATAACCGGCGTTGAATATGGTATTTAGCAGCAGAATTTTCAAACCGTCGCTAGATAACCGCCTCTAAATTGTCAATTTCTTGTAGTGAGGAAAAGAGGATGATTGGAATTCTCCCATGGTTCTGAGGTCTTGGAAGAGTTTGAGCCCTTTCCGGGTTCAATGAGTTTTCGCTCTTCGTCACCAGCCATGAGGTATTTGCTTGTATGAATTTCTAGGTTCTCAAGAGCGATTGCTCTGATACCATGAATAATTTTGTAATGAGAATGATTTCTATATGTTATTCATTGTGTAAAGTCTTACAACATATATATACAGTTTGTAATGAGAATATCCATTATTCTAATGAGAATATCCATTATTCTAGAGCCTAGAAAAAGTTGTTTCAATGACATCAATTACATATAATCAGTTGCGATTCTTTCCTTCAGTTGCGATTCTTTCATTCAATAGAATATTTAACAACGACAACTAAGACAATAATAATAATTGAAAAAAAAAACTCTCATGACAGCTGCTGTGCAACTTTTATTTCTTTTTCTTCTTTATCTTATCCTACTTGAGTACTTCTTTGCTCAGGCGGTCACTGCAATCTCGTCTGAGACATCTTAATGACCTTGTCCCTAAATTTAAATAATCAACTCAAAGTTGAAACTCAAAATGTTGTTTATTTTAATAGTCCTAAAATCATGACACTTTATTTTCAAAAAAACTCCGCATCAGACCCATATCGACACCCGGACACTCAAATACTCCTATTGGACACTCTATGCTTAGATAACAACAATTTTATATATCTTTGAAAAGTTTTCAGTTTACAAGCAATATGGAAAGTTAGTAATACGTGTGTACATTGTGTAGCAATATTGACTCACAAGTGAAAAAATATGACTAACAATATAAAATTTATTGCTGAAAAGTATATATTACTAAACCATACAATTTTGCAAGTTCTTTGAAACGACATATCCCAAGTGTTTGTGTGGGTCTTTAAGTCCCATGTGTATTTCTAAAATTAAAAAATAATAAATTCAGCTTGTGTAGATATACATATTAGTTTTACATTGCTTTTGAATAAAGTAATATAACTATATAGAATTATATTGTAAAAGAAATTAAATTTCAGACGTGTCCTAAAGTTAGAAGAACATCCCAACCAAAAAAACAAAGGACCAATGAAATTTTTTGTGGCAGGGACATGCCACAGAGAAATAAGATGGAGGAAAAATTACAAGAGAGACAATCAATAGCTGTGTTTAGAAACAAGGGTAATTTGAGAATTTAGTCCGCCTTAGTCCCCTAAAAGAGCTTAGCTTCACCTCACCCCGCATCATTTATGTTTCATAGCTGATTTTGTGTTTCATCACTTTTTTTGTTAGAGAAACAAGCATACTGAAAATATCAGGTCCAACTATATATATATATTTAAAAAAAAAAAAAAAACTACCGGTACTACTAGGTAAATGACCTAAACAGACAATAGATAGGAGAAGAAAGAAGCAGCAGAAGATAACAGAGATTCAACAATTAGATATTTAAAGATTAAATGACAAATAATGCATATTTTCGAAGAACTATTCTTTATATTGTCCAAGAGAACATATAAACCACTTCGCCGGACGAACTGATAGCTAATTGGTTTGATTAGTTTAACCAAGTTCAATACAATCTTTTAAGAATAGTTTTTGACAAAAAAAAAACACAGATATAGAAAATGCTTATATAATAAAACTTAAAATAAAATATTACAGAGGAGACTTACTAGGAGGATGTACAAGAGGAGGAAGGAGGTAGACGATTACAATAGTGCTTAGGGGATACAAACAGGAGATGGGGTTCTAATTGCGTCTGAGTTATCCTCAAAGACTTGGCTCTTATTTATAGAGGATAGAGGAGATAAGACAAGGAAGAGATAAGGCATGAGCTGGATGCTTATCCCATTGATTGAGTGGAGGAGAACTGTTGCTAGTGCTTGGACTGTTCACCTTTTGACTGTCGGCAAGTACTGTTTGGAGGACTGTCGGCAGGAACTGTTGGAGATACTTTGACTATAGCTTCACATGGATGCTTTTGATAAAAGAAATATGCTGTCGGGATGTCTGGTGACTGTGGCCGAAAGCAGTTTGGTTGATATGGAGCTGGCAGATGCTGCCTTTGATAATGGACGTGGGTCCATTTAAAGATCTTGAGGATCGAAGATGTTGTAACAATCATCTTCATTGAGATCAACTGCTGGATCATTTTCTTCGTCTGCTTCGTCTGAACAGATCTGGGACAGAGTTAACATTAGCTGAGCTTTGGTAGGCTTGGCAAGAATATGCTTCCTAATTTGCTGTTTAAGAAGCTTGGCACTTGTTTCTGGAAGGGAAATAGTTGGTTGTGATGGTGTATGAGACACCTCTTTGTTGGAGAAGAAGGCAAGAACACCTTCTTTGGTAACCTTAGAATGGTCGAATCTTTGCCACCATTTTACCTTGGCGCGTCGACAAAACCATTGAGGTTTATTCTTTGAAAGACTTAGAGAAGAATCAAGATGAGAATAGATATAATCCCAACACATGATCCAAGCTAAGTTAAACCTAATAAAGAACCAGACAGATAAAACCTGTTCAGTTACAGGAATAGGAGGCTGGTACTTTTCTTTGAACACATTCCATCCTTCTTTAACTGTGGGAGGAAGAATGTCAAGAACTGGACCAAAGAAACTCCACCAAATATGTTGAAACCAAAATGGGAGAGATTTCTGATTGAATATTTTGCAGAACAGAAAGAACCAAGAGTGGCCACTGTTCTGGGAATTGACTAAGAAAGCTCTTTACCACGCATTTTTGTAGTCAAGATAATTGTAAGTTTGAGGGGTAAAGTTCTGGGAGAACTTCTTGTGATATCGGGGTAGTTGACCTCAATCTGCTTCTGTCAGAATTTTGAGGATCTGACACTTGGAGAAAGTAATTCGTGACTTCTGATCATCATCATAATGATGAGTTATGAATACTGAGTCAGAGTCAACCAAGATGAATTCATAGAATTCTCTGGTTTTTGAAGGATCTGCTTCCTCAAATTGTTGGTCAGGAGAAAATAGACTTCTAGCAATACTTTGAGGTTCTGAGATCAAAGCATATAGACAAGGTTCAACTATACAGATATAATCAAAATATGTCTTATTGATATATGGCAGGGGTGCCTGACTAGGCTTTGGAAATCTGATCATGGAGGAGCCAGATTCAGCTACTTGTCCCAAAGGGGAAAACTTTTGAGATAATTGAAGGGCATATGAAAGAGGGGCTGAAGAGGATGAAGCAGAAGGCTTCTTTGCATAACTGGCTTTGGTTTGAGGTTTTGCAGGAAGGACCTGTTTGGGAGATGAGTTTTGAGAAGAACTCATTTGTGAAGGAACTCTCGAGAAAGGAAGTCTGCAAGAGAGTTATCTGCTCCTTTTATATATTTGATTTCGAAATCGAATGCAGAAATCAGTCCTTGCCATCTGGCGAAGATCTGTTTGGAAACAAGATTTAAAACATCTTTGGTTAAGATCTCTTTTGCTGATTGGCAATCAACTTGTAAAAGAAATTTTTGATTTGTTAAATCATCTTGAAATTTCATGATGCATAAAACAATTGCTAAAACTTCTTTTTTTACACTTGAATAATTACTCTGTGTTGTATTCCAGATACCTGAATGGTATCGGACTAATTGGACTGTCAGAGAGTCTGGGAGACGCTGTTTCAGAATACCACCATACCCTAGGTTAGACGCATCTGTTTCAACAATCTTGAAAGCCTTGGGATCTGAGATTCCTAAGCAAGGAAGATTGATAACTTGGGCTTTGACTTGACGGACTATTTGCGAATGGGCTTCAGTCCATGGGCTTGGGTTTTTCTTAAGACGATTATAAAGGGTCTTAAGTAAAACTCGGAGGCCTTTATAAAAGTCTGCAACATAATTTAAGGATCCAAGGAATCTTTGTAATTGGGTTTTATCCCGGATTTCATCAGGAAATTTTGCTGCAAATTCAATTGATCTAGAAATTGGAGTGACCATACCATTGAAAATCTTGTGACCTAAAAATCTAACATTTGTTTGAAATAGGTTGATTTTAGTGGGGGATAAAACCAATCCATTTTTTTTTATACAATGTTCAAATTGATAAAGGTGTTTCCAGTGAGCGGGAATTGATTCGGAGAAAACAAGTATATCATCGATATACACAATGGTAATTTGAGAAAAAGGAGAGAGAATATCATTCATGATATTCTGAAACTCACTGGGAGCATTCTTGAGACCAAAGAGCATTGCATTCCATTCGTAATGTCTAAAGGGTACATTAAAGGCAGTTTTGTATCTGTCTTTGGGATGGATTTGGATTTGCCAGAATCCAGATTTAAGATTGAACTTAGAAAAGACACAAGCATTGTGGAGTCTTTTAAGAAGATCTCTTTGATGAGGAATTGGGTATCTTATCCACTGTAAAACCTGGTTAAGGGGTTTATAGTTGATGACTAACCGAGGGCTTCCTCGTTTAAGTTCAACAGCTTTTCTAACATAGAAGGCCGCACAACTCCAAGGAGACTTGGAATGTCGAATAAGGTTTTTAGTCAACAGTTGTTGGATTTCTTGCTTACAATACTCCATAAGTTCACTATTCATTTGAATAGGACGAGCCTTTGTGGGAATTTTGCGTTCATCGACCCCTGGTTCATATGGAAGACGGACAACATGCTGTGATCTATACCAAAAGGCATTAGAAAGATTGGAACAAAGTTCCTTTTGGAGATGTTGTTGATATTGAATGATCTGGGATTGTAATTTAGGATCATGAAGTTGTGTATCAATTCTTTTGTATTCGATTTCTTGTTTTAAGAAATGTAATTGTTTTTGTTTGTGTGAAATAAAGTTTAAATAAACTTTTTTGGTAACATGATTAAGTTCATAAATTTCTGGTTTAAATAGAAATTTAAATTCAAGATTTGTTCCTAAATATGAAGCTTTAATTCCTTCTTTAGAAACTGTGAAGGGCGAGATTGAGTTGATAAAAGGTGTTCCTAATATCATTGTTTGTTCCATATTTTTGACAAGAAGAAAATGTTGTTTAATACAAATTTTATCTTTACAAATATGGGCATTTGGTAGTTTGTGAAATATTTCAAGACGTGAGTTGTCAGTTGTGTACAACTTCTGGGTTGTCTTTTTGAAATACTTAGAAGGAACAATTCCTTCTTTGATACAATTCATATCAGCTCCTAAGTCTATCAGGGCAATAACTGATATGAGTGCTTCATTTTGAATAAACAAATCTATAGCAATGTACCATTTTTGGATAGTTACTTGATGGGGTAAGATTTGTTTTTGATTAATATTATTTAAAAAAGAATCATCTAATTCTTTAGAGGAAGGTTCTCCAATGAATTCGTCTTTATCAGAGGATGGTATTGTTTGATTATTTTGGAGAGTCTGGACTTGAAGATTGATCAAAGATTGGTTTTGTTTAAGGAGCGTAAGTTCCTTTTTGATTGTATTGACTTCAAATTGTAGGTCAGAAAGGCTGACAGGGGAAGATGAGGAAATAGATCGTTTAAACCGATCTATGATATCCTTGTGATTGTAGAAGGGAGCAATAACTTCAGGTAATGCTCGAGGTTGGGTTAATGAAGTCTTAATATGCTGAAGGTATTCAGTTTTAAGACTTGGATCATCAATTTTATCCACAAAGTCTAACAATATGTGGGATTGTTTAGAGTTGGATAACATGTTGATGGTTTTGGATTGATGACAATGGCAAGCACTTGGTGCACATGTCTCAGAGTGATCTGATATGTCTGAATCAGACGATTGATTTAGATTCCATAATTGAAGATCTTCATCAGAAGATTCAACTTCAGAATCTAAGAGAGCATTGAGAAACATTTGTTTAATGTTCTTAGGGGCATTAAGGGCCTGGACCCTTTGGGCTGTTCTGCAATTTTTTGCATAATGGCCTGGGTTTCCACATTTAAAACAAACAGGTTTTGATGTGGGCTTAAAAGGCTTTTTGTATTCGGGTTTGGGCTTATGAGTCCCATGTCTTTTGGGCTTACTATAGTATTTATCCAAATCTTTGGGTGGCTTTGGACCATAAGGCCTTTTGGACTTGAATTGTCGAGCAGGATGGGACCTGTACTTTTGTTTGGAAGATTTATGGGCTAAGGCAGGAGCTCGATAATCTTCAAAGCCATATTGTTGACAGAAATCACCTAATTCTTTAGGTCCATTAATATGTTGTTTCTTAAGTTGTCTTTTTAACCTAAGATCATTGCAAATATTAAGGGCACATTTGTTGATAAAGGAGATTAAATCTCCAAAGGTTAACTGATCATATGGGATATCTCCTTGGGATTGATCTTGGAGTTTTCCACGAACAGTTTCTGCGAAAATCTCAGGAAGTCCAGATATGAACTTTCTTTTCCAAAATGGATTAGATGCATCAGGTTGATGCATAACTTTTTTCATAAAAATATCCTTATACCATCTAAAATGACTAAGGGTTTGACATTTATGGACCATAAGGAGATCTTTGGCTTTGCCTTGGAATTCACTGGGATTTCCAAGAAAATGTTTGAGAATTGCACATATTAAGGTTGGAACACAATTAGGAATAAACTGACCGGACTCAGTTTTCATTGCTAGACCATCTGGGCCTATTTTTACAGCTTGCTGGATTTCTCTTTTTTCTGCCATAGATAAATAGTTATCCCACCATCCTTTGATAAGGCCTGAAAATCCTGCTATGATAACAGTAGCAATGGTAAGATCATCCTTATTTTCAGCTCGATGGGTGGAAGCCATCATAACCATTTCTTGGGTTAGTTCTAAAATTCCTTCTTCAGAAAGACCATCAATATTCCAAATATATAAGTCTTTAGAAGAAAAAGAACCAAAGGTTTGAAGATGGCTTTCTTCATACTGCATGTCTGGCAGTGAAGGTCTTGGATAAAAATTTCGTGTTACAGGCATTGGGTTATGCCATTTTGGTGGTTTTGGGGATTGCTTTGCATATCTTATTGGATTTGCTTGATAAGGGATAAAATTTAATCTATCCAATTCTGTCATTGGATCAAAAGCTTCACTAATATCATAATCCATAGCTGAAAGGTTAGGATTTGATAATGTATTAATTTTGAGCCTTGAATCCATTTTTAATGCTTCAAGTTTAGCATCAATTTCTTTGAGTAATTGACTAGAAGAAGTAAACATATGCTGAGCAATGGGTGCAGGAGGCTGGAAGAAAACATTCTTTACTTTAGCTTCCTGTGCCTGTCTTACTTCATTAGTCTCTTTACTTTGTTTATCAGCTAATTGTTTCCTTTTTAATTCATCAGTAATAAGCTGATCTTGAACTAATTTTTCTCCTAATTCTGAGAGCAGAATGTTAGTGTAATTATTTTGTTGAATAATCTTACTAACTCCATGGCTTTCATTTCCATGTGTTTGGAACAGAGAAGCTTGGTAATTCTGGTCTGTAACAGAGAATTTTAAATCAGTTAAAGGGGGTAAGATTGCATTGAATTTTTTGTCATCAGGTGATTTCCATGTTTTGGGTGTTACATTCAAAACATGAATATTGGGAAGATGAACATTAAAACACCAATCTAAGAATGGTAAGTTTTCTTTCAATGCTTCACAACATTCATAGAACTTTTTACTTAGTTCAAGTCGTTCAGAGGCAGTTGTCTGAGCTTGAAATTTTGTTCTTCTGTTAATGTTCTGTGAAGACATAAATTCTTGTTTTATGTGTTCTTTGTTTAATTTGAAAGATTTAGTTAGACAATGGACTCGTGGTAGAAAATCCATTTCTGATTGGGTTGGAGATTGGTTTTCTTCTGCAATTTCAGAAGTTTGATCTGGAGGATTGTAGACTGGTTGGGGAATTTGTGGGTAATTAGGATTGGTCCTAATATTTGCTAAATTGAGATGAGGAAGAGCTTCTGGGGTAGGAGCTCTTGGAAGTTGAGTAGGAGCAGTTCTGAATGATGATTCAGATCTACGTCCTGATTGGAATTTAGATGGGTCAAGATTAGTAATACGTAAATCACTAAACCTTAATTCAACTGTCCCATCTGGGCGAGTATAAATATTGTCTATTTGACTGGGTGGAAGACTCTTAGGAACAGATGCTCCTTCAATGATCCAGGATTCTGGAAGGGTGACCTGATTCCAATGGATTGTTCTTGGAACAATAACATTAGTTTTTTTGTCATTGATTTCAAAAAGGATAGTTTGTCCTTTTTCATCTGTATGAAGGGCTTTGGGGCAAAGCTGAGTCTTCATAGCTCTATAAGTGATTTTATAGATGAGTGCAAAAGGTTTAGAACCTTCAGCCATGTCAAAGCCGTTGGTCTGAATATTGAGGGTTAGTGTATCCAGGATATGTGGATCCCAGAGAGACACTGAATAATTAGGGTAACGGTTGAAATAAATTGGACCCGTCGATAATGATGATTCTGCAATTCCAAGCAGAGAATCACCAACCTTGTTATGTCTACAGTCGCGGAGAGCAACTAAGGCACAAGTATCTAGTCCTAACCGGGTTAAAGGTTTAAGGGCTATTTGAATTAATCCTAAATGGATATATTTGTATTTTTCTTTGATTAAGGAATTAATTGTTTGAACGGAAAGTATTGATCGGTATTGTTTGTTCAACAATACTAATTAAATCTTCAGTTTTTGGAGAAAAGATTGATTGGGAGATTTTGTAAATTTCCTTTTGAGGTATGACCGATATTGACCAGTTTTGTAAATCTTGTTCGACTTTTGGAATTCTTCCTTCCATTCTATTTTGTAAATTTGGGTTATTTGACCTAGAGCTAGAAGCTCTGGAAAGCCTTGAAAACAAAGACATTTTTCAAATTCTTTTGGGATGATGGAGGAACACTGTGCCTGGAACACCTAAGTGGGACCACCTAACCCTGATCTCTGACTGCGCACACCATGGCGACTTACAATTATCAAGGTTCAACGGCTGACCAACACTCGTAATGGCTTACGAACGCTATCAACGGTTTACCAACGACACCTAGGACTCACTACCATTCCCCGGGGAAAAAGAAAAGATGGCTCTGATACCAATTCCTTACCAGAGGGTTGATTGAGACAATATAATCTTTTCTAGGACCATGCTCATAAATAAGAAAAAATTCTAAAGTGCACTGGTGGTGTGCCTGGTGTTGTGTCTGGTAGAAACAAAAAACTCGTATTAAAAAAAAAAACTCGCAATAAATACTTAGCACAGGGTTAAGGCTTTAAGGATTCCTCCAACTCACCCGTTGAGCAATATTGCTCCAGGTATGCAAGCCCGGATCCAAGTTAATGGAGGGTGTAGACGGAGGGGACGACCGTTGAAAACTTGGATGAAGACGGTGAATGAAGATATCATTGAGCTTGGATTAGACGAGGAAATGTGGGAAGATCGCATTGCTTGGAGAACCAAAATCCATGTAGCCGACCCCGAAAATCTCGGGAATAGGCTTTGACAATGATGATGATGCAAGCCCGGATCCAAACTGATAATCATTCCCTAGGCTCAAGGAATTCACCAATCAGATCAAGCTGTATCGTCTCAGCAGCTTCCCGCGCCTTCCTTTCAAGTAACTCCACAGCTTGCAAAGACCGCCCACATTTGCAGAGACTGTTCATTAAACAACTGAAGGTAAACAACATTTGGTTCTACTCCTTTGTTACTCATCTCTGTGAACAACTCCACGGCTTCGTCCAAATTGCTAGAAACACAAAATCCATGGATCAAAGCTGTATAAGTAACAAATGTTGGAGAACATGCAGTTATTTCTTTTCATTTCTTGATATAGTTTTTTTGCTTAGCCAACCTTTCCCAATTTGAAAAGCCCATTGACCAAGGTACCATATGTGTAAGAATCAGGTATGCATCCATGATCAGGCATCTCTCTGAATACCTGAAGAGCAGCATCCATGGTTCCCCGTTCATGCACAGAGCTTTGATTAAGATATTAAGAGAAGCAACAATTGGAGGAATACCCACTTCTCTCATATATTTGTGAGACCTCTGGGCTGTTAGCTTCTACAAGAAGTTATAAGAGAAAATTCTATTGAGTTTCATATCTTGAAATGTACAGCTTACATGGTTTATATAGACAACTTAAAGCAATGGCTAGCTGTCAAAACATACTAACAAACTTACTAACAGACTGACTAAACAACTCATCTAACTCATAGCATAGCTAATTACTCTTAACATCCCCCCTCAAACTAAACGTAGATGCATCAACTACACTTAGTTTGTCACGTAGCAACAAGAACCTGGAATTACCAAGAGCTTTGGTAAGGACATCAACAACTTGATCAGCTGCTGGAATGTGGTGAACACGAATAAGTTTGCGAGCAACTTTCTCATGCACAAAGTAAACATCTAACTCAATGTGCTTAGTCCTAGAATGAAGGACAGGATTAGCACTAAGCATAACAGTACTCTTGTTGTCACACCAGATAGTAGGAGTGTTACAACCAATCTTCAGTTCAGAAAAAAGAGATTGTAACCATATGTAAGTTCAGTCGTAACAGCAACAAGACTTCTATACTCTGCTTCAGTACTACTTCTTGAGATAATGCTCTGTTTCTTAGATGGCCAAGAAATGAGATTAGCACCCAAATAGACACAATAGCCAGAGGTAGACCATCTGTTAGTGGGATCAGAAGCCCAATCAGCATCACAGTAACCAGTCAACTGAAAAGAAGGAGTTGGAACTAGATGAAGTCCAAAATTGGGTGTAGCCTTGAGATAACGTAAGATTCTTTTCACCATTCGCCAATGTGATTCAAGAGGATTCTGCATGAATTGACAAACTCTATTCACAAGGTATTCAAGTTCAGGTTTTGTTATAGTAACATACTGTAAAGCACCAACCATGCTTCGATATAATTGAACATCTTGGATTGGATCACTACCCGTAGCAAATAATTTTTCACCACCACTCATAGGAGTAGGTAATCCATTTGCAAATTGCATCTTAGCACGACATAGGAGATCATTGATGTACTTAGACTGAGACAAAAACAAACCATTGGCAGTATGTTGAACCTGAATGCCAAGAAAGTAGTGAGCAAGACCAAGATCTTTTAAGGAGAATTGGGCATTTAGTTGGTGAATTAACTGTGAAACATCATGTGAATTAGCACCAGTGACAAGAATTTCATCTACATATACCAGAAGGAATATAGGAGATGGAGAATGCCTGATGAAAAGAAAAGAATCTGACTTAGTAGGAGTAAAACCAAACATGAGAAGGGTATGTCTCAGTTTATCAAACCAAGCCCGAGGAGCCTGCTTCAGACCATACAAAGCCTTGTTGAGCTTGCAAACAACATTGGGACGAGAATGATCAATGAAACCAGGAGGTTGCATCATGTAAACATCTTCTTGCAGATCTCCATTCAAGAATGCATTGTTAACATCTAGTTGAAATACCGACCAACCATATGTAATAGCCACTGAGAGCATGACTCTGATTGTAGTGGCCCAACTGGACTGAAGGTCTCTACATAATCAAAGCCAGCAACTTGTTGAAACCCTCTAGCCACCAAGCGAGCTTTGTATCTGTGCACTGATCAATCTGCATTCTCTTTGATCTTAAAGAGCCATCTACAGCCAACAATGGATTTATCCTGGGAAAGATCTACCAGTGACTATGTATTGTTTCTCATTAAAGCCATATACTCATCTTGCATGGCATAGAACCAATGAGGAGTATCTAAAGCTTCAATCAAGCTTGCAGGTTCGGCTGAAGTCATGTACACCTTGGGCTTGTAGACACCAGCTTTCGATCTAGTGACCATTGGATGACCATAAGCAATGCTAGGAGCAATATTGAGAGCAGGACTAGGAGCAGGATTGAGAGCAGGACTAGAAGTAGGAACAGTAGGAACAATATTAGAAATAGTAGGAGAGGGAACCAATGGACTATGAGGAGTATTTGGAGTCAATACTGGATTAGAAGAGGGAACCAATGGACTATGAGAAGAAGTATTACTAGAAATGGATAATTGTCTGTCAGTAGGTGTAGAAGAAAAATTAATAGCAGCAGGAGTAGGTATTAACAAGAGTAATAGAGGTTGATGAACTAGTACACCATCTTGTATAAGGAAAGTGATTTTCATTAAACAGAACATCTCGAGAGATGTAGATACGACCAGTGGATGACAGACATTTATACCCTTTATGTTGTAGGCTATAACCAAGAAAAATACACTCAACTGAAGTTTATTAGAATTATAAGGTCTTGTGTTGGGAAAATATGAGCAACTAAAGACTTTTAGAGTATGATAATCAGGGACCTTGTGGTAAAGTATTTCATATGGAGAATGACCCTTAAGAACAGTAGACATAACTCGATTGAGAAGAAATACTGATGTCCTAACTTCTTCATCCCAGAATTTCATGGGAAGTGAAGCATGTGCAAGAAGAGTTAGAGCATACTAAATAATGTGTCTATGTTTTCTTTCAGCAACTCCATTTTGCTGATGTGTAGTTGGGCAAGCAAGTCGATGGCATACTCCATGTTGACTGAGAAACTTTGAAAAAGACCTATATTCCCCTCCCCAATCAGATTGAACACACTTGATAGGAAGATCAAATTCTAATTCAACCTGAGCTTTGAATTTAAGAAAGGTTGGATAGGCATCTGACTTGTTTTGTAAAAGAAAAACCCAAGTGAAACGACTGTATGTATCAATGAAGTGGATGTAATACTTGTAACCACATGAAGATATAGTGGATGCAGGACCCCATAGATCAATGTGAATGAGTTCTAATGGCTTATTATACACAATAGAAGAACTAGAAAATGGAAGTTTATGTATTTTTCCAAGCAACAAGAAGAACACAAGTCCACATTGACAGTAGTAGGAACAACAATATTACAACTGGTAAGAATTTTCTGTACAAGAGGATACGAGGGGTGACCTAATCTAGCATGCCAAAGAGACAAAGAAGAATAGGACTTAGAGATAGTTGTATTGACACAAGCATTGTTACTGACTGGAATGCTTTGATTGCTACCGACTGGAATACTTGCTGGAATGCTGTGACTAGAATACTTGCTGGAAAGATTACTGACTGGAATGTTGTGACTGAAGTTGTCGGATTCTGACTTTGAATCAGCAATGAAAGAGGAAACTCAATGAGAAGGGCCAAGCAGGATGTGAACATGAGACGCATGAAACATGTGTTGTATCGAACTCCAACAATGATGTAGAGATATAGAAGACGAGATGGTTAGTCCGTGTTGATTGAGTTTCGATTCTTGGATCAAAGGTGAGTTTATTTTCATCCCCTTTCTTTTTCATTTTTGTAACGATTTTGGTTGTTGTTGTTGAAATATGATCTTGATGATATTTGGGCTTGTTGTTTGTGTTTCTGGCTTTAGGCATTATATTGGTTTTTTGGGGGCCTGGTGGGCATTTTGCTGTTAGATTATAAAATGAGTTGGCATTAACATTGACTTCTTTCACATGGGGGGAATCAGGTATGGGTTCTACCAGGATCATGAAAGCTACGTTAGCTACATCATGTGGCTTTTATGCTTTAATAACTGCTACATTTAAACCTTGATTTGTGGCCTACATCTATAAAAGTGTGTTGATGTCAGCTCCTAAAATTTTTATGATTGCACAACTAATATTGGTCGGGTTCCTATAAGGTAGAGTTTGTGATTAATATAGTCTTTGATATGGCTATCTGGACTTCAACTTGACATTGTAAGCAGTGTTTTACCCTTTTGGTAGCGCTCGTAAGCTCAATATTTTATTTTAGAAAGCATCTGTTGCCCTGTCATTCTCTGCAACTTGTTAGAAGTGGTAGCTTAAGGGATAATGTCTTGTCTGTATTAGTTTTATGTATGATTAAACCCTTATTTAGTTTAGGGCTAGAAGAAAATTTTCTAGTAATAGATATTGGTTGGAATTTAACTGAGCACTTGTTTTAGTTTGAGTATTTGTATTGTTATGCGAATTGGTGTGCATATTGTTTTTCATATGATGCAAAGAGATGAGATGTGTGAATTGGCAATGTGTCAAATATTTCTTGTTCCCCAAAAGAATGGTGGATACTGTGGTTGATTTATTTATGGTTGACAAAGAGTCACCATAAAAGAGTTTTGAGTTTTAGTTGATATATATATATATATATTTTTTTTATGCTCTTTTTCACAACTCCGAAAAAAAAATGTGAAAAGAAAAGAAACTTTTGTATACAGATTTGCTTGTATACGTGTGATATTATTATGGTATGCAGACTTGCTTGCATATCGGTGCACCGTTCCATGTGAGTTCGGTTGTACGCGTAGATTTAGGAAGAATACTTGCCAGTGATCGAACTTCGGGTGAGATGACATGTTCCTCAAGGTGGCACCCCACTTGGAACATGTTCGCTCCGAGTGGTTTCGATGGCAAGGGAGACACACTTGGGTGAGGTGTGTTCGGCATATGGAGGATAGTGCGATTGTGGAAAAGTAGCGAGATTTCCTTTTTGTGTATGTGCATGATTACCTTAAAGGAAGAAACTAAATGCTCATTCAACCATTGAATGAGAACTGCATGTCTTCCTAAAGGTAGAAAAATGTGTTTTGTTAATATTTTCAATAATAGTCTAATATGATTATGAATTGTATAGTTGTTGCATTTATGAGGATTGATAACTCATAAACTTTATTTATTTGTAATCAATAATGCATATTTATTTATTAGGATGATAACACCTTTGCCTCATGGAGGAACTACCTGTTGGTGTGTTTGGATATTGTTTTCGTTTAGTTTGATGTTACCACGTGTGAATTTATTGATTTTTTGGATGAAGATTTCTCACACCAGCTTTATTGCTGACCCGAGTGAGCTTTTGCTTCTTGGGTACATTCCTTTTGGAATGTAGTCGATTAGCCTTTTAGGTTTAGAGATTTTGAGTTGCGTTACTGGAGTTCCACTAGTGAGCTAGTCATGCCAGTCCTTTCCTGGTTAGAGTTTTATTTGTTTCAGTAATTTAATAATGTTTAGTTGTTGCTGCTATTTGTTTATGTTATTATTGAATTTTCACGTCTCGAGTTTTGGGGGAAACGGATAATCCTACGTGGATTTTGGGATTTTCGTTTTCTTCGAAAATCGGGGCGTGACAGTTTGGTATCAGAGCATTTGGTTAGCCTAGGCTGGGGTAGAGTCGAGGTGATCCTCAGAATGTGGATATGGGAGAGTAGTAGTGTGATTGTCTAGAGATAAAGTGACAAGGGTGAACCTTGAACTTTTATTATTGTTTCTTTTTCTTCGTGAATCTCGAGATGAGATTTCTGTGACTAACTTATTTTAATGTCAATAGTGGATGACATTATTCCGTGTAGTTTCCTTGTAGCGGTTTGTTATCCTGAATTTTTAGTTAACCCTTTTTGCGAATCTCGGGACGAGATTCTTTTGAGTTGTATATATTGTAACACCCTTACTTTTCCAATGACAATAAAAATTTATGCAACTAAAATTCAAATGAATTTTCTTTCGTTTGACAAGTTGTATTTTTTCGAAATTCGCTTAATTTTCTTTCCTCTACCGAATCTCGGGACGAGATTCTTTTGAGTTGTATATATTGTAGCACCCCTTAATTTTTGTACTTACTGAAAATTTTTAATATTTTTGTGTGATTTTCTTCATTAAGTTATGGGCATACGTATGAGCTATTTGTTTGTCCATGTGATGTGTAGTTTTTTTTATTTAAGAATTAATTTCCTACTTACCTTCATCTACCGAATCTCGGGACGAGATTATTTTGAGTTGTATATATTGTAATACCCGCCTAATTAAATAAATATAAAAATTTCTTATTTATTAATTGTGGCGTATATTGTAATCTCATTTATTGGGAAAAAGATTTTTTTTGTTTGCCATTACTAAATAGAATAAAAATATGGGGGTAGTTTATAAATTGGTGTTATTGTTCTTTTGGGCTTGGGCTGATTTTTTTTATATTTTGGACTTGAGCTAGGTCTTCATTGGATTTGATATTGATTAGGGTTTTATTTTTGTGAAAGAGGGTGGGTGCATTCGGAAGTTCGGTGGGGGCGAATAGCCACCCACCTTATAAAGAGAATAACCCTCTTTCTCCTTTTTTATTTTCTCCTTCCTTCTCCTTTCTCCCCTTCACGAATTCTTCTCCTTGGCGGCGAACTCGATCCCACCGCCCCAAACTACTCATTTTCCTTCCTCTCTCGTCCCTCTCTTTACTGAATGTTGGTGAGGGTTGGTCGAAGGTCGAGATCGGTGTGACGAGGAGAGGCAGTTAGATCTGAGCGGAAGCGAAGGCGGCGATGGTTGTGGTGGTGGAGAAGAGGCCTCCGCCGCCGTGCTCGCTGTTTCCTCATCTGATGGTTTGGGTCTAGGTTTTGAAATGGGTGATGTTAAGATACCCAATTGGCTAAAGAAGTTGCCTTTGGCGCCGGAGTTCCACCCTACTGACTGTGAATTCGCAGACCCAATTGCGTACATATCAAAAATTGAGAAGGAAGCAAGTGCATTTGGGATTTGTAAGGTCATCCCCCTTTGCCCAAGCCGTCGAAAAAATATGTTTTTTTCTAACTTGAAAAGGTCGCTGTTGAAGAGTCCTGAATTGGGTCCGTCTCTTTCGGCTTCTTTGTAGGATCAATTGGGTTGTAGAGATGAAGGGAATGGAGAGGCTCAAGCTGTATTTACCACGAAGCACCGGGAGTTGGGTAGTAGTTCGAGGAAAACTAAAGGGCTGGGGAAGTGTATACGTTAGAACAATGAGTCTAAGTCAAAGGTGTTTGCGCGGAACCATTTGGGTGCAATCAAGGAGGTAACTCCACTTGTCGTGGAAGCATGTTTTGGAAAGCAGCTTTAGAGAAACCCATATACATTGAGTATGCCAATGATGTACCCGGTTTTGGGTTTGGAGAGCCGCAAGACATTGGTCAGTATTTTCATAAGCGACGAAGGAGGAAACTCAATGAGAAGGGCCAAACAGGATGTGAACATGAGACGCATGAAACAGGTGTTGTATCGAACTCCTACAATGATGCAGAGATATGGAAGACGAGATGGTTAGCCCGTGTTGATTGAGTTTCGATTCTTGGATCAAAGGTGAGTTTATTTTCATCCCCTTTCTTTTTCATTTTTGTATCGATTTTGGTTGTTGTTGTTGAAATATGATCTTGATGATATTGGGGCTTGTTGTTTGTGTTTCTGGCTTTAGGCATTATATTGGTTTTTCGGGGGCCTGGTGGGCATTTTGCTATTAGATTATAAAATGAGTTGGCATTAACATTGACTTCTTTCACATGGGGGGAATCAGTTATGGGTTCTACCAGGATCATGAAAGCTACGGCAGCTACATCATGTGGCTTTTATGCTTTAATAACTGCTACATTTAAACCTTGGTTTGTGGCCTACATCTATAAAAGTGTGTTGATGTCAGCTCCTAAAATTTTTTATGATTGCACAACTAATATTGGTCGGGTTCCTATAAGGTAGAGTTTGTGATTAATATAGTCTTTGATATGGCTATCTGGACTTCAACTTGACATTGTAAGCAGTGTTTTACCCTTTTGGTAGCGCTTGTAAGCTCAATATTTCATTTTAGAAAGCATTTGTTGCTTTGTCATTCTCTGCAACTTGTTAAAAGTGGTAGCTTAAGGGATAATGTCTTGTCTGTATTAGTTTTATGTATGATTAAACCCTTATTTAGTTTAGGGCTAGAAGAAAATTTTCTAGTAATAGATATTGGTTGGAATTTAACTGAGCACTTGTTTTAGTTTGAGTATTTGTATTGTTATGCGAATTGGTGTGCATATTGTTTTTCATATGATGCAAAGAGATGAGATGTGAGAATTGGCAATGTGTCAAATATTTCTTGTTGCCCAAAAGAATGGTGGATACTGTGGTTGATTTATTTATGGTTGACAAAGAGTCACCATAAAAGAGTTTTGAGTTTTAGTTGATATATATATATTTTATGCTCTTTTCCACAACTCCGAAAAAAAATGTGAAAAGAAAAGAAACATTTGTATACAGACTTGCTTGTATACGTGTGATATTATTATGGTATGCAGACTTGCTTGCATATCGGTGCACCGTTCCATGTGAGTTCGGTTGTACGCGTAGATTTAGGAAGAATACTTTCCAGTGATCGAACTTCGGGTGAGATGACATGTTCCTCGAGGTGGCACCCCACTTGGAACATGTACGCTCCGAGTGGTTTCGATGGCAAGGGAGACACACTTGGGTGAGGTGTGTTCGGCACATGGAGGATAGTGCGATTGTGGAAAAGTAGCGAGATTTCTTTTTTGTGTATGTGCATGATTACCTTAAAGGAAGAAACTAAATGCTCATTCAACCATTGAATGAGAACTACATGTCTTCCTAAAGGTAGAAAAATGTGTTTTGTTAATATTTTCAATAATAGTCTAATATGATTATGAATTTTATAGTTGTTGCAGTTATGAGGATTGATAACTCATAAACTTTGTTTATTAGTAATCAATAATGCATATTTATTTATTAGGATGATAACACCTTTGCCTCATGGAGGAACTACCTGTTGGTGTGTTTGGATATTGTTTTTGTTTAGTTTGATGTTACCACGTGTGGATTTATTGATTTTTTGGATGTAGATTTCTCACACCAGCTTTATTGCTGACCCGAGTGAGCTTTTGCTTCTTGGGTACATTCCTTTTGGAATGTAGGCGATTAGCCTTTCAGGTTTAGAGATTTTGAGTTGCGTTACTGGAGTTCCGCTAGTGAGCTAGTCATGCCAGTCCTTTCCGGGTTAGAGTTTTATTTGTTTCAGTAATTTAATAATGTTTAGTTGTTGCTGCTATTTGTTTATGTTATTATTGAATTTTCACGTCTCGAGTTTTGGGGGAAACGGATAATCCTACGTGGATTTTGGGATTTCGTTTTCTTCGAAAATCGGGGCGTGACATGGTGTAAGCTCCATTTCTGACTGGTGTTGAGTTTTGGGTGCTATGCTGGTTAATGGTGGATGCTTCGTGCGTTCTTGCCAACAAAAAAGCCTGGATCACTGTGGTTGGCTTGAATAATTGAACCAAGGATTTAGTATTAGGCTTGAGGCCACTCAAAAAACTGAGCACAAAGTAATTGTTATCTAGGTGGGGGTTGTGGTTGAGCATTAGTGATTTCAGTTCTTCGAACTTATCAAAGTAGTCAGTCACTGACGACTCTTGGCCGAGCTTATTGAACAGGTCTACATAATTCTCAAGCACTGACTCTTCAAATCTAGTACACAAGTCATGAACAAATGAGTTCCAAGACATGGTCTCTTTTCCCACTTGGTAGTCTAAGAACCATAGATCGGCTTGCCCAGTGAGATGAATGGATGCAATGGCAACCTTGTTAGTCTCAAGGATTTGATAGAGTGCAAAATACCTCTCACACTTCTTGATCAAGGCTCTAGGGTTAACACCATCAAAAGTAGGAAAATCCAATTTGGGAATACGGGAGAAGTCACCTTGAGAGTCCAGATTGGCTCCCCATTGTGGCATTTGCGTTTGCTCTGGTGGGTTGTTAACTTGGTTTGCAGAAGAACTTGTAGATCCAGTAGCTCCTCGAATATCTGGTGGGTGCTGCAGTAGTTTAAATATCTGCTCCAATTTCTTTCCATTGGTCTGTTGCATTCCCTTGAAATCAGTCTACATCCTTTTGAAATCGGCCTTAAGAATCTCAATCTGGTTATGGGTTTCTATCTGGTCCCTCTTGGTGTCTCTCATGAATTCCTCAATCTCCTTGGCTCTCGTTTCCATAGTTGTTGCACAGGTTGGATCAGGGTGGCTCTGATACCAAATGTCACAGGCGTGACTTAACAACAACAGGAATGGAAGAGAAAATCGAAGATTTGATTAATTTGGAGAGCAAGAGAACAGATCCTACTCGAGTTCCTACTAGAACAAGAGCCTCAATTGCTTAAAACTTCTCTGTTCTTATTACAAGGGAGAGGAGCCTTTATATAGCAGCGCTCCCTAATAGAAATACAAATTCAACCACTAAGCCTATGACACGTGTGAGCTACAAGAATCTTTAACTAACTGAAAACTAGCAAATGACAAAGATGCCCCTTCTTCAAATTACAAATCTCGCGCTCTGTTTCAAGGCGCCAATTTCTGAAATTTTAAAATTTGGTTTGAATTAGGTTTCCCACGTGAAAATTTGCAGAACTTACGTCGAAAATTATAGACGCAGTGCTATGCTCTGTGTGTTTTCCTCCTCCCTGTTTCCCCACCTCGCCACTCTCTCAATGTAAATATTATTCCCCCTTTGATTACCTCAAGTAACATAAAACCCTAACTTGATATGTTACAATGAAAACTTAGGTTGTGAAAAGCTTGCACCTTTACATGAGATTAGAGTGTAACAACGAACGGGGAAACAAAAAATGAAATGAATTGGCGAATGCAATTGAGGAATTGAAGAAGAGAGAGATGTGTAGAAAGACTCACATAAGTGTGGAGTGAAAAGGGAAGAGTGCACGGAAACCCCAATACATCCATTTCTTCCATCTCTCTCTTGTCTTCTCATCTCTTTGCCTTGGAAGCCCCTCAATCAAAACCTTCCTCCTTCGAATCTCTATTCGATCGATCTTCAAACGTCAATCAGTGTGTTGTGCTCATCCGATAGGTTGAGATTTCGAGCGGATTTCCATCTGAAGCTTTTCAAGAACTCACTCTACCTTTCTTGATTGTTTTTGTCATAGGGTTTCACAGAGCATCGAAACCCTGCCTTCGGTGCTCGTCTTTTGCAGGCATGCAACCATGATCCCCTCAGCAACCTCTCTTCATGGTGGTTCTTGTTCTCATCGTTTTCAAAAGCTTGAAAAGTGTCATCGTCGTGGTAATCTCAGATGGTGTTTGTTTTTAGTTCTCATCAAAAGTTTTATTTCTAATCGGAGTAAGCAGTGCCGACCATCATAATTTTGTCAGCTTTCCTAAACGGCGAGGAAATGCGCAAGGGTGGTTACACCCTCTCCCTCGTGCGTTTCCTCGCTGTCTAATTTTGTAGAACTTTGCTAGAGAGCCATGCCCAAAGCGCCAGGCCCGCGCCAGGCCGGCTCATCACCATCCATCATCCTAGAAATGTTGAAAATGGCTCCATCTCTAGGATAATGGATGGTGATGGGCCGACCTAGCACGGGCTTGGCGCTGTAGGCCCGTCTCTTTAGAATTACACAATTTTGTAATAACAATTGTTACTTTATCTTCTTAACAATAAGTAGGTCTAAATATTGATGACACACATTCGTTCTCTTCACCAAACATTGTGATTTTACTTACCCTTCACAAGGACTTGATAAAAACAACTTATCTTCTTTCTCTCTTTCATCTTTATTTTATTTCTTTGTATTTTCAAGTTTTTCTTCATCTCTCAAACTTTTTCTCTCATGTATATTTTCAAGTTTTTAGCATGTAGTTTTATACTTTATGTGTATAAATTATTGGGTCAATGAACATTTGATGCACAAGAAACCTGAGCAAACTGATAGTGGACAATCACAACTGTCTCAAATATTTGGATCATGTGAACAAACCGATGTGATTAATTTATGAGATCCTATTGCAAATGAAATATTGATAAGAAAATTGGTTTAATAATAATTTTTTAAATGTACTTGGTCATATTTCAATATTCTTGTAATGAATGTATTGTAACATTATCTAGGATTTGAATAATTATTGGGTATGATTTTAAGCATGATATTCAGCTCGATGAGGCAAAATTGTCAAATAGTTCTGATATTCACATAATTATTACATAATATATCCCTTAATTTATATATGTTAGTGTTTCGATTATTATATTTTATAGTAATTATGTCGTTTTCATGTCTTTGTAGGAATTTGAGCGTGAACGATGAAATCGTATTAAGGCGACAATTTAAGGAATGACAAGTGGTCGATTCTAGCGGTGGTACAAAGCAGATGGTCACATATCCAAACCCAAAACTAAGCCCATAACTTAAACCCAAAACCTAACCCATAAACCCAAACCCAATGCCAAACCCAAGCAAACCTAAAGGCATATTCCCTCAATTATCCAAGATTATGATTTGTTTTTGCCTTAAATCACTCATTGAACTCTCCCCTTAACTTGTCCATATTCACTTTCTTAATTCTCTATAAATACAAGATAAATTAATGAGAAAGGGGAGAAGAGAAGGGAAAAGAAAATACAGAAAATTAAAGCCTCTTCTCACAAAGTGATTTTCATCACAACCCCTCGATACCATCTCTCACCGTATCCCCTCACTGTGATTTTCATCACACAACACCATCCACAGAAACACATCCTCCACTGTCCTCACCTGTCTCGATCCACCTCGCCACCACCGAGCTCCGCCTTCGTCACAACCGCCACCACCAGGAAACAGGGGCGTGACAACCCTGTCTCGTGTCAAACTTTCACTCCGCCACCACTCTCTGTCCCTCTCCCTGTCCATCATCCATCAACCACCATCATCCGATCACCTCCACCATCTCCAGACAGCACCTCGCGAGCCACCACAGATCGCCTCGCGACAGAACAAATTCAGCCACCATCATCACCGCGACTCTGTTCCACCTCGCCACAGAGCCAGACAGTAGCGAGCCGCCATCTCGGACTCTCTTCGTCTCGACCTCCTTCCTGTCTCCATCTCTCACGACCACCAGCACAGAGCGGCTCGTCCGCGGCGCACCACCACCGCGACAACCGAAACAGGGCCGCGACATTTCTCTGTTTTTGTTTTTTTTCACATCTTTCTCTCTCGTTGTTGTTTCCTCACCTTCTCTCTCTTTTGCAGGTTCCAGATTCATTTGGAGGACAAAGACGCTCGCGAGGAGCACGGAGGAAGGCGGAGCAGCGGCGCTGCTTGCTAGAGACGAAGGCGGAGCAGCGCAGAGCGCGACTGTGCGTCTGGCGGGAGAATGAGTCAAAATTCTATTTTTGGCTATTCACACCCCCGAATCTGCTGAGTACCACCACAAAGCGTTTTGAGAACATTTTTCTCGGGATTCATGTTCGAACCACCTGCTGATCTGCTGAGTACCACCACATCGAGTTTGCGACAAACCAAAGGGGTTGCATAATTCATTTTGATTTATTTTACTGAATTGTGTGCTTAATTGTTAATTACAATTTATTTCTGAATTTTTTGATAAATTGCTTTCACCTTTCATGTTCGAAAAATTAAACTTGATATGTTTGGTAGTTAGAATTACCCTTTATCAATATTCAAAGCATGTGCTAAAAATATTAAACTTGAACTTTGATTAAATGTGCCCTAAAAAGACACTTAATGCTTGGTAAAAGCGTATTTGCTTGAAATAATTTGTTAATGTTTGATAGAAACATGATATAATTTGAATTGGATTTTAACGATCACATATTCGGTGTAAGCAAGGGATTCTCATCCCTGAAGCTTCTCGTTTAAATTTTCAGTATTTTAGATTTAAATATTTTTGCTAACTCATTTGTGAGTCCAAACCCACAAAATCCATCTTTTATTTTATTTTATTTTTCTCATTTTTTATTATTTATTTTTAGTTTAGTTTTAAAAATACTGTAACCCCATTTTTCTTTAAATTAGTTTAGATAATTTCTAAAATTCAATTGCACCCACTTTCCTCGTGGGATCGACCCGTACTTGCCGTTGTCTACCAGTTAGACACCGTGCACTTGCGTTTATTACAAGTGGGATTTATTAGCTTATTAATTTAGGTTTATTAAACCCGCATCAAGTTCCCATTCAGCACCTAAAAACAAACACCTTTTTAATTTTACAGCTTCTAATCAACATCCCATTTAAAAGCAAAACAAACAGTTCATTCAAAAGCTCGTTCAAAACTTCTAACTCCAGTTAGAAGTTAGCTTCTAAGCACTTAAAAAAAGCCCTCTTGGTTAACGCTTCGCCCCCGCCCCCGCCCCGACTTCGTTTTATATTTCACGATATTGTATTGTGTCATTAATTTAAGAGATATTTGATATTTAGCCTTCATTTAAAGTGTTTAATAGGTTTATTTACTTGCATCTTATTTTTCACATATTTTAAATACCCTCAAAATATATTATATATGTATTATGTATCCTCAAAATTTTTTAGTTTTTTCTTTACACATTGAAATATTTTTCGAAATTTTCTTAAAATCAAATGACCGAAATCACTTCGAAAAACAAAATCACAATCCTTGAATCCAACCTAGAAGTTGAATAATCACAACTACAAACCCACACATGAAACTGGCTTTGATATATCCAAACCAACCGAACAAGCAAATAACTTATTTCCCTAAAGAAAATCGTGGATTATGGTTTATGAAGAAAGCTGAGAGAGGGAGAGAATTCTGGGTTAAGGTTTCATGGTGATTTAAGTGAGTCTCGGGCTTGGATAATGTCACAAAAACCTCAAGACAAGGATCCCTCTAACCACTCCCGTGAAGATTACTCGAACAACAAGGGAGGAACTGGACCAATCCCAAGATTGCAAGCACAAACTGATGAAGGAGGCGGAACAACAGGTAATAAGATCTCACAAGAAATCTTAACAGGCATTAAGGAGTTGTACAAAGGCCATAGAGATGGCTATTACAGATGCTTAAACAATCTAATAAGGAGATTCATGCCGCACGTGTCGAAGCAAGTTCTGGGAGCAAACCCTCTTAGGGCTAGAGTTAATGAAGGACGTGTTGAACTAACAACTGAAACTGCGCCAAAGATGGATTGGGTAGCAAAACTTAAACATGGGAAACACACCGAATCACGAAGCTAAAGTATGTACTTCTTGTTGTGGTTGAAGGGAAGAAAATAGTACAAATCAAAGCCTCTGAGTTTGATATAAGGATTGCAGAGTAGGGCTGGGCAAGAATCCCGATCCATCACATTTTGATCTGAACCGTTTCAAACCATGCCAAAGTAGGTTCTACTATTTTCATCCTAGTCCCGATCTCAAACCGGTTGGAATTGGGATGGAACCGATTTCCAACAATTCAGTCCCGAACCATCCCGGTTAATGTAGCATTTATAAACCCCAACTCAAACCCCTAACAAAAGCCAACCCATTTACATCCTAACCAAAGCCCAAATCCTAATGGATTATACTAAAGTCAGTTTCTCTTCCACGATATTTCTTTACCTCCTTCAGGGCTAGAGTATTTCTTCTGAGCTTTGTGCGTTCACAGTCATAAGGAGTTATGTCATCTAAGCTTCCTCCCATGCGCGATGGAACCAAGTCTCTGATTGATTCCCCATCGTCCTGCATGATGAAATGTCTATTAAAGTCATTGCACAATGCTTGAAACAATCCAAAACGGGTCGGTCAAAGTTCCAAAAGTTATATCAAATCCAGTCTTCTATCTTCTTTTACTTGTCTTGTGTGTGGGTTTTCTGAAGTTGTGCTGGTTTTAGATCTCTTGAAGTTGGTTATGGGTATGTCAAATATTACTTAATCAGTGAGCAGGGAACACATTTTTTTTGAGATGAAGATTCATGGAGACCGAACCTTCGTCTTCAAGTTTACTACTGACTCAGAAAATAAGATTCTGAAGATGGAGCCAATGCACACAGTAGGCTGATTGTTCAAAATCGGGCCAAATTGACTCCATGGAAGGAAGAGGATGAACATACTGACAAGTTTAAGGCCAAATTGTCTCCTTTCATTCATTCATCAGCAATATAAATACTGTAGTCAAAATACAATAGGAAACCACCATACACTAGGAAACCTCCCAAATCAAGGAAACAAATCACTAGCCATCGAAAAGTTTCCTAACCCCATAAAACTTGAAACACAATATGCTAAAATATACTTTCCTAACAATAGGATGTGTTTCCTAATAATAGGATGTATTTCCTAATAATAGGATGTATTTCCTAATACCCCCCCTCAAGTTGGAGCATGAGGGTTAAGAATGCCCAACTTGCCAAGGAGATAATCGAACTGCGATTTGCCCAAGGCCTTTGTGAAAATGTCTGCCAACTGATCAGTCGTCGGCACATACGAAGGAGCAATAAGACCATCCTGAATAGCATCACGAACGAAGTGACAATCAACTTCAATATGCTTCGTACGTTCATGAAAGACGGGGTTCTGCGCAATGTATATGGCAGACTGACTATCACAAAAGAGGGGAACGGCCTTGGGATGAAGTACCCCTAAACTCAATAATAAACCTTTCAACCATTTCAACTCACACGTTATGGCGGCCATAGAGCGATATTCCGCCTCAGCCGAAGAACGAGAAACCGTATGTTGCTTCTTAGTTTTCCAAGCAATCGGAGAATGGCCCAGAAACACCAACCACCCCGTCAGGGACCTCCGAGTAATAGGGCAAGCGGCCCAATCAGAATCACACCAACCTTGCAAAGTCAAGTCACTATCCGAGCGCAGGAGAATACCGTAACCCGGAGTACCTTTCAAATAGCGGACAACGCGCAATGCAGCATCCCAATGCTCCTGTCGCGGTTGCTGCATAAACTGAGATAGCACATGAACCGAGTACGTCAAATCAGGACGTGTGACCGCCAAATAGACCAAACGCCCCACCAGACGCCTATAAGACTCAGGATCCGAGAGAAGAGAACCCGTTGCACGCGCCAGTTGATGGTTTTGTTCGATCGGAGACATTGCAGGCTTCGAACCCAAGAGACCCACCTCCGAAATAATATCAAGTGCATATTTACGTTGACAAAGAAACAACCCGGCAGAGCTGCGGGCAACCTCAATACCAAGGAAGTATTTAAGGACCCCGAGGTCCTTCATATGAAAACAGGAGCCAAGGTAGCTTTTAAACAGAGCCAAAGCAGCAGAATCATTCCCAGAGAGTATTAAATCATCAACATACACGAGCACATTAATTTGAACCGGCCCCTTCTTATAAGTAAAAAGGGAATAATCAGAATAGGACTGTAAAAAACCATACCCTTTTAAAGCTGACACGAGCGTAGCAAACCAACATCGAGGAGCCTGTTTCAATCCATATAGAGATTTACGCAACCGACACACCAAACCAGGTTCATCAGAGGTAAAGCCAGGAGGGAGTTTCATATAGACCTCCTCATTTAGATCCACGTGCAGAAAAGCATTGTGTACATCCATCTGATGCAACTCCCAATTTTTAGAAGCCGCAATTGCAAGGAATGCGCGAACAGTCGTCATCTTTGCCACTGGAGCGAATGTCTCGTCATAATCTATCCCTTCGGTCTGATGATTACCGAAAACAACCAAACGAGCCTTCAATCTCTCAATACTAGCATCAGATTTGTACTTTATCTTATACAACCATTGACTACCAAGGGCCTTCTTCCCTGAAGGCAACTTTTCCATAGTCCACGTCCCATTGTCTTCCAAGGCCCGCATCTCGGCTTGCATAGCGGCGCGCCACCCTGCATCTTTTACAGCCTCCTTAAAAGACTGTGGCTCTCTTCCAGCTGTAATAGCTGCAATAAAATTTCGGTGTTTCACAGAAAAACTGTCACAACTAACATAATGTGCTATAGGATAAGGTGTACCTGAGGGAGGTGAAGATGTAGAAGCAAGTGAAGCGGAGGATGGACTATTTTTCTTCACCGTAGTGTGTGTAACAAAGTCACGTAGCTTAACCGAAGAATACTTTTCTCGAAAGCCACAACCTAAATGCTCACTTGGCGGAGCATCTCCCGACACTGCCCCCCCTGAATCATCCGTAGGAGAAGGCGTAGGCAACACCTGTGGCTGCGGTGCAGAGAGCACGGGCTGCAACGATGTGGCGATGGGCTGTGGTATGGCTCGCGGCTGCTGGGCTGGAGCAGGCCTGGGTGTGGACGGTGTGGCGGCCTGTGGCGGCGGCTGCAGCTGTGTGGTGGCCTGCGGCTGCTGGTCTGGAGCACCCCTGGGCGTGGAAGGGCGTACTTGCTGCACCTCCTCAGCATTTTCTAAAAAATCCGAAAAATCCACAGCCACCCCTTCATGCAAATCACCATGAATGTCATTGCGAGCAGCAAAATTAGGATCCTCAACATCAAGATATGGGAAGACATTCTCATAAAACTTGACATCCCTTGACACAAAAAAATCTTGCTTGTCCAAATCAAACAAATACCAACCCTTCTTGCCAAACGGATATCCCACAAAGACACATTTACGGCTCCTACTGGCAAACTTATCACCCTTTGCCTTCTGATTATGAGCGAAGCACAGAGAACCGAAAACACGCAATTCACCAAAGGAAGGCGGACTACCAAACAAGACTTCATATGGAGTTTTATTGCCAAGAATACTAGAAGGTGTCCGATTGATTATATGAGCAGCGGCAAGGGCACATTCCCCCCAAAAATAAAGCGGTAGACCACCCTGAAATCGTAGGGCACGAGCAACATTCAAAATGTGTTTATGTTTCCTTTCTGCCCGGCCATTTTGTTGAGGAGTCCCCACACAAGAAGTTTGAAACAGAATGCCATTGACCAAAAAATAATCCCTTAGGCAATGAAATTCAGTACCATTATCACTACGAACAATCTTCAATTTCTGAGAAAATTGTCTATCAATCATAGCTATAAAGGACAGAAACATTTTAAAAACTTCCGTTTTATCAACTAACAGATAGATCCACACAGCGCGGGAGAAGTCATCCACTAGTGTCAAAAAATAGCGAGCCCCACAAGATGATGGTGTATCATATGGCCCTCATAAATCACAATGGACTAACTCGAAAATGCGAGTAGAGTGATTGTCACTTAACGGAAAACTATCCCTAGAATGTTTAGCACGATGACAAACTTCACATGCTTTATTCAAGTTACCACTAGAATTGCTAAAAAAAGGAAGCAACTTCACCACTTTCTCAGAAGGATGCCCCAATCTGCGATGCCATAGCTCCAAAGAAGTTGAAGGAGCAACTGAAACTGCTTTCACCTTTGTCTCCTCCCGTAAGTAGTATAGTCCATCCCTTCTGTCACCCGTTCCAATCACCTCCCTCGTGTGTCGGTCCTGGATAGCACACAAGTCGGAGTTAGTTATGAATTCACAATTTATATCATCACTCAATTGTGAAGCCGAAATTAAATTACAATTTAATTTTGGAACATAAAGAACATGGTTAAGAATAATTTTGTCAGTAAGCTTGACAATTCCTTCCTTCAAGGCAACAACGTTTTGACCATCTGGGAGGCCAACAGAACAGGGAGTCACAGTTCTTAGATCCGACAAATACGACAAATCTCCCGTAACATGATTGGAGCACCCAGTGTCAATAATCCACTTACCATTCAACCGATTAGTACCTGATCCGATGTGAAGATTGAGAGCCTGCCATTGTTGGTACTTATTGTTGGATTCAATTTCCGAGACTGTCCAGATTTTTTGTCATGCATATGTAATCCAGTGCTTACTTGGATATTCAGTTCATTTTTTTTAAGCCAGGGCGGAAGAGCCCCAGAATGAAGATTTGCTTTAGGCTCTTCAGAAAGAAGTGGAGAAATCTGCGTGTGATATGACAAAGAAGTAGCCCCAGGTAGAGGAGTGCAGATGTTTGCAACTTCCGAGTTTTCTCGATAAGATACCTGAGTCCTCTCATTCGTAAAATTTTCTTTCGAATTTCCCATGGAAGGTCCGTAACACCTTTCACTCGTCGACGATGATGAGCTCTTCAGTGCGCAGCACCTTCTCTCCCACTGAGCAAGATCAGAGTCGGAAACCCTAAACGAGTCGACTCGGTCCATTCCACCACCATACCTCCACAAGAAATGCTTCAAATTCTTCAAATGTTTCGCGCTCGCGAGATGCTTAATGGCCTTGCTACAAGCAAACAAGCTGCCGAGCTCCTCGATGTCTGAATCGCAGAAGACGCACCAGAGACGATTGCGAGAGGCGTGTTCGGGACGAAGGAAGGTAGGGTTCTTGAGGAAGAATTGGACGTCGGAGAGCTTGTTGAGGAAGCGAGAGAGAAAGGATGAGAGTGGTTTCTTGTGATTAGGGAAGTAATTGTGGCGTCGGCCTTGATCGTGATTTAGTTTACATACTTTGCAGAACTCGAATTCTGAGTTCTTGTTGTTCTTCTTCTTGTTCTTCTGGTTCTCTTTAGGTTTTGGTTTCTTCTCCTCTTTATTGTCCATGATCGAATCTTAGCTTATTGCTTGGTTTTAACCTTGCTCTGATACCATGACAATTTTAAGGCCAAATTGTCCCCTTTCATTCATTCATCAGCAATATAAATACTGTAGTCAAAATACAATAGGAAACCACCATACACTAGGAAACCTCCCAAATCAAGGAAACAAATCACTAGCCATCGAAAAGTTTCCTAACCCCATAAAACTTCTAACCCCATAAAACTTGAAACACAATATGCTAAAATATACTTTCCTAACAATAGGATGTGTTTCCTAATAATAGGATGTATTTCCTAATACATACGTTAACTTCATTGACAATATGGGTAACAATTAAGAAAGTGGCATTGTTCTTTTGGAACCCTGATGGTATCCAAAGAATTGCCAGTGCAGTTGGGAAACCAATAATGCTTGATAAAGCAACTATAGAGGGAACAAGGTTTCCTTTGCTAGGGTTTGTGTAGAAATTGATATTAACAACCAACTCCCAAAAGCCATTTATATTTTTGTAGACGATGAAAAAATCAAATAAGTTGAAGTTGACAATGCATGGGTTCCGGCTCGTGTGCAGGGTTTGGACATGCAGAAAACAATTGCCTAAGGAACACAGTAAAGAAGACAAACACACAAGTATGAAGGGAAACAAAAAGGTAGTAGCTACTCAAAGTAATGATGAGGAGAAAACTAAGGAAACAATGGATATAGAAAGGGAAGAAGGATGAAGGATTGCGAATGGCAGGCGTGCATTCAAAACTGACAATACTCCTAGAGTTGAGAAGGAGACAATACACGTTGATTTGAGTGAAGATAAAAAAGAGATGGAAACAACACATGTTGACTTGAGTGAGGATAAAGAAGATATGGAAACGAAGGTAGAGGATAACGAGACAGACATTTAACCAGTAAGAAACTCATCACCACCAAAGAGTACTTAGGGTAGAGGTGGGCATGTTGAGAAATGAAGAGATAAGCAAGGATACAATTACAAACTTGGTTACTAAGAATGATAGCAGATTCACTCTTCTTGTAACCATGGAGGAAGATAATAATGAAAAATAAGTGATGAAAATGATATTAGCAAAGACAAATTATTGGACTTTAATCTATTACGACATGTGGAAGCTTGGAATTGAGCAAAGTTACAAACATGGGTGCAATCAAACCTTCATAGATCAACCAAATCGAGGAGATCAATCCCAAATACATGGAACATGGACCACTTACATCTAAATCTAAGGAAAATATAACTTTTAAACTCGATGAAGAAAATTAATATAGGATGCAAATGTCGTTCAGATTCTTGTATGAATGCTAAATTAGAGCTAGTATTCAATAGATTTACTTTCAAGTTTCAGTGTTCCCTGGGTCTCTATGTTGACTTATCTTACATCTTGAGCACCCTATTATGTATAAATCATGTCATAAGGATGATTAAACAATTGATTGGTGCTTATAAGAGAGTAAAATTATGGCATGTGCACTAAGAAACTACTATTGTAGCAAACCACTTTACGAGATTATTTTCCAACTTGGGGACCGTTCAGCTTGATCTAATTATTATTATTATTATTATTATTATTATTATTATTATTATTATTATTATTTAAAGAATTTGAAGAAACTTTTCATTTCTATTGATGATGTAATTAGCGAATGAGCAATTGTATTTGATTCATCATTTTTTATTAAATAAAGGTTTGGGGATCCTTCAAACCCCTAATCGCTTTTTTTCCAAAGAAAAACTTATATCCCTCTCTTATTCATATATATTCAGTAATTTTATTTACCTAATAAATTCTAGCTGATATGTAAATGAAGTCAGTGCTGTTATTTTACAATTTTAATATTTCAAAATTGATAAATTTACTTGTTTGAGACACTGAATAGTGTGAATCTAGAAAAAGAAAAACGGCTTAGAGTCGCATAAAAATTTTGGACCCTAGTTTTGCATATTTACTTGAGAGTGAGATCCTTCTTCGTCCAGGGGAAACTTTTTACTTGGATAAATTTAGATTTATGAAGATAAGCCATTCAAGATGAAATAGACCCTGTCAAGTAGAAAACTTAGACAAGATATCACGATAGATAAATATAACAAGGCTCAATTAGTACTCGAAAGTTTTAGGATATGTGTACTACACACATTGAGCTCCACATACCAAATATTGTATTATAATTTTTTTATTATATGTTTCGACTCTTTCATAACACAGTAAATAACCTAGAAGCAAATAAGTGTGCGTGCGTGCATGGCATGGACAATGGCAATAGAAATTGTACTAATCAAGAGTACCATGTCGAAGAACAGTAAGAATAAATTGCATCATATTTGCTAAATTAGAGTTGAGAAATAAGTCTAAAAGTCATTGGTGAACGAGAATTTATAGTGAAATGGCATGTGGAGATTGCATAGAGGTGAGTGAAACACTCTCCTACTCGCAATTATAGATTACATTCCCACAAATAACTAACAAACTGCCCATTCCGTTAGCCTTTGTTGGCCATTCAACATCTCAAACATCACAACTTCATTTCTTTTCTATTTTTGTCCTTCATCTTTCATTCTTTCATACTTTCTTCCATGACAGGATAGGGAACAGTCTCTTCTTTCTTCCTCTCTGTATCCTTTATCATCTCTGAATCCTAAACAAACAAATAAAAAGATAGGAGCTGGTGGTGCTTGGAATGTCAAACCAGACTCAAAACCCCACAATCAATATGAGCTTATGTTATCTAGAGAATAGGATAACATCGAAGGGAATATGGGCGGGTGACTCTCCCTGGAATTTCACTATAACTTCTTTCATTTTCCAATCAACCATCATTATTTTGACTTCCCGTCTCATTGGCTTTCTTCTCAAACCTTTTCACCAGCCCAGGGTCATCTCAGAAATACTTGTAAGTTTGCTTCTTCTTCTTCTTTTCTTTCTTTTTGTCACCCCCTTGGTTTATGAGATTCATATTATAAAATGACTCACACTTAAAATGCACCAACACAAATTTCATAATGCATTGAGTTCAGGTAAAGATGATCTGGTTGCCATAGAGATTGCATTTAGAGTATCGATAATACATACAACTATACTAGTCCCTAATAAATTATGTTATGTTTTGTAGAAGCTAGTGTTAAACTATTTTATTGTTATGTGATACAGGGTGGTATTATACTTGGTCCATCGGTGTTGGGAAACTACGGAAAGTTTGCAGAGAAAGTATTCCCTTTGAATAGTGTAATGATGCTAGAAAGAATGGCAAATTTAGGACTACTCTATTTCTTGTTCTTGGTAGGTGTTCGGATGGACGCCAATATATTCAAGCGCACCAAGAAAAAGGCTGTCATTATGGCCTTCTCTGCATCAGTTTTTCCATTCCTAATAGGTGCATCCTCTTCTCTTTTTTTCAAGGATGACAAAATTACAAAAGATACAGATAAGGGGAGCTTGATCCTCTTCATGGGCATGGTTGTGTCTGTAACTGCTTTCCCAGTGCTCGCTCGGATCCTTGCTAACCTAAAACTTCTCAACAGTGAGATTGGCAAGTTAGCTATGTCTGTTGCACTTATCAGTGACATGATTGCATGGATCCTTCTTGCTTTTACTACAGCATTGATAGAGAGACACACCAACACCTGGGCTGTTGTTGGTCCTATTTTCGGTAGTATTGCCTACATTCTTTTCTGTGTCTTCGGCGTTCGTCCACTAATTTATAGGATAATTAAGTGCACACCAGAAGGAGGTTACATTAGTGACCGCTATATATGTCTCATCTTGACTGGAGTACTGATAGGTGGTTTCATCACTGACTCAATAGGTACCCATTCCATCTTAGGATCATTTGTTTTTGGATTGGTAATTCCTGAAGGCCAACTTGGAGCTGCACTGGTTGAGAAACTTGAGGACTTTGTGACAGGATTGTTGCTCCCACTTTTCTTTGCTATAAGTGGGCTAAGGACTAATATACCAAGCCTATTTGTTAAGGGTTCCTTCAAATGGGTATACCTACTCATTGTGCAGGTTTTGTGCGCTATTGCAAAGGTGCTTGTCACTCTCATCGTGGGCCTTTTCTATCAGATGACATTTCAAGAAGGTATTTCACTTGGATTGCTGATGAATACTAAGGGGCTTATAGAAATTGTAATCCTCAATGTTGGAAGGGAACAGAAGGTATGTATATACTCACTCTCAAAGTTTTTGAAGTAAACTTGAGCATAATTTGTTTGTGAAACTGCACCTAATCATGAGTTCGTATGTCATTGGGCATAGGTTTTGGACGACCAATCATTTGCGACCATGCTTCTATTGATGGTGGTATTGACTGGCCTAGTCACACCTGCAGTAATGGCTATCTACAGGCCATCAAGACGAGTTGTGCCCTATAAATGTAGGACTGTTCAGAAATCAAAGCCAGACTCAGAGCTACGGATGTTAACATGCATACACACAGCACGCAATGTTCACGCCATAATCAATATCCTGCAGGCATCCAGCCCTTCCAAAAAGACTCCAATATGTGTATACGCATTATATCTGAAGAATTTGACAGGTCGTCAATCTGAAATGTTAGTGATCCATACACAACCAGAAGTCGACCATAGTATGGATGAGTCTCGACACATCTTCAATGCATTAGACATTTATGCACAAGATGTCAATGGACTCTCTATCAATCCCATAACTGTAATCTCCCCTTACTCCACAATGCACGAGGACATTTGCAATGTTGCAGAGGACAAGCGCACTGCATTAATCATAATTCCTTTCCACAAGCAGCGAGCTGTTGATGGTGGCATGGAGTTAACCAACTCCTCAATCCGCCCTATCAACCAAAATATTTTGGCAAATGCTCCTTGCTCTGTAGGCATCCTTGTGGACAGAGGCCTAGGAAGTTTCCAACGAGTCAGAAATGGTCATAGTTCCCATCACATTGCTGTACTTTTTTTTGCAGGCCCAGATGACAGAGAGGCACTATCTTATGCCTCCAGGATGGTTGAGCACCCTGGAATCACCTTAACGCTATTGCGGTTTATGCCAGGAGATAAGGTAGTGGAGCCAACTATCTATCCAGGAGATGATAATGACATGGGAATCCTCACTGTGACCATTGATAATGACAAAGAGAAACAAATCGATGATGAATTCATTAATGCTGTTAGAATGAAGAATATGGGAAAAAACTCCATTAACTACATAGAGAAAGTGGTGAACAATGGAGAAGATACAGTCGCAGCAATACGGTCCACTGATACCACTTTTGAGTTGTTCATTGTGGGTAGGGGTCAGGGAATGATATCCCCACTCACAGCAGGCCTAACCGATTGGAGTGAATGCCCAGAGCTAGGTGCGATAGGAGACCTGTTAGCGTCATCTGACTTTGCAGCAATAGTTTCTGTGCTAGTGGTGCAACAATACGTAGGAATGGGAACCCATGTAGATGGGATTGCAACACCAGACAGTCTTGGAAACCGAAGTCAAACTGACCACTCCGATAGTCTCCGACATGCAAACCAAAGGATTGGCGTAGGTAGAGGAGCATAATTGGGCACATTGCCAGTACTTCTGGCAAGAAGGAAAGCTTAACTTATCAGGATAGAAGACAACAGCAACAAGCTGGCCCAACCATGATGCACAATATCCATATACTTGAGAAGGACACAATTCTTGGCAGGCCGGGCTCCTAGCGACTTTTGGATCAGGGTAGGTTTTTTTTACAATTTTACTCATTCTCTTTAAAACACAACCACAAACATAATCTATAGAAAGGGTAGAAGGGTAAAAAACCCTACCCTAGCCCAAAAGTGGCTAGGAGCCCTGGCTACCTAGAATTGGTGTACTTGAGAAACATTCCACTAGCAACACTAGCAACAATTCTAGCCAGTCTGGTTTGCTAGCCATTTTTGGTCAAATTTAAATTTTTTTTACACTTCTACCTTTTCTATAGTTGGTGTTTGTGGCCATATACTAGATATATTTTTTACACAGTATCCATATACTAGATGGTGTTTTTAGCCAAATTTGAATTTTTTTACACATCCACTAGACTACGATTAGTCAGGCAATGTTGTTAAAACACAAAAATAAATGCCTTTTGTAATTGAAACTTTCATGTTGTCAAATCAACCCTCTAGGCTGTCAGATTGAAGTGAAGAAACCATGAGAAAAATTAGGAAATAAAAAGTTGAGGAAGAAATTTTTTGAGCATTTATGATTGAAAATAAGCATGTTTCTTTAGTTTTCAATCGAGAAATAATCCTCACCGCCAAATTTAAATGTATTTTTTACATGATTTTGAAAGAAAAGGAGATTTGGCGTTTGAGACACGAGTTAACTAGGGGGAATGACATTCGTTTGAACAGGTGAGTATGACCTTTGTTTATTGTTTCCTTTGTGTGACTTCAGAGATTGTTCTGTGAACCCAACTGAACTTGGTGAGTTCCGTTTTGGGTTTTGTTGGATGGGTTAGTTGAATTCTACTTGTATTATTGATTAGAACTTCATTGACTTCATTTTGAACATGCATTATGAGAATGAAAAACAACTGTGACGCCAGACAGAATAACGATTTTCTGAAAGGTTAGTTTCAATTAGGGCTGGGCAAGTATGGGTAATTGGCCCAAAAACTAAAAACCGAAAACCGGCTTGAAAAATTCGGGCCCATGTTTATGAGAACCGAAACCGGATCGAGTTGATCGGGTAACCGAAGTCCCGATTAACCGATTTACAGGCCGGTCTCGGTCCTATACAAAAATTATATACAAAGCAAAAAAATACATCTACAGTATTAAAAAAAAAAAAAATCATTCATCATATACAAAAATTATATCAAAAAATTACAAAAAAAAAAACAATACAACAAATTACAAAAAAAAAATAAAAAATCTTGATCTTGGACCTTACAGACGATCGTGATCTTGTTCAACCTTACAGACGATCAGATCTGATCAAGATCAAAGATCAGATCCGAGACAAATATTTGATCAAGATCAGATCCGAGATCAAAGATCTGATCAAGATCAGATCCGAGATCAGATGAGGAAGGGAGGGGAGAGGGAGGTCGATCTCGTTCGGTCGATGCTTCGCTGTGAGAGGGAGAGGAGAGGGAGGCGGCGTTCGTTCGGTCGATGCTTCGCTGTGAGAGGGACGGTCGATGCTTCGCTGTGAGAGGGAGAGGAGAGGGAGGTGGCGTTCGTTCGGTCGATGCTTCGCTGTGAGAGGGAGAGGAGAGGGAGGCGGCTTCGCTGTGAGAGGGAGAGGAGAGGGGAGAGCGACTTCGCTGTGAGTGGGAGAGGAGACTTCGCTGTGAGTGGGAGAGGTGGGAGAGGAGAGGGGAGAGCGGCTTCGCTGTGAGAGGGAGAGGAGAGGGAGGCCGCGGTCGATGGGTTCCCTCAATTTTGAATCCTCAATCTTATTTAACATATTTAAAGTTAAACTATTTAAACTGGGCCGGGCCGATTACCCGACGGGCTTCAGAAATGAAAACCGAGGCTCGGACCAGAAACTTCGGGTCGGGCCGGGCTTTTACAACCGGAACTTTTTTAATAAATAAAAACCGATCCAAACCGACCCGATCGGTCCGGTTGTCGGTTCGGTCCGGGTTTTCGGTCCTAAATGCCCACCCCTAGTTTCAACAGACAATTTGTAGAGAAAGACACAAGAGATTCGCCAAAAACACAGAGAAACACCTATGATGTTCAATTAAAATTATTCAAATCAAAAGTATCTCTAAAGTCATCCCACAAGCCGGACTTTATAGCTAAAATTCGCCATTATCAAAATTTTACCAAAAATAGAAAAATCTGAATAATCATGCTAGATTGAAATACGTAGTAAAATAAGTAATCTGTCAAAAAATTGGCCCAAATCGGGTTCAGAATCACTTCCTAAACGATAAAAGAAATATTACCATAAAAGAAAAAAATTACTAAAATTGTGGATTCGGAAGGGGAAACAGTAGATTTTGGCCTAAAAATATGTGAACCGAGCATAGCTCGGTGGCCATGTTGTGCGCACCGAAAAGAGCTTTCCGAATTGGGATCATATGCATGATTCTAATACCCGTAGCCAAAGTTATGGCCAAAATACCGAAACGCACCCAAAACTGCCCCAATTAGGAAAAGATCACGATTTTCTGCCATCTTTGCGCTGATCTGCCAACTAAAGATATCTCAGTGCCAACAACGTGCTATCTGACAGTTCAGCATCATCTGACTCGAATCCTCCTGCATCAAACTGTGGGGATAGTGTATTTCGAAAAGAAAGTTTAATCAAATCTGAAAGGGATTAGAATGATGTATGAGCATGTGAACGCGTAGTTTTATTTAGAAAATTACTTTAGTTACAGTTAGAATTTCATTAAATTGATGGTGTTCCAACCAAGATTTTGATTCGTGATCCGAGCTTTGACTAGGTATCAAAATATCCCATAGCTCATTTTTTTTATATTGTTTTCACCGATGGAATCCCAGCTTGAGATCTATTAATTGGAATTATAATTTTGTGAATTTGGTGAAGTTATATTTTTACTGTTAAAGCTATTATGGTTCAAGATTAGTAGGGGACACGGTCCGGGATTAGGTTTGCCTCAGTTCCGATCCTGTTCCATTGAAACGGGACGGGAACGGTTCAAGATAATGAATTTTTCTGGGCAGATCCGATTTGTGCCGGACCGGTTTGAACTGGGTCGGTCCGGGATGGGACCGTGCCATCCAGGTTCTAATTCCAACAGTCAAAGGCCCAACACCAGCCCAAGCCCAATCAAAACCCAAATCTTGTTTCTCCATATCTTATTCTTTACCCTTTCTAGAAAGAAAAACAACCCCGGATGGTGCATGATCGGAGGAGTGGAGTGGAGAGAGGTCTCTTGGATGGTGGACAACGAGAGAGAGATTTGATTATGTGTGTTCTAGTCGATTTGTTGTGTGTGAGAGCTGGATTGGCAATGTGATGAAGGAGATAGAGGCACATACAATCAACTTGATGTGGACAATCAGTTCTGTTTGTGTGACAACCAGTTGCTCTGGTTTTAAGCAAGAAAGGAAGAAGGGTATTTTAAGTGAGTGCAGAGAGGGGGAGACTTTTCATCATCATCTTCTTCTTCTTCTTGTGAATCACCAGAGAGACATAAAAAATTGTTTTGTTTTTGTGTAGTGTGGATTTGATACGGTGAAGAAGATAGAGACGGATGGGTGAAAATTGGGGTTTGACGAGCTAGGAAAGAGAGAGAGATAGAGAGGTGTTTGTGTTTGTGTTTGGAGTTTTGTGTTAAGAGGAGGGTGAAAAGGAATCTGTGATTTCACAGGCCAACTGGAGAGTGACATGCATCTATATCTCTCTCTGCTTTTAAGTGAAACCCTAAAAAGCTAAAACTCTGTCTTTATCTCTCATCGTACTCTCTCAACACCCGGTGATAATGTCGAGGTGAAGGAAAATGGGATCCGGGGGGAGGGGGGGAGCCCGTAAAGCACAGGAGGAGGTCCTGTGTACATCTCTCAGATCAAAGGATTTCAAAAAAATAAAAAATTAATCCATCGATTTGAGCCGTCGGCTGAGAGATGTGTACAGGACCTCTTCCTGTGCTTTGTGCGCAGGAGCTCCCCCCCCCGAATCCAGGAAAATGATGTGCACCTGCTCACGCGCACACTACCTCACGCAAGAAAAGCCATAATTTATGTAGTGTAAGAATGTGAGTAATGAGCAGCTGTGATCTAGCTAGCTAAATATATATAAGAGCAAGGATTGTGATTTTGTTTTTTGAGTTAATTTTGGTTTCCTAATTTTAAGAAATATTTTGGTGTGTAAAGAAAAAACGTAAAAATTTTAAGGATAAATAAAATATATAATGAATTTTGAGAGTATATTAAATATATGAAAAATAATATGCAAGTAAATAAATGTATTAAACACATTAAATAAAACTAAAATGCTTATAATTAGAAAATTAATGAGTAGTTTAAAAAATCAATATATAAGTAGAAGACGTGATAATTAGAAAATTAGGTGGTGATTTCAAAAATCAATAAATAATTAGAATGAATGATAATTAGAAAAAAAAACTCGAAATTTACTAAAAATTCTGAAGTTTCGAAAAAATGTAAATTTTAATAGCTAATTTTGTATTTTTACGAAAAAACCCCCGAAATTTACAAAAAAACCCTCGAAAATGTATTTTTTTCTTTCATCCTTTTTCTTTTCTTTTCGTTTTTTTTTTGGCAATTTCAAAAAAATGAAATTTTCGTCGAAATCACAATCCTTGTATAAGAGTAAGAGATAATAAAAAACCATATAAAAAACAAACATATAATAAACAAAGAGAGAGAGAGTAAGAAACAATAAACAAGGGGAATTTTTGTGTGGAAGGTTTGATGATTGGAATAGAAGAAGGGGAATTTTTGTGTGGAAGGTTTGGTGATGCTACAGTAACCGGGACAGTCCAGTACGGTTTGGGACTAAAATTACGAAAATCGGTTCCATCCCATTTCAACCGGTTCTAGACTAAAATTATGAAAACTGGTTCCGTCCCGATTTCAACTGGTCCGGGATTGGGGTGAAAATGAGAGAAACCGGTTGGTCCCAATTTCAACCGGTTCAAGACCATACCGATCCGGGTCAAATGGATCGGGACCGGATTCTTGCCCATTTGATATAAACTATATTTTGGAGAATGTCGATTAGATGATGATATTTGATATGTCAATGCAGACCATTTGTTAATACATGATGAATTTTATGAGTAATGAATGAATGTTTGAGATAATTGGATTATGCAATTATGTGATTTCGTTCGGTTTGGGATGCATGACACATATACCTTGCTCATGCAAACAAAATTATTGTCTATGAGTTTTATTTCAAACACAATTGCATGAGGTTATTCTGGTTCGAAGCTACTCATAAACGGGCCCATGAAGACCATATTAGTTGTGTACATAGTGGCTTCAAGTCACTTTGGTACGAAGCTTAAACTCTGAAAGGAAAACTAAATCATCATATCAGTTACGAAGGAGAGTTTCTGAGGAGTCATGTGCTTCCAAAAGAAAAAACTAAGATGTTGTATTAGATACAAAGGAGAGTTCTTGAGGAAGAAACAAGAAGAATTTATTGGAGAAAATCTCTTATCTTCCGGCACACAATTATGTGATATGTGATATAATTCATTTGTAGCCCGTGTGATTAGATGTTTGAGGTATGAGTATAAATTTAAGATATGACACCCCATTTGAGATTTATACATATTCAAAGCGGTTGTCGGTATACGTTTGTAGGTGTGTCGAGGTGAAACACATTTGACACATGTTGGTGCAACATGGTATTACATGTTCATATGGTGAATATGTTTCTATAGCAATTTGTGAATGTAGGGAGGTAGATCGGTTTGTCTATTTTGTGCAGGTAATGGTCTACCTCAAGATTTGTGTCACGTGATGACACATATTGGATGTTTTTTATTCATATGTTGTTTAGTTTTATTTATTTGGTCTGCTCATACCAGCTTAGCTGACCCACTTTGTTTTTCTGTGCATGTGGCCAGGTGTATTCCTATCAGATTGCAGGTGGCGATTTTGATAAGGTTGAAGATGCGGCTGACGTTGTTGAGTAGTGTTTTGGTCATCGTTAGTTTTGGAGACTTAAGTACGTATGTACCAGTTGTGTACATATATTATGGTTGTTGGTATGTGGGCTGTTAAGAAGCGTGTATTTATTTCCTAACGACCTTATTTTGTTGTACAATAGTAGAAAGGTTTTTGTTGGATCATTTATTATCTATGTAATTCTATCATTCTGAGTTGTGTGCATGCTTCATGTGGCAATTGGAAACGTTACGAGTCACTTCATTAGAGTTGTGTCTTTATTGATTCAATTTTAATGGAGTGAAGCGTGACATTGTTGGTCATGTTCAACCATAAACTCCCATTTCATTTCTGTACAAAACATAAGCTTATAGATAATCGATTTGTAGTCCATTTATACATCAAGAATGAGGTAAGATACACCAAAGTCTCAATCCTTTCTAAACGTTTGATCTTATATTGTCTTCTTAAGTTAACAATATAAAGATTAGACTAAGCTAGTGTTTGTTTACCACTTACAAGTGACACCTAGCCACTTGTAAGCAAGGAATGAGATTTTGCGAAATCTCGCGAAAATTTCATTTTTTTAAATTATGAAAAGAAAAAGGGAGAAAGAAATTTTTTTGAGGTTTTTTTCCCCATCCACCCCCCCATTTTCTAAGTACATTGCTTCTACTTATATATTGATTTTTGAAACCATTCCCTGATTTTCTATATATATATATATATATATATGTATTGATTTCATATTTGTTTCATTTATTGGTATTTAGACTTCACTTAATGTGTTTAATCGATTTATTTACTTGCATCTAATTTTTTTCCCATATATCATATACCTCAAAATTCATTATATATTTCATGTATACTTGAAATTTTTATGTTTTTTCTTTACACTGAAATATTTCTCAAATTTTTACTTAAAATCAGGAGACCGAAATTAACTCGAAAAACGAAATCACAATCTAAGCAAGGAATGTGATTTATCGAAAAATGCCACAATTTCACGAAATATTTCTTTTTTTTTAGTTACCAAAATTTCTTTCGAAATTCGAAATATTTTTTTTTCATTAGACCAATCTTAATTTTGGTACATTTTTTAACTCGTTATAAATTTATAACCTTAGTTTAATATTAGAATTTTATTATAAATATGATTCTTACACATTATGTAGTTTGTATGACATTATAAGTCTCGTGAGACTCTTTATGTAGTATCATCATCATCATCATCATCATCAAAGCCCATCTTTATGTAGTATGTAAGAGTTTAAAATGCTTAAATTATATTGATAACTTCAAAATTACAATTAAAATTCTTACGTTTCTACTATACACAACGAAATATTTCTTAAAATCAATTTATCTAAATTACCTCGAAAAACAAAATATAATCCTTGCTTGTAAGTGGCTAGAAAAAATTGTTTATTTATAACACTTACAATTACAAGTGGCTTTGAGTGATAACAAACAAATGTGTGTGTGTGTGTGTTTTTTTTTTTCTTTGAGTTAATAGCAGCTTTTTTTAGTTGTTCAATAGTAAAAGAATGTGAGTTCAATAGCATTCAAAACCATTATGGAGCTTCATTATCACTTGGTTTTCAATACAACTTTTTTCTTATTTCTACTAAACACTGCCTGAGAGATTTTTCATAGATTTCATGAAGTATGAGTTAACCAATTCACTTTGGAAGACGAAAAGAGAGTGACTTATTCGCAATAGATTAAACAGAATTCCGTAAATCTTACTTTATGGTATTCGTCATGTGGCGAGGAATCAATTTTTTTTTTATTTGAAGAACATCAAAGGTTTTTTAAATATTTTGTCCCAAATTTTTTTAGATAATGATCAAGCAGTGTATGAGGTAGAAAATATAGTTAAGTGGACTCTTAGAATTAACAGAAAATCATCTACGAGTAGCGTATCTGAGAGCATTAATTGGAGAAAGACAAATAATAATAATAATAATAATAATAATAATAATAATAATAATAATAATAATAATAATAATAATAATAATAATAATAATTGTGGAGGGATTTTACAAGTACTTGTGACGATTACAAATTGTAAAAAGCGAATAAAAAATAAGCAAACAAAAATTTACATGGTTTCCTTGATAATTGGAGGTAGTCTGTGGTGCTCGATCGAATCAGGGACATTTATATTATTTATCAAGTGTTAACATTTTTTCTCCCCGCTACAATGAATCATGTTATTTCCTTTGATATCATCATAAATTATCCTAAACTAGATATTTACAAACTGAAATATCTTCCTAAGATATTCTAAATTAGATACTTACATAATGGAGATGTACCTAAACATCTCAGACCCAAAACATCTCAGTCCATTGTGCGAAGATGCCAATATGGTACCCACAACAACCCCTTCTTGGTAGTCAGAGAGACTTACTACAGGTTATCGAGCTGCCAAAAGCTTTACTGAGCACTGATTGCCGAGAGCAAGTAAGCTGAAGATTATGGATATTGCTGAGAATGAGCAGACTGAACATAGATTGTTGAGTACATCTAAATTGTGGAGACTGTTGGACATCGAATGTCAAAATCAGGTAGACTTCTGAAGAGTGTGGAATGTACTGAGATCAAGTGGACTACTGAAGATTGTGGATTGTGCTGAGAACAAGTACACTTATGAAGACCGTGGAGATGCCACAATCAAGGACACTTATGAAGATTGTGGATTGTGCCAAGAACGAGTAGACTGAAGACTAAGTGTACAACTCTGGTTCTTGGGCACAAGGGGACTGTTGAAGACTGTAGCCCTAATTGTCGAGAACTTGTCTTATTGTCCTACCACAAATACTCAATTTAAGTTACAACGTCTTAAATTTTTGCGATGAATATTCATGTGTCATATAAAAATCTCATTATTAAGTCATGATAGCTACTTAAACAATAAGAAAGTCGATGCTATACTATCTCCCCACATGGCTGGTTAATTTGTCAAAGTCAGATAACCAAGAATAACAAGTCAATATTAAAAAAGCATGCAATAAATAATTTCGATTATTTCAAGACACTCCAAGATTTGTCGAAGTGAAATGAGGTAGAATAAGAAGATACTCGCCCATTTGCTAGGAATAATGATTTCAATTTCCTACAAAGTTTTTGTCAGTGTACTTCAGTTGAGCTTACCTTAGCCGAGTCGGGGTAGATTACCAAGGCTCTCGGCCTTTTGCAAGGAAAATTATTTCAATTTCCCACAAATTTTTCTTAGTATAACTTAGCCAAGCCGAGGTAGTCTACTAATGTTTTCTTGATAAATTTATATATATGTATATAATTTTTTTTTGAAAATCGAATCGATTATAAACTGAGGTGTCTAGAATAATGCATTAAATGATCTATAGATTTTTCTAAGTGTATTTTTGTCGAGATGAGATTTGCTGATAGGACTCTCGGCCCAAATAGGGAAGATCATTGATCTGAATGAGATGTTGTGCAATCAAAAATTGTTTTTCTTAAAGCAAAAGAACGATAGTAAAAATTTCCCACATATTTCTAAGTAAATCTTCCGTAGATACTAAGATGAAACTGAGTTCTCGTCCTTGAAAGAGGGTTGAGCTTGCTGTCTTTGGGATGGCACGACAGAGTTGAGCTCTCATATTTGGAAGAGGGTTGAGCCCTCTATCTTTGAGATGATAAGATGGAATTGAGGTATTGTATTTGAAAATAGTTGAGACCCTGCCTTTTAAGTCAAGGAGAAGATTGTGCCCAGCCTCTGGTTGTAAAGAAGTTAGTATCCTAGGTCACTACTGTAACTTACTCGTATTGAGGTAGTTTACCTCAAGTACTTTGTTGAGTACCTCCTCTGGCAAACAGGAGCCAAGCTTACTACCTATAGTTGTCGAATCCATCAATGATAATGTAAAAATAAGTTTGAAATTAGAAAGTTAAAAATGTGACTAACTAAATACATATGAATGCTAAAATACTCAAATTCAAGAATTTTACCAAGGGTTTTGCATTGAACGAACCACATAACACTTTTAAAGAAAATCTTGAATAAAAGAATTGTTCCTTATTGACAACTATCTCCCAAATTAATCTAAGTAAATAACTCGGTCTACGCCTACTATAAAGCTAGGAAAAGGATATCAAACATAACCTAATGAATTATATCTACACCCACTGCAAGGATGATTTCGGCTAAAGTAAGGAAGATTAGTGTATCTCAGTCGAGCTGAGACATCCTGAGATGGGTATTTAGCGATTATAAGGAAGTTCACTGATTTGAGTGAGCTTCTATGCAATCACCAAATGTTTTTCTTAAAACAAAAAAGATAAAAAAAATAAATATCATTTCTCAAATTGTACCAGACAAATATGTTGTTCACGAGTTGACGAGACAAAGCTGAGTTTGCGTCTTAAAATGAAGCCTAACTCACTTTCATCGAATTGATGAGACAAAATTGAGTTATCGTCTTGAGTGTAGGACCGAGCCCACTGTCCCCGACATGATGAGATGGAGCTGAGCTCATGTCTTGAGGGATGGGCTAAGCCCATTGTCACCGAGTTGATGAGACAAATTTGAGTTCTCGTCTTAGGGGGAGGGCTAAGCCCACTGTAATCGAGTTGATGAGACAAATTTGAGTTCTCGTCTTACGGGGAGGGCTAAGCCCACTACCCCCAAGATGATTAAACGGAGCAAACTCACATCTTGATAGGAGGGTTGAGCCCACTGTCTGTGATTTGATGAGAAAAATATGGGTTCTTGTCCTAAAAGAAGGGTTGAGCCCACTGTCCTCGAGTGATGAGACAGAGCTGAGCTCATGTCTTTGAGATAGGGTTGAGCTCACCACCCCCGAGATGATGAGATGAAGCCGAGTTCATGCCTTGAAAGAGGTCCGAGCTCACTAACACCGAGATGGAGCCGAGTTCATGCCTTAAGCCCACTGCGCCCATTTCACATTTTACGTAAATAACATGCATTTTAGCAAGATCATCACAATGTGCACATTATTAATTTAGTCATGTAAATCATTCAGTTTTATTTATTTATTTTTGAAGGATATAAAGAGCATCCATCATAAAAAAAAATTTTAACACGGATATCGAGCATTGAAGTGTGTAGCGATCAAGTCAAATTGAAAAACCAAGCAAAAGACTAGCCCATCAATGTTTTTTACTTTAACCAAACTTCCTTCCCTTTATCTGGCCCAACTCATACACCAAGATTCCAACCCTTCAATACTTCATTATTTGTCCATAATCATGACCAAATACAACCACTCCCAATCTCTCACGTGATTCTCTCAAGAAGTCGTTGCAAATTAAAGAGAGAAAAAATGGATTTAGATAAGAGGGAGAGAAAAATTATTTGCAGGAAGGAGGCTGCTGAAAGGAGGGAACCTGACGGCTGTTCCAGGGGCTTTGAAGGATTGTTGCGGGAGCTTTGAAGGGTTGTTTCGAGGTTGTTCGAGAGCTGTTTGGAGAGTGTTCTAGGGCTGTTTCGGGTTGTTTCGAGGGTATTTTCGAGGGTTGTTTACAAGGTTTACGATGGTTGTTCCAGAGTTGTTTTAAATGGTTGTTCCAGGGGCGTGAAGGAGCAGCTGTTGTTTGCTGCGTTCCTGTGTTACAAAGAGGAGAAAAATTGCAGAGATGAGAAAATAAGACAGATTCCTGTCTCTTTTCCATGATTATAAGTCGTTATTCTTTTTGGGAGAGAAGAGTATGAGTTTAATGTCTGGTTAAATCCTCCAACTAAGGTTGCAGAGGAAGCCATTATTATGTATTCCATTCAATAAATTGTTTCTAGAATTTCATATTTATGGATTTTAATTCTATTCATTATTTCCCGATCAGTTTAAATTAATGGAGTTTTATTTTTATGAAAGCTACATTTACATTCATATTCATTTCAAGAGAGTACATTGATTTATAATTTAGTGCGCGTTATGAATTACATGTTTAATGTTCTTTGATAACTTGTGCTTAGCTAAACACTTTGACAAGTTATGCTTAGATCAATTGAATAATTTTGTAAGTGAATTAGATTGAACTATCTTCTGATTAGAGTAAATACAAATATTTCATTGTAAATCTTCCGAAATAGTGGGTTGAGCTCTCATCGATTTTGAGTAAAACTTTTGTTTGGTGAAGAAATTTTAGCAAGTGGTTTAATCATGAAGTTTATTTCATTGGCAGAATCCAAAACCTTAGTATCACAGTTTATTGATTCCACTTTCTTAAATCAAAAGAAAAAAATTTGCAATCTAATATCTTTGGAGAACGAAATTTTGTCATTAGTTAAGAGTTTCTTTAAACTAATTAAATTAGTCTCCTCTAATTCCCCGAGGTTCGACTTCAACTTGCTAAACACAACATTCTGATCTTGTACTTGCAAGTAGAGTAATATTTGTTCAAACAAAAATTTCAGCAACTGAGCTCATATTTTTGGGAGAGGGTTGAGCCCACAGTCCCCGAGATGATGAGACAAAGCTGAATTCATGCCTTGAGGGATGTCTGAGTCCACTGTCACCGAGATGATGAGATAAAGCAGAGCTCGTATCTTTGGGAGAGGGTTGAGCCCACTGTCCCTGAGATGATGAAACAGAGCTGAGTTCATTCCTTGATGGGAGGATTGATTCCATTGTCCCCGAGTTGATGAGACGAAACTGAGTTCTTGTTTTGAGGGGAGTTCTGAGCTCACTATCACCGAGATGATGAGATAGAGTTGAGCTCATATCTTTGGGAGAGGCCAATGCCTCTCGATTGTGAGGTGTCATGTCAGATATCTGTCACCCACATTTCTTGTATAAAATCAGGAACATCTTGACATAGAAGGTGTTTGATACTGTTCACCCTTCTATTTTATAACTACGATGTTGACTTAAAATGAATTAGTCGACAAGCATTATGATATATAAACTACATAATTGTATAAAGAAAAGATTAATTATGAAAAAGCCATAATAAAGGTCTATCGCAAATGATTCAAAACACATAAGATTAATTAACAACTAAACCATAAATTTTAATGTCAAGAGTTTGTATCATGATTAATAAATGAGCCCTTCCACCCCCCTCAAGTTGCGCGATGGCAAAAATCTTGAGGGGATGGAGGGTTGCACCCTCCTCCCTCGCCATTTCCTCAACAATAAGAAAAAGCGTTAACAAATACAAGCCTGGCGCAAATCACAACCAAGCTAACATATGTTGCATTGCACGAAGCCCATGAATATAATTATGGGTCAAAATTAAAATTTCTCCAGCAACTACCAAAAAAAACCCAAAGCAATTTTTTGAAGCTCCATTCCAAGTGCCTCACCAAGTTTAAGGGAGCATGCCTTATAATTGCCCAAACCAAAGGCTCTTTGTCAAGGAAGGAATGTGTCTTAATGAAGATGATCAATTACCAATAAAAATATAACCACTTGCAAGAGATTTGCTCTCTGCAGTGCTGATAACCATGAAGCTCCAATTCTCACAATCAATTTCTTCAATTCTCCGACCTCTCTCTAATCTTTGCTATACTTACAAAATGTAACCATGAATAAAGAGGATCTATAAATAAACATTGAAAAATATTCAATGGGATGTTATGGAGAAGCCAAATTTGATTTCTCTTAGTAACTCTGTCCGTATGATGACATTTGCAGGTTTCGAGCAGCTCGGGGAAACTCTCCCGACCTGAGGTTTCTTCCTCTGTGCAATTCTTCCAAACCAACAATTTAGCCAAACCAGGTATGCGCATCGATCGAAAGATTTACATGGTTCCCACCATAGCTGGAGGTAGTCCATGATATCAAGCACTAATTTTTTTTTTCAAGTGCTTGCATTTCTTTCTTCCCTCTTACAATGAATCCTCTTATTTCCTTATATAAGGAATACATTTATCAACAAAATAACCTTCCTAATATATCCTAAAGATATTTACATAATTTATCAATCAAAATATCTTCGTAAAATGTCATAAACTAGATATTTACATATTCAAATATCTTTCTAAAATATCTTAAATTAGACATCGAACAATATAATGAGGGTTCCCTAAATGAACAATAAATTTAAATGTCTTCAACTCTAATTTTTTTTTTTTTTTTTTTCCAATTTGCCTTCTTAGCTCTATGGTATTTACAAGGAAAATTAAAAGGTGGATAAGAAGTGACAATGGGTGCTTATGTTAATAAAAAATACTATTACACGTTTTCATCGTTGTACCATCCTAAAGTTAAACTATTTACAATCAAAACCAGTTCCTGTAAACATCAATTAATTATAATTAAATCCCAATATAATTCAAAAAAGCATTCAAATTATCTATAAATTATAAATAGACTCTTACATCCAACTTTTGAAGTTTTCATTTAGAATTTCAATAATAATTGTTGTAATAAAATAAAAAAAATTGAATATCCGCGCACGTAGAACATGTCGACATCCTAGTTTACATAATGAATCTCAGGTTCAAGAGACACCACCATATCGGGCCTTCCATATGGGCATACACTACTAAAAAAATTCCCTTTTGCGACGACTCTTAGCGCGACGAGGGAAGTTTTGTCGCTCAACATTATCCTAGCGCGACGACATATTTAATTTCGTCACACAATTACTAAAAATAGCTAACAACTTAACGCGACGAATGGTTTCATTGCGTCACAACCTCTTTCGCGACGAAGTTAAAGCCTTCGTCGCATACCTAATATGCGACAACGTGTCGTCGCTTAAAACCACATATTTTGTCACTCTAAAATACCTAGGGCTACGTGTCGACCACTTTGAACGACCAACTTGAATATCCTCGGGCGACACACTGTTTGGTCGCATAAAAATATCTTACGCGACGACCTGGAAACCGTCGTCGCATCAAATATCTTACGCGACGAACTGGAAACCTTCGTCGCATCCAATATCTTACGCGACGCACAGGAATCCTTCGTCTACCAATATCTTACGAGACGAACAGGAAGCCTTCGTCGCTTAAACCAAAATATTTTGTCACCCTAAAATACCTAGGGCTACGTGTCGACCACTTTGAACGACCAACTTGAATATCCTCGGGCAACACACTGTTTGGTCGCATAAAATATCTTACGCGACGACCTGGAAACCGTTGTCGCATCAAATAGTTGACGCGACGAACTGGAAACCTTCAGCGCATCAAATATCTTACGCGACGAACAGGAAACCTTCGTCTACCAATATCTTACGCGACGAACAGGAAGCCGTCGTCGCCTAAAATATAAGCGACAAAGTATTGTCGCCCTAAAATACCTAGGGCTATGTGTCGGCCACTTTGAACGACCAACTTGAACATCCTAGGGCGACAAACGTTGTTGTCGCCTAAAAATATCTTACGCGACGAACTGGAAACCTCCATCACATAAAGTATTCACAAACAAGATTCGTCGCGTAAAGCGAGCAGGTTCATCGCCTAAAACATCCCAGGGCGACGAACGGTGTCGTCGCACAAGCTCTGACCTGTTCATCTTCTCCACGAATTAGAATAATCAGACATGTGTTTTTCACTATTTTCTCGTCTCATTTTATTCTTTTTCTCTGTTCAATTGATTTCTCTCATTTTATGAGCTCTACTCACAGCACCTGGCCTATCGTTGTTGTTTCTTATAACTTGCCCCCTTGGATGAGTATGAAAAAAGAATTTACAATGATGACTTTATTAATTCCCGGTCATCCCGGAAAGGACATTGATGTTTATTTGCGGCCGTTGGTTGATGAGTTAAAAGACTTATGGGAAAATGGTGTACATACATTTGATAAGTCTACCAACACAATGTTTATGTTGAGAGCAGCAGTGATGTGGACTATACATGATTTTCCCGCTTATGGAAATATTTCAGGTTGGAGTACTCAGAGCTATAAGGCATGTCCGATATGCAACGATGATGTAACGTCTGATTGGCACGCGGGAAAGGTTTGTTATATGGGTCACCGTAGATGGTTGCCCCAAGATCACGAGTGGTGAACAAATAAGGTGGACTTTGATGGAAAAATGGAGAACGACACTAGACCTAGAGAATGGTCGGGGGATGAAATTTTGACTAAGTTGAATAGCTTGAAATTTGGTCAGATTGGCAAACATCCCGATAATCGTGATACTAATTTGCACAGGTCAGCTACACATCTGAACTGGACGAAGAAGAGTATATTCTCCGAGCTTCCGTACTGGTCGAAATTAAAGATCAGGCACAACCTAGATGTGATGCATATTGAAAAGAATGTGTGTGATAGTGTGGTTGGGACAATTCTTGGCATCGAAGGACACTGTGAAAGCGAGGGAAGATTGTATGAACATGGGTATAAAGAAACGGTTATGGCTTAAGAAAGTCGGTGACAAATGGGTAAAGGGACATCCATATTTTGCAGTTAAACCGCCAGTAAAGATAAAAAAATTTAAGTTTTTTTTCTTCTGTGAAGTTTCCAGATGGGTACGCATCTAATATTGCCCGTTGTATGAAAATGAGTGATGGGAAAATGTCGGGATTGAAGAGCCATGACTGTCATGTACTACTGCAACGTCTTCTTCCGATCGCTATTCGAGGATTTTTGCCATCGGGTGTTGTTGGCCCTATTACAGAATTGTCAAGATTCTTCCAGCAGCTATGCACAAAGTCTCTGCACAAATCGGATATAGAAAGGTTGCAAGACGATATTATTAACATCTTATGCAAATTCGAACAGATATTTCCTCCGACATTTTTTACTTGCATGATTCACTTGATGATACATTTACCGGGTGAGGCAAAGCTTGGTGGGCCGGTCAATTATCGGTGGATGTACCCAATAGAAAGGTAACTCATATGCTTGTTTTCTAACTATTCTTCATTTATTGTAACGAGTCTGACATCTTTTATATTTTGTAGAATACTAGGCACATACAAAAGGTACGTACGGAACAGGGCAAGACTCGAAGGATCCATAGTGGAGGCATATATTGCAAATGAATCACTTACTTATTGTGCAATGTATCTCCATAATGTTGAGATGTCCTTCAACCGAACTCAACGAAATAATGACGGTGGTACTAGAAGTGAGACACTTTCTGTTTTTGCGCAACTCGCACGACCATTTGGCGAGCCACCAACAAATGATCAGTTTAGCGATAACGACATGAAAGTTGCGCATTGGTTCATACTCAACAATTGTGATGAGGCCTTGCCATTTTTGGATGAGCATGAAGAACTAATTAGGCGTAAGTATCCTCTACATTTACGGGCCGAGAAGCACCGTCAATTGTTTCCTGAATGGTTTCGCAAACACGTAAGTTGATGACTATAAGAAAATTTGATAATATTGCATTTTTTTTTTATAATTGGTATTCAACATATTCTGAATATATATAATTTTTTCTTTTAATAGATGTTACAATTGAAGGAAGTAAATTCGGCTCTTTACGATGATGAATTATCAAAACTGGCGAGATGTCCTATTCAATCTGAAACATTTTCGGGTTGTTATGTTAATGGTGTTAAGTTCCTGGTTATCGAGCGAGACAACAATTTGAACACTCAAAATAGCGGCGTATCAGTACCTGGCGGGGACGGCGACACCGTCGATGTTGATTTCTATGGTAAACTGACATCTGTAATTCAATTACTGTACAAAGACCGTTGCTAGGTGATTTTATTCAAGTGTCGTTGGTTTGATACAAACCCACATAAAGCCGGGAGTATTAAACGAAACATGGTCTAGTAAGTGTGAACACAAACACACTTTGGTACGAGCACGATCATTTTATTTTGGCAACTATGGCAATTTTTTTTTTAATCTAGATGATCCTAAAGCCGGTGGTGGATGGAAAGTAGTCCAGACGATCCAACACAAAAGTATATGGGACATTCTTGAAAAGGCTTCTGATGACCACAGTGATGACGACACCGCTGATCAAGAGAATTCATCTTCAAGCATTCCCATTATCCAACAACCATTTGAGTTATTTGTCGAACTTCCTCCGATTGATGACGAATATGATGTTGAGGTATCACCTGCAAAAGATGGAGTTTTTGGAGAATCTGAGGCAACCATGTCAGATGAATTTGAAGAAGAAGTCGAAAGTGATTACTCTACTGATTCAGATTAAATACATTTGAAGGAATATAATTTGTTAGGTCATTTACAAGATGTTAATAATATTATGTATTTTGTTAGTTCATTTAATTAAATTTGTTAATGTACTATAAATTTTTTACCATAAATTTGTTAAATGAATGTCGAAGTTCAATTAACTAATTAAATAATGATATAAAAATTTTCTCTAAAATAAACAAATGTGATGTTTGTGCGACGAAATTAGAATATTTCGTTGCACAAAATGCCCCCCCCCCTTAAAATATTTCTGGCTGCAAAAAAATTGGGGTGAAATATTTCGCACGAAATTAGAATATTTCTGGCGGCAAAAAAATTGGGGGTGAAATTTTGAATACTGGCGCGACAAATTCTCTGATATATAGCGATGAAGGCTTCGTCGCGCAAACTCAAACCCATTTTATCAAAACTCAAACCCACGTCTCCTCTCACTCTGTCGTCTGCAACTCCCTTCCCCTTCCTCTCTCTTTCCACCACAAGCTGCCCACCACCGCCTTCCTCTCTCGGCCGAATAGCCCCCAAGTATCTTCTCTGCAACTCTCTTCGTCTAGATCTCACTTTCAATCGAAATCGAAGGTAAGGATCTTCTCTACAACTTCCATCCTTTCTCTTTCTTTAGATTTCAAAATCTATCGATTTCAATTACAATTGCACGTATTTGATTGGTGTTGTTGGTAACAATCTCTATTCAATTCAAGACAGGAGCTGCCCTATCATTGTTTGATGAAATTCCTCATTGTTTAGTTCCCTTAATGTTCTTTTGATCCCTGAAAACCCACTCCAACAAGTTGTTGGTGTCACATTGCTCAACTCTGCTTAAGTGTTTTTATACATTTGAGTTCAGCAGATGCATCTTGTGACCTGTTTAAGTGTTTTTTACAAGTTAGATCTTGAAATTGTTGGCTGTGGTTATTTTCAGTCTTGGGGGATTTACTGCATTGGTTTCAGATGCAGACTTGCCTGAGCAAGTTGTTGGTTTCACATTGCTCAACTCTGCTGGACAGTTTGGGAGTCCAAGTGGACAAACATAGAGCAAAACTGAAGAAAATGCCTTAGAGAAGTTTCTCTTAAAGCCACTGAAAGAAGATTTTCAGCGTATAGTTCTTGGGTTTTTGTTTTGGCAAGCAAAACAGCTTGCTCGGATTGAATCAGTCTTAAAAAGTGTAAGCCACTTCAAACTCTATGCAAAGCTCAATAATCGTGAATAAATACTGCACTAGTAACAATTAACTAGACTTCCTTCCTGAATTGAGAATGGTTTCAACAGTTTTGCTTGCTTTCATCCCTGTTCTTGTTCAAGAAATCATGGTCACTGATCTTTCCTCCACATACTTTTGTAGTCTGCATTCTGAGTTGCTGTAAAAGTTCTAGTTTTGTAATTTGTATAAGGACTAGACTTTGGTAGATGGCGAACTCGTCATTTTTTGGTAACGGTGAATTATTTGATATACTAAATGTCATGTTTCTGATGATATACTATATCTCTTGTTTCATAGATCTCATTTGGTGGTGGAGTGAGTGGTTTTGTTCTTGATACCGTTGGTCATACTCTAAGTCAAAAGTATCATCGCAGAGTCATCCAGGTAAGACTAGCCTCCCTTTATTCTTTTTTATTTAAAGATATCTAATACATACATCTCACTTTCTTGTCTTAAATTTGTTTTATTATTAAAGTTGCAGTGCTCTTTCCTATCTACTATCTAATGGTAGATATTCTGATTTATAAGTAAAGGGAGATTATTGGATTACTTTTGTTGGGGTTTTGAATTTCTTTATGTAAACATAAACTGAAACATGTGCTACTGTGTTGTGTTGTATGCATTTTTATTTTTCTTGCATATTGGGTGTCAAGTCGGGTTTTCTATGTTGATCTGAGTTGGTTGTCATTGGTCCAGTTCAGAAAATACAAGCTAACTTGGAAAATTTGTACATATATTGCTAGTGTGGACAAGGCTGATCAGGAAACTACCTTGAACAGTGGGACTTTAAATTGCTAAGTGAGGTTTGATTTGGCTAATTATTCATAATCTTTTTACTATCATAATCATGTTACAGGAATGATAATTTGACATGTTAACAATAATGTTCCTCACGCCTTAGTGGAGCTGAGCATGGGGCTGCAGTCGAGCAGTGGAGTTGGTTTTGATCTAGTCCTTGGACAATAATTGAGGTGTTTGTGGATAAAAATATAGCTCTAATGGAATTAGCGTTGAATGGACTTTCTTGGAGTATCATTATTGAGGATGGTTGTGTTGATCACATTGTGGCCTAGTTTCAAAACCATCTCTTCTTGGAGTGCAAGAAATCAAGAAATCCGTTGTCACTCCTGGGAAGGTTTGGATTGCAATAGATTAAGATGGTTGGAACTAGGAGGGACTGATAGGAAGGGGTTTGGATTTTTGTGCCGTCCGTATTGAAATATAGCTCTAATGAAATATATGTTCGTGTACCAAATCAGACTGCTCCACTCATTATTGTTATTCTTGTGACGCAGCCTCATAAGTTGCTTTCATTAGTGGATTAACAACGGTTCCAATGTGGGTGCATTTCTATAATGTTCCTAAAGTTCTATGGAGTAGATCAGGATGGCAATAACTAATCTCCATGTATTGAAGGGAGGTTAGTTGTTGCATCCCCTCTGGCAAAGTCCTTGAATTTGGCTAACACCAAAAGTGTTAAACTTTGAAGTGAAATGAGGTGCTGAAAACCACCCTCAGAAATGAATCCCAACTCTGAACAAATTCAAGTTTTAATTTCTGGAGAGAAGATAGATATCGGAGCCCCTCAGACACAGATGTTCTATTGGCATAGACTTTAATCTCCAATTCTGTAAGAGAGATCGATGCTAGATATAGGTCCCTGTTGTAATGTGTGCTGAAGATGGTTGCTTAATTTCCTGGACTTCATTGTTTTGAACTCTTTGCATGCGACCAGTACCTTGTTTTTGCTTAATGGGATCTAAAATGAAACTGCCTATGAATGTGTCATTTCTAAAACATGTGAGTTGATCAGATAAAATGCTTTCCTTGGTTCACATTGTTGTAGATTATGTGTGTCAGAGCCTGAGCTCACCAATGTTAATGCCTTTATTAGTCATTTTTCTATATCCTCGTGTTAAAAATATTAAAAATGCTTACGGTGCCTCCTGTTAACTTAGGCATAGGGAGAGATGTTATAGCTAGTGAAGAAAAAGTACAGGGTTCACCCATTTCATAGTGCTTGACTAACATGTTGAATATAGATATTCTTTTTGGGGGTGCATGTATATGAGGTGGTAAAGCTCTGGATGATGAATTGCTACCATCTAAGATATTATGCACTATTTGCTTGACTACATTTTATTAATTGCATTCTCCGTAATGCTTTATGTTGGTCATAGTTCATTATTACTGATCAAATTCTATTTCTCTATTCAGCTTCCAAAGCCTAAACCCCCTACAAAGTGGGAGGAGTTTTCTAAAAACAAAGGTACGTGACGTACATCACTTTTTTTTTGCTTACTTAAGAGGAGGGATACAGGGTAATGAATATAAGGAAAATGAGAAAAATAGGCAATGACCAAGGGTTTTGTTCTTCGCATATCTTGATGAGATTATTGATGATCTGGAATTTAAACTGGAAAATATAGTCTTCTACCCTGCTGAACTTTCAGTCGTCAATCATTAGTTTTAGGCTTGTAGAAATATATACAAGATCAATGGTCACACTGGACAGCATTGGGCGTCATAAAACTCTTTTCTACTACGTGAAAAGGGTCAAGTCCATCCTATATTTTTATTTATTTTTTGAGAATGAGCTTCAATATTTGATTAATTGATTCAAAATCAAGGGAGAGATTAATAATTGAGTGAGACTGAGAACTTACCTTCTTGGGATGTGTTTACCCAGTGTAGGTCTGTTGTCCGAGTTCTGAGCTGATATGGATTGGCACTGTTTGACTCAAGAATTTGTTTTGCTATTTGCTACAAATTGTCTTTCTACTTGTATTATTTTTATTGCTGTTTGTCTGAGAAATACCAGAAGAAGAAACACTTTGAAAATTCTATGATAGTTTTGATGTTCTTGGAGTGTCAAAGTGGTTGTCTGTTATCTTCAATTGTTGTTGCTGTTATTTCAGAACCAGGAGAGGATCCTTTTGCCAAGAGAAAAGCAGAAAAGAAGCAGCGGGTTGAAAAGCAAGAAAAGAACAGGCTTCAAAATCTGAAACAAGCCGCAAAAGTTGGTGCCTTGCCAAGATTTGCAATTTGCCACTTGACCTTGGTCATAATTTATATCTAAAAATAACAAACATATTTAACCATTAGTCCTATGCACCATATCTTTTGTCACCATCAACATCTATCCAGTTATTCATATCCAATTTTTTTTTTCCCAATTTGAAGGACAGACCTGTTCAAGGTTATCTTTAACCCTTGTTTTAAAGATTGTTGTTCATGAGGTTGACAATATCGTTGTTGATTCTTCTCACTTGGCTTATTATTTGTTTGTTTTGAAGGAATGTTTATCTGTTTGTGTTACAAGATAAAAGAAAAAGTGGTTGCATATATGGTCTCTTTGTCACTTATTTCTGAAGATTATAGTAATTTGAAGCACAAAGCAATAATTTTGTATGCTTTCTTAGAAGGAACTGACCTAGATTTTATGGCAGCCACGTCCAACTTGCTGCAACATCATTGCCTATTACTGGAACTAAAAGTGTTCCAAAGAAAGCTAGTAAAGGTGAGCTGGAGAATGTTGCTGAAATGGCGGCTACTGCCACAGCCAGTGAAGGTAAATTCGATAAGAAATTGGCATAGAGAAACCGGCAAAGCATCCTGGGAAGTACTGCAAGGTCCAAGACCCGGAAAGATTGTTCGGGGGATGGGAAAAGCTAAAGTTCGTGAGGTCAACACCTCATCTTCAGCTTCGCAGTGGTCAGTCGGAATCATTTCATCATTACAGTCAAAAGTGGAGGAATTACAGAATGAGTTAAATGCTGCCAAAGCGCGTGAGGCGGAGAGGGAGGCCCGGGAGGGGGAACGACAAGCACAAGAGGCAACTAGGTGGAGTATGTTATTAGGGGCTCTCCGGCAGTCGGGGATTAATTTGTCGAGCCTCCCGCTACTGTCGACAAACCATCATCAGCCACCACATCCCTAAAAAATGTACTGATGTGTTTTTTTAATTTGTAACTATATAGTATGGTTTAAAAATTTTAATTTGTAATGGATACATTATAATTTTACATTATTAATTTGTAAAGTTAATAGTATTTAAATAAATTAGCAAAACCTTTCTATGCGTGAGACGATTCAATTAATAAATATTTCAAATTCAATTAAAATAAATATTTGAATTAAAAGATTTCAAAATTATTAAACAGAACTTTAAGCGACAAAAATTTTTGTCGCATAAGAATAGATCAAGCGTGCATCGACGGAACCTATGTGACAACATTAGAGTGATGAATATTGTTGTCGCGTAAAGAATATCTTGCGCGATGAAAGGTTCGTCACCATTGAGTTAAGCCGACAAATTCTAATGCGGCAAAAGGGATCGATCGTCACGATTGAGTTATGCCGACAAAGTTTAATGCGACGAAATGGTTAATCGCGTAAGTATATTTTGCACGAAGAACAATTCTATTTCTTGCGACGAAATTAGCGTCGCGCAAAACAGTATTACGCGACGCACCCTTTTGCAACGATCTTTGGTGTCGTCGCGCAAAAAGGATTTTGTCGCGACGAAGATTTATGTTCGTCGCGCAAAGACTTGCGAGACAGAGCTGTGGTGTCGTCGCGCAAAAAGGATTTTGTAGCGACGAAGATTTATTTTCGTCGCGCAAAGACTTGCGAAACAGAGCTGTGGTGTCGTCGCGCAAAAAGGATTTTGTAGCGACGAATATTTATTTTCGTCACGCAAAGGCTTGCGAGACAGAGCTGTGGCGACAACCTTTGCGCGACTAATATTTTGTCGCCCAATATTTATGGCGACGAAATGTTGTCTATAGCGACAACTTTGACTACGTCCCTAAAGGCCTTTTTTTTTTGTAGTGATAGGTGGTGTGGGATTTTCTCATTGCTATTGGGGAATTGACAATCTTCTTATAAACCTTAGTTACAATCATGTTTACTTGATGTAAGACTATTCAAACCAACAATATACCAACACGAAGCAAAGTTTTTTAGAGTAACAGCGTTACCTTGGGAGAAGGTTCAAGTGACATAGCAATTCTTTCTAATTTAGCAGAACTAAAATCTCTATCGGATGTTATAAATAACCTGGATTCTTGCTCAAATTGTAGTAATTTTAAATGAAGAGCCACTTCAATCTCAAAAAATGGCGTCACACATCTCACATGCACCATCAAGGACATGCTGTTGAATTAGGAAGTATTGTGACAGCTCGGAAATGGTATTTAGAATTATATTCGCTAATTCAAAAAAAAAAAAAAATCTGAAAATTATTGGTACAATGAAATTTTGAAAATTTATAGTGAGATGGCATAGGGAGAATGGATGTAGGTGAGCTAAATGCTCTCATGCACCCAATCAAAGATTGCATAGACGCTTCCATTGCCGATTACTTCCAGAAATAGCTATATATATAATTAACCAACCACGCATTCATTAGCCTATGTTGGTCCTTCAATACCTCAACCATCATCAGATTATTTATTTTTTCTTCTTCTTTTCCTTCTATCCTTCTTCTGTTCGTCATTGTCATCTCTGAATCGTAAACAAAACAAATAAAAAGATCGGAGCGGTGGAATGGGTGATGGCATAATGTTTGATGCCACTCAAGCCACAATCAATAGGACAATATGTTATGCACAGAACAAGGTAACATCAAATGGAGTATCGAAAGGTGATTACCCCTGGAATTCCACTCTAACCACCTTCATTTTGCAAACAACCCTCATTCTCACGACTTCTCGTGTTCTCACCTTTTTTCTCAAACCCTTTCGCCAGCCCAGGGTCATTGCTGAAATAATTGTAAGTTTTTTTTTTTTTTTTTTTTTTTTTTTTAAAGTTATAAGATTCAGATTATAAAATGACTCACAACTCCAATGCACCAATACAAAGATTATATGACGCTGGTTTTGAGTAAGGATGACCATTCGCTGTCTAGGCCCCTGTTGAATCATTTGCATGTTTTGGAAAGTAGATATCTATAAAAGAAGATCAATGCATTTGAAACCTAATTCTAGATGATGCTATATATATGTTTATTTTTTTGCTAATACGATGCTATAAAGTGTAGAGTCCATCGTCATGTTGTATACAGGGTGGTATTCTTCTTGGTCCATCTGTGATGGGAAACTACCACAACTTTGCGGACAATTTTTTTCCTTTGAGTAGTGTATTGATGCTAGAGAGAATGGCGAATATTGGACTACTCTTTTTCTTGTTCTTGGTGGGTGTGGAGCTGGACATGAAAATACTCCAACGCACCGGGAAAAAGGCTTTCGTTATTGCCATCTCTGGAATAGTTTTTCCAATCCTGATAGGTGGATCATCTGTTTTTTTTTATGATGATGGCAAAGAGACGAGAAACATGGATAAGGCTAGCTTCCTCCTCTTTGTGGTGATGGCTGTCTCTGTTACTGCCTTTTCCGTGCTTGCTCAAATCTTGACTGAGTTAAGACTTCTCAACAGTGAGCTTGGCAAGTTAGCCATGTCTGTTGCACTTCTCAATGACATGTTTGCGTGGTTCCTTCTTGCCTTTGCGATGGCAATGGGAGAGAGAGATACCAGCGGCTGGGCCCCCGTCGGTACCATTTGTGCTAGTATTGGCTTTGTTGGCTTTTGCATCTTCATTATTCGTCCAATATTTTACTGGCTAATAAGGCGCATACCAGAAGGAGGGTACTATAGCGACGTCAATATATGTCTCATCTTGACTGGAGTACTGATATGTGGCTTTGTTTCAGACGCAATTGGCACCCATTCCATCTTTGGAGCCTTTGTTTATGGATTGGTAATACCTGAAGGCGAACTTGGAGCCACATTGGTTGAGAAGCTCGAGTACTTTGTGACGGGAATGCTACTCCCACTCTTCTTCGCTATGAGTGGGCAAAGGACAAATATCCCCAGTCTTTATGCTGCTGGTTACACTAGATGGGTATTCCTCACTGTTACGCTCATTGTCTGTGCGGCTGCAAAGGTGGTTGTAACTCTCATGGTGGCCCTTTTTTATCAGATACCATTTCAGGAAAGTTTTACTCTTGGACTACTCATGAATAGTAAAGGGCTCATAGAAATGATTGTCCTCAATGTTGGAAGGGAACAAAAGGTATTTACCCACTTTCTATCCAAAATTACAATGATTGAAAATAGACTCTACCATAACTTGTTTGCAGATATTGTACCTCTAATCGTTAAATATTGTATTTGTGATTGGGCATAGGTTTTGGACGATCAAGCATTTGCATCCATGGTAATATTGGCAGTAGTCATGACCAGTTTCATCACACCCATGGTAATGACTATCTATAGGCCATCAAGGCGATTTGTACCCTATAAATGCAGGACTATTCAGAGATCAAAGCCAGACTCAGAGCTACGGATATTGGCATGCATACACACACAACGCAATGTTCCCATCCTAATCAAACTTTTGGAAGCGACTAACCATGCCAAGCGGTCTCCATTATGTGTGTATGGACTCCATCTAGTGCAACTGACAAGCCGTGTATCTGAAATGTTAGCAGTTCATACACATCCAGCACTGCAACGTACCCAGGCAGAGTCGAATCACATCTTCAATGCATTGGTGAATTATGCACGACATGCCATTGGAATCTCTATTCATCGCCTCACTATCATCTCCCCTTACCCCACAATGCACGAGGAAATTTGTAATATTGCAGAGGAGAAGCACACTGCATTCATCATACTTCCTTTCCACAAGCAACTATCTGTTGATGGTGGCATGGAGACAACCAATTCTGCAATACGCACTGTCAACCAGAATGTGTTGGCTAACGCTCCTTGCTCTGTAGGCATCCTTGTGGACAAAGGCTTAGGTAATTCTAAGCGAACCACATTCAACCAAATTTCCCATAACATTGCTGTACTCTTTTTTGCTGGCCCAGATGACAGAGAGGCACTATCCTACGCCTCCAGGATGGTGGAGCATCATGGAATCACCTTAACTATACTACGATTTGTGCCAGGAGATAATGTAATGGATCCAACATTCCACACCAAAGACCATAATGACCCCAATGACAAGAGAATCCTCACAATGGACATTGATAACGACAGAGAGAAACAAATAGATGATGAATTCCTCGGAACCTTTAGACTGAAGAATATGGATAAACCCTCCATTAGGTACATGGAGAAGGTGGTGAACAATGGAGAAGAGACGGTGGCAGCAATAAGGTCCAGTTGCATATATGATTTGTTCATTGTGGGGAGGGGATATGGCATGATCTCCCCTCTTACAGCGGGTCTAACTGATTGGAGTGAGTGCCTCGAGCTAGGTGCAATAGGAGACCTGCTAGCATCGCGTGATTTTGCAGCAATGGGTGTGCTAGTGGTACAACAATATGTAGGAATGGGATTGCAAGGCGATATGCTTGGAACACCAGACAGTGCTGGAAGTGAAACCAAACTTGACTACTTTGAACTAAAAAGCGAGACAATATAGCATAAGATGACTATAGTGCACAAAGCTAGTAATCCAGGCAAGTTAATGGGTGTAAAAGGAAACTTGACTTACAAGGAAAGAAGCTAACAACAACAACAACTGTACAGTCTCTTACAAGTGCAAGGGCAAAACATGGAGCTGCATTGTTGTAAAAAGTTTCCCTTGCGAAACAAAGGCTAAAGGCATTCAAATAACTTGTGTAGACAATGGATTGAAAGTCCTTGCATGTGGAGAAGACTATCTTTTATGGTTCTTTTCCACAAGTTATTACTCAAAAATCCTTAAGAGTAGGAAATGTGCTAACCATTAACATGCACAGATTTTTTAAATTTCTAATTTTACCTTTTTTTTTTTTTTTTACCCTTAAGCATATAATAGGATAAAACCCTAAAAATCTTCGATTTCTTCGTCCTCTCGTCCTCTCATATCCAAGGACTACATATTTCTGTTTCATCGCATCAGATTTCCATAACATCAGATAGATGGAGAATCTGTTTTATTTTGATTTGTGTTAAGTGTTTTTTTAGAGAGAGAGAAAGGAATTGGTGCTTTTGTCCAAAATAATGTGTTAAAACTGTTGAAGTCCATAGAGTTTTGCCTTTCTCCATGCAGCGGCGGAGCCAGGATTGCAGACAAAGGGGGCAAAAAAAAGTTCGAAAAGACCAACTTACCACCGAACGTGGTTTTTCAAACCGAACGAAAATTATTATTTTTTAACTCCTAGCAAGCTCTTTCCTCTTCTCCTTCTCTTCACTTTTCTCTCCCTCACAAACCCTTTCTCACTCGGTAATCTCTCAACTCTGCCTCTCATCTCACTCTCAATTCACTCAGCTTCGCCAAAGAGATCAACCCCAATCACCACTTCCCTTCCCTTTCTCTCTCTGAATTAACCCCAAACCACCTCCTCCTCCATCTCTTCGTAGCAGCTGGCTATATCAGACCCTGAAACGCGAACATATCGGTAGCAGAGATTGTATACAAAGGGGGCAACCTAAACTTTTAAAATAACTCATAATTTAATTTTTAGTGGAGTCGGGAGTCAAAATTGTATACAAGGGGCAACCTAAATTTTTAAAAGGGGCAATATAAAAAATATAAGTAATTTAGTGAAATTTTTCAAAAAGATAAGGGGGGCAACTGACCCCCTTAGCCAAAGGGTAGATCTGCCCCTGTCTCCATGGTCTTTGACAATGACTCCCACAATTATTCCTAAGAACATTGGATGATCTTTTTTTAAGCTATAAGCAACCAATTAAACATTTTTTTAAATTAAAGGCCATCTTATAAAATCCGAAACCCATGGAAAGAAACATTAGCTAAAATCTGAAATACCCATGTAAAGAACATTAGATAAGATCCGAAATACCTATGAGAAAGAACATTAGTGAAGTTCAAATGCACGGTGGAGACAAAGCATGAGCAAAAGTTTATAGGAAAATTTTGGAATGGGCTGGCAAACTACAATCCAAAGAAAATCTATAAGCAAATAAGTAAGAAAATACAAAATGAAAATTCAGTGAATATAACAAGGGTCCCATTTTAAAAATTGATTTCTCTCTTTATTAGGCAATTTTAAATAAAATAAAGTAAAATAAAATAAAATAAAATAATCTTTGTTTGATTTTTAGATGTTTCATGGAAAAAGAAAACTTTTCCCTCAAAATTAAGTTTTCTGGCATTTGATTTTTCATAGAAAATGAAATCTTTTTTGCTAGTGAAAATTTTTCCCGCTTGAAGTGGGAAAATTTTGTTTAGGCTCCCCCTCGAAAAACTTTTGCCTCAAGAAACTTAACGTCTAAACATTTAAAACCTCGTTGAACAATTCCTCCACAAAATAGAAATGTTTTCTCTAATGAATTTTTTTTCCTTGGTGAAAGCAAATAGTGAAATTTTTTTTTCCCAAAGAAAACTTTTTCCAAAAAACTATGTACGAAAACCTACTCTAAAAAAGAAAAATAAAAAACTGAACTTTGATGATTTAAGAGTACACTTCTCATTTCTTCTCCTTTTCGAATCAACCGTAAAGGTTCTCCTCATATCTCTCTCACTCTCCCTTCATCCTCCTTTTTTTCTTTTCCCTCTCCCCACCATTTACTTAGTAATTTCGCTGCAGGTACACATTATATAATAAACGGAACAATGTACATCATAATTTATTTCAAGTATTAGTAAGAAACCATATCAAACATGTAAAAAAAAATTAACAAATTGAAAAATCTAAATTATGAAATATCTAATGAGATCTTAAAATAAGAAAGATAACCTCTCAATAACAAAAAAATACAAGTTTTGATTTTTGGTTTGTAACACATAAGTAATTATGTTTTTTTAAGGGTACATATTTCTTTCATCATATATAAACATCTATTGGCATAAGTTCAATACGTTGCTTATGTATATATTTCACGCCACTTCGTAATAAAAACTCATACCATGGTTTACCAACTTATAAGTGAATGCAATAAAATGGGTACAAAATGGTGATTCACCATTATCAATGTTTTATTTATAAGTGGTCATCCATCGTGCTTAGATCCTATCACATTCTCACCACCACGATGCTGAACATACATGTTCGTATGTCTCCTCATTTAAATGGGACATCTTTGTCATCCATGCTTAATTGAGAACATCACACACGAATATACATCCCAGGATACCCCTAACTATATGAGAACAATAAAAGCCACTCTTGGGCTACAATTTGCGCATAAGATCTCACATCATCACTTGAGGTGTGATAGTTCTAAGGATTTCTATCCCCTCTTCCAATATGGTCTTCCTAGGCTGGAATTTGAATGGCCATGTCGTTAAGGATAGAGTTGGGTATGAGAGGGCTCATGGAGGTCAAGGCTTTGGGGATCAAAATACTATGGAGATTTCTATTCTAGATTTTGCTTTAGCAAAGGATTTTGGGATCGTGAATACTTTTTATAAGGAGAAAAAGATCATTTGGTGACCTTTGCGAGTAGGTGTAATAGAAGTCAAATTGATTATTTTCTTGTTAGGAAACACTATCTAGGTAATTGTAAAAATTGCAACGTTATACTAGCTAGGGGAGTGTCTGACAAACCAAAATAGGTGGTTAGTCATCGATTTTTGTCTTGAGAGTATGGGTCGTATTGCTAAAGGACAAGTTTGACCGAGAAATAAGTAGTGGACCTTACAAGGAGACGTGTGTCAGAAATTTAGAAGAAAAAAAAAAATTGGGTGACCAGTCAATTACAGAGGGTTGGAAGAATCTAAAACCAAAGGATATGATTAGTAGCACAGATTGTTTTGAGCATTTAGTGAACCAAATAAGAAGATGGGAAAAAGAAGAGTTAGGAGAGGCCAAAGGAGGAGGTGGATATGATAAGGAGAGGTGATGGTGGAATGTTGATATGTAACAAGCTATTATGGAAAAGAAAATATGCTTTAAGGAGCAACAAAAAGATAGATGCATAGAGCCTTATGAGCTCTATAAGCAAGTAAGAGGTTGAGTAGTAAATCAGTAGGGGAAACTAAAAAGAAAGCATATGATGATCTGTATAATAAGGTAGGTAAAAAGGAGGGAAAATGATATCTTAAAGATAGCTAAAGTGAGAAAACGAAAAACTAGGGATTTGAGTCATGTTAAGTGTGTTAAATATGAGGATGGGAGGGTTTTAATTCAGGATAAAGCTATTTTAGATAGATGGAGGGATTAATTTTGAAACTACTTAATGGGACATATGTACGAGAGTTAAATTTGGAGAGGTATGCTTCATAAGAAGGGAGACATCATGTGTTCCATCGCAGAGTTGGTGCCAAAGAAGTAAAAGAAGCTTTGAAAAGAATAAAGACGGAGAAGGCAGTGGGCCAGATGATATACCGATTGAAGTGTGAAAATGTCTGGGAGAAGTTGGGATTCATGGCTAATTATGCTTTTTAAATATGATTTTGAAAACTAAAAAAATGCTAGATTCGTGGAGGCACAACATTGTGGTACCAATTTATAAGAACAATGGAGTATCCAGAACTGCTTGAACTATAGAGGAATAAAACTTATGTGTCATACAATAAAACTTTGGGAGGATCATAGTCATAGAGCGAAGACTTAAGATTTTAACCACCGTTTCGGAGAATTATTTGGGCTTTATCGGGTAGGTCTACTATGGAGACCTTTTTTTGCTTACAAAAATTATAGAAAAATATCGAGAGGAACATAAGAGTTTGCATATGTTTATTTATTTTTATTTTTTATTTTTTAATTTGTAGAAAGCCTACGATAAAGCCCCCAGGGAGTTAATTTGATGGGTGCTTGGAAGGAAGAAAACCTACGATAGAGCACCCAAGGAGTTAATTTGATGGGTGCTTGGAAGGAAGAAAGTGTCTCCATGTTATGTTGATATCATTATGGATAAGTATGAAGGGGTTGTAAGAAGTGTTTGCTCAGTAGGTGGGATTTCTAGTGAATTCTCAGTATCAGTAGGACTACATCAAAAGTCGATTACGTTCATACATCTTTACTTTGGTCATGGATGAGTTGACGAGACATCTTCAACTAGATGTACCTTGATGCATGTTGTTTGCAGATGATATTGTCTTAATTGATGAGACTAGTGAAGGTTTAGGTTAGAAATTAAATAGGTGGCGGGGAGGCATTAGAGAGTAAACGTTTTAGAATTAGTCATTCGAAAACAAAATATCTAGTGTGCCAATTAGGTTGTGAATCATGAGGGATAAGTAATTCAATTGAGATCGAAGACATGGAGGTTCCAGAGTGTGAGGCTTTTTGACATTTAGGATCTATAATTCAAATGAATAGGACTATTGGAGAAGATGTATACCATAGGATTAAAGCTGGTTGGACGAATGAAGAATGACATCGAGAGTATTATGTGATAGAATAATGCCTGCAGGGTTAAAAGGGAAATGCTATTAAACAATTGTTCGACCATCCATGATCTATGGTTTAGAATGTTGGACTATTACGAGACAACATACACATAGGATGGCAGTAGCAAAAATGCTTATGTTAAGATGAATGTGTCATAAAATCCATAAGAATAAAATTAGGAATGAAAGAATTAAGATACTTAGGTGTGGCGCCAATTTATGACAAAAGTAGATAAATGCGTTTAACATGGTTTGGTCACGTGCAGAGGAGACTAAGCACGATGCCAATTAGAAAATGTCTAGATTGGCAAGTTAGTAAAGCGTGTAGACGGATGGGACGACCATTGAAAACTTGGATGAATGCGTGAAGGAAGACATCATTACGCTTGGATTAAGCGAGGATATGTGGGAAGATCGAATTGCTTGGATAACCAAAATATGTGTAGCCGGCCCTAAGATTATCGAGAATGGGCTTTGACGATGACGATGAAGAACCGCTCCCACCCCAAATACCGCCGGCAGGGTTCGAACCCTGGATTTGTAAATCCATCTGCCACAAGCCTACCACTGAGTTGGTACCCCATTGGCGCATTATTCACATGAGTATGGGAAAAATCCTACTCTCAATAATAGTTGCTTATTGAAACTAATCAAATCCATAAAGACCACATCATTACTTCACAACATTGTTAACCAAATAAAAAACTTTATACCATTACATACAAAAAATGTAACAAAAACCTCCATCTCATATGGAGTTTTAGGCTTAATCTAGGTACAAACCTAACCTTAGTCGAAAGTTGAATCTAAACAAAACATAAAAGAAAATGAAAAAGACTAAAAAAACTCACCGGTTATTTGTTGTGTTAAATGATAATTTTCTCCCTTCTTGGTTAACTCCCTCTGTTAAATTCTTCTTCTTATTTTTTTATTTTTTCTCTTTTCCTTTTCCATGCTAGGGAGGCATTGGAGAATGTAGGAATTGAGAGGAAACATTAAAAGAATGTGCCTTCATATTAGGTTTATTTTTATTTTGGCTATTTATATTTTAAAACTCTCCCCTTTTATTTTCAAATTTATTCAATTAAGCTCCAAAAAATATTCGAGCCCGAGTTCATTCCATATATTAACAAATTGAATAAACAATAAATTGATAAATAAAATAATTAAATAACTCTATATAAAAATATGGGGTGTTACATTTCTTCATGGGGAGGATTTCGACATCCCTATGTTCAAAACAATAACTTAAATTTCTTGTATCTCATTTGCAATTTCCAAAGTTTTGATTTTTTTAAGGGATGATGAGGCCAAATAATAACTCGGACTTCGAAGTTGGGTTCAAAAGCATGATACCCCCCTACCTACCCAAATCTCTTCAATTATTTTTCCACATTGGAAAATATTGTGTTTCAATGGGGCATTATGAGCTCGACCTAATAAAATTGTTGGTTTGATGTTTATTTTTTAAGGTTATTGGTAGTGATGCGCCCAAATATGTCCCTACTGATTTTTTTACGTACAAAGACAAACAAGGGTGAACCAGAGACCACCATTGTGGCTGTCAAAGGCACTTCAATAGTAAAGTTAGGCACTAAACGAGGATAGAGATAGACTAATAAAATTAGGATTGCATGTGTATACCTTTTCATCCAATTTGTTCACTTTATATAGTGAGTGTTTCACTCTTTTACTGACTCTACCGTTGAGAGCGTGATGAAAGGAGATCTCATTTAGAATCTTATCCGTCCATGACTGAGCCTCCCTTGGCACTTGGATTTCTTTAGGAGCCAATTCTTGATTGGACCAAGAGTTGCATTAATGAACCCTGGGCCTACTATAGTCCAGATGTTTGTATCTGGGCCTTATTGTTCCGGGCTGAACTCCAAGATTCATGCCACGTTCGGCTTGCGTAATTTGAATTTGTGCACCTAACTTACGGGTTGAATAGTACTTAGTATGAGCGTGGAATGGATTTCTCTTGGGCCACGTTCGACTTTCTCTTAGTGGCGAAAAACAGTTCCTTGTGGGAAGGATAAAAATGACAATGACAACAGAAAACAGCTGACTCATAAAACCTTGTTTCAAGAGTTCATAGTGATCGACATGCCTTCGGCGTACAATGTAGTTCTAGGAAGACACTGGATACATCATATGGGAGTGGCGGTCTCCACCCTGCACAAGTGCCTCAAGTACCCTACGAAGCAAGCGGTTGGTACATCGAGAGGAGTGATGCGAGTTTTAACTAACCTAAATTAATAGGCTAATTTAACCCACTTGTAATAACTGCAAGTGCACGGTGTCTAACTGGTAGACAACGACAAGTACAGGTCGATCCCACGAGGAAAGTGGATGCAATTGAATTTAATAATTTAATTAAACTAATTTGGAGGAAATGGGGTTACAACATTTTTAAAACTAAACTAAAAATAAGAAAAATAAAAATAAAAGAAAAAGATGGGTTTTGTGGGCTTGGACTCACCAATGAGTTAGCAAAAATATTTAAATCTAAATTACTGAAAATTTAAACGAGAAGCTTTAGGGATGAGAATCCATTGCTTACACCGAATATGTGATCGTTAAAATCCAATTCAAATTATATCAGGTTTCTATCAAACATCAACAAATTATTTCAAGCAAATACGCTCTTACCAAGTATTAAGTGTCTTTTTAGGGCACACTTAATCAAAGTTTAAGCTTAATATTTTTAGCACATGCTTTGAATATTGATAAAGGGTAATTCTAACTACCAAACATATCAAGTTTAATTTCTCGAACATGAAAGGTGAAAGCAATTTATAAAAAATTCAGAAATAAATTGTAATTAACAATTAAGCACACAATTCAGTAAAATAAATCAAAATGAATTATGCAACCCCTTTGGTTTGTCACAAACTCGATGTGGTGGTACTCAGCAGATCAGCAGGTGGCCCGAACACAAATCCCGAGAAAAAAATGTTCTCAAAACGCTCCGTGGAGGTACTCAGCAGATTTGGGGGTGTCAATAGCCAAAAAAATTTTGACTCATTCTCCCGCCAGACGCACAGTCGTGCTCTGCGCTGCTTCGCCTTCGTCTCCAGCGAGCAGCGTCGTTGCTCCGTCTTCCTCCGTGCTCCTCGCGAGCGTCCTTGTCCTCCAAATGAATCTGGAACCTGCAAAATAAAGAAAAGGTGAGGAAACAACAACGAGAGAGAGAGAGATGCGAAAAAAACAAAAACAGAGAAATGTCGCGGCCCTGTTTCGGTTGTCGCGGTGGTTGTGCACCGCGGACGAGCCGCTCTGTGCTGGTGGCTGTGAAAGATGGAGACAGGAAGGAGGTCGAGACGAAGAGAGGCCGAGATGGAGGCTCGCGACTGTCTGGCTCTGTGGCGAGGCGGAACAGAGTCGCGGTGATGATGGTGGCTGAATCTGTTCTGTCGCAAGGCGATCTGTGGTGGCTCGCGAGGTGCTGTCTGGAGATGGTGGAGGTGATCGGATGATGGTGGTTGATGGATGATGGACAGGGAGAGGGACAGAGAGTGGTGGCGGAGTGAAAGTTTGACACGAGACAGGGTTGTCACGCCCCTGTTTCATGGTGGTGGCGGTTGTGCTATCCGGAGGTGGTGGTGGTGCTCGGTTGATGGTGGTTGATGGATGATGGAGGTGATTGCTGAGTGATCTGGACAGAGAATGAGTAAGAGATGGATAGGTTGTGATGGTGATGAGAATCACCTTGTGAGAAAGAGGGTTTGATTTTGGCTATTGTTGTTTGATTCCCTTCTCCTCCTCCCCTTTGTGAAGGAAGAGGATTTGATTTTCTAATGATTTTTTTTTCTTCCCTTCTCTTCCTCCCCTTTGTGAAGGAAGAGGATTTGATTTTCTAATGATTTTTTTTTCTTCCCTTCTCTTCCTCCCCTTTTCTCACCCCTTTTCTCTTGTATTTATAGAGAATGAGCACAATGAATAGAGATGAGATAAAGGGATGATTCATGGAGACAATCAATGGATCATTTGGAGAATATTCTTTGGGTAGGATTGGGCTTGGGTTCATGGGTTTAAGTTATGGGTTTTATTTTGGGTTTATGGGTTTAGACATGTGACCCTCTACTTTGTACCACCGTTAGAGTCGACCAATTGTCATTCCTTAAATTGTTGCCTTAATACGATTTCATCGTTCACGCTCAAATTCCTACAAAGACATGAAAACGAAATAATTACTATAAAATATAATAATCGAAACACTAACATATATAAATTAAGGGATATATTATGTAATAATTATGTGAATATCAAGGAGATCAGTTGGCGGCCAGGAAATGCCAATACATGGCGACTTTGCCTCCCGGCAGTCCTCAACAAGGAAACAAATCCAATGGCCAAGACTACCCTCCGAACAGCCAGAAGCACAGGAGAAGAGCAACAGGCACCGGCTAACGAGGCACCAGTAAGCCCTCGAGGAAGGCCCAATGTCGGACTGCCAGTGGAAGAAACCGTCACGGTCTACCTCGACAGCCCTCGAAATAACAAGGCCATTCAGATCGGTTCCCGTCTAAGCAAGGCAGTGGTGAAGCAGCTTACGGAGTTGCTGCAGTGTAACCAGGACATCTTCGCCTAGACCATGTGGGATATGGTGAGGATCGATTCGTCGATAATTACTCATCGCCTCGAGGTCGACCCCTCAAAGAAAATTTTCAGGCAAAAGAAGAGGTATGTGGCGCCCGAAAGGAAAGCGATCATAAACGAAGAGGTACAACGTATACTCGAAGCAAACACGATCAAGGAAGCGCAATACCCCGATTTGCTGGCAAACACCATTCTCGTAAAAAAGAAAAATGGGAAGTGGAGAGTGCGTAGACTACACTGACCTAAATAAAGCATGCCCAAATGACAGCTTCCCACTCCCCCGCCTCGATCAGATTGTAGACGCCACTTCGAGACACAACCTATCAGTTTTATGGACGCCTATTCAGGCTACAATCAAATATTGATGCACCCCCAGATCAAGAGAAACCCTCTTTCGTAACGAAAAGAGAAATAAACTACTATAGGGTAATGTCATTCGGCTTGAAGAATGCAGGGGCTACTTACCAACGATTGGTGAACCGAATGTTCAAAGAGCAAATCGGTAGTAATATGGAAGTATACATCGACGGCGACATGCTGGTCAAGTGCCTTCGCAGCCCCAACCACATACGATATCTTGCTGAAGCATTCGATCAACTTAGGAAATACCGGATGAAATGCAACCCACAAAATGCACGTTCGGAGTCGAGTTGGGGAAATTTCTAGGCTACATAGTGAACAAAAGAGGGATCGAAGCCGATCCAAAACAAATTCAGGCTCTTCTTGAATGAAATCCCTGTCCAATATCAGAGATGTACAGAGTCTGACTGGGAGAGTAGCAGCACTCAACAGATTTATATCAAAGTCGTCTGACAATCGCCTCCCATTCTTCAAGATAATTGAGGGAACAAAGGATTATCGTGGAAAGAGGAATGTGAACAAGCCTTTCAGAACCTGAAATCATACATGGGGAGTCTGGAGCTACTCTCGAAGCCCGCGATAGGTGAAACACTATACTTGTACTTGTCTATTTCCATACACGTTGTCAGTTCAGCCCTCGTACGAGACGACCAAAGAACCTAGAGGCCAGTATGCTACACCAGCAAAAAAAAAGTAAAAGCAAAAACACACTATCCAGACCTGGAAAATTTGGCTATGGCACTGGTCATATCCTCTAGGAAACTAAGGCCCTATTTTCAAGTCCACTCCATAACGGTTGTTTGGTATTGCATACATCCAAGCTGTCTAGCAGGATAGTGAAATGGTCAGCTCAGGCAGTTCGACATAAGTTAGCTACAAGAACCACCATCAAAGCCCAGACACTTGCAGATTTCATCGCTGAATTTACCGGCGGAGAAGAGTCGAGGGTAGACTTTCAACCCTCGGAATCAGATGTCCAAGCATGGACCCTGCGCTACGACTGATTTTCAACAGATAGGGCGAGCGGAGCAGGGATCACACTCCGCTCCCCAGCGGCTACACCCTCGAAAAGGCCGTCAGATTCGGCTTCCCTGCTTCAAATAATGAGGTCGAATATGAATCACTCATGTTCGACCTGAAGCTAGCTTTCGGGATCAGCATAGATCACCTAACAACATACACACTACACCAAAAATACCCATCAGCAACGGTTTTGAACCGTGGGGGTAACCCATTGTCACGGCTTAGAGCCGTGGGCTGTAGAGGCGTCGCTAAATCCCCATTCACGGCTACAAACCGTGGCAAAAATATTAGCAACGGTTTTATACTCGAGGACGGTTGATGATTTAGCCACGGTTCTAACTCGTTGCAAAAATGTTAGCCACGGTTTTAAGCCGTGGTCAGGACTAGCCACGGCTTAAAACCGTGGCAAGTTATGGCCACGGTTATAAGCCGTTGCAATAGTTTTAGCCACGGTTTTAAGCCATGGCAATAATTTTAGCCACGGTTTTAAGCCGTGGCAAGTAGGATACATAGCAAATTTTTTTTTTTTTTTTTTGTTTGGCTATCAAATGACTTATTATTGACATACACATTTTTTGTGGATTATATGAAGCTATCTTTCATTGCTTTTCATAATCACTGCATAGGAATGTTACTTACATATGTGAGCCAATTAGTAATGGATATTATCTAATGTGATATATGCTGTAGAGGTGAATAAAAGGAATTTACCATTAAGCTAAATCAGACAGATCCTTTGCATTCTATTACAACATATGCCAAGATAGACCTATCAACAATTGTTTGAAGAATGTATATACATAATGTATTTCCATTGTCTCTTTAGTGATAAACCTATAACAATTGTTTGAACAAGCCTTGGGCATCTGGTGATGGCACATGCACATGTTGGGGAATGCCTTGATAATCCAACAAGTATGGAGATAAGGTATTCTTCTAAAGCTGCTGTTGGGTCTACCTGAAACAAAAAAGCATTTATATATTTGAATCAAACATCCACATTTAGACAACATTTTCAAACATCCATATTTGAATCAAGTATGGGAATGTCTTATAACTTCGCTTACCTTATTATATGGACAACATTTTCAGAACTCATTAGTCCAGCTTAACTTATAACTTCGAGTCACCTATAGTCCAAATCTATACAAGGAAAAGAATATCAACAGACAAAGTTCAGATCAGATCTGAGAACAACACAGCAACAAGGGAGTATTACGACATCATCATCAGGAGTATTCAATTCATTCACAAGAAGCTCAGATCAGATCTGAGAACAACACAGCAACAAGGGAGACAGAATTAAGAATTAAGAACTAAGAACTGCAGGTGTGCTACCAACTGTCTGTGGTGTTGTCAAAAGCAATACTTGAATTACAGTGTCAAATATATATCCCATAGAATGAATAAGCTAATTAGATATAATTAGGTCATATTCGAAAATCAAAATCTAACCCCACATGCTCACACATAACATAACTGACTCCATTTGGAAGGCGCCTGCTTTGTGATGGATGATTAACTAGGAGCCACACTTAAGAAACCTTAATTAACAATAATAAAAACTTAATCATAAAGTTGTAATGTTATCCATAATAATAAAGGCAACTTGAACTTTCATGTGACAATCCAATAAAAACAAGTCGTGGTCCTGACTCCTGACAAATGAGTTTGATTCAAAAATTGGTTACACCAATCTCACAACATAGTTCTGCAAATATGTTTATCATCATACAAGTAGATGATTAAAGTGGATAGAAACAATAAGCCAAGTACAATGTGATATGAAAAACACCATAAAAATTAGTCAGAGACTCGTAGTAAGACTCAAAGGTCAATTGTTACTATCTAAATACTCCACAATGATATGTGAGAATTGCATGCATCAAGTCTCATGATATGTCCTTGCCAACTAGTATCACTCTTACGAGGTGCACTTTGAACAGAAAACTATAGCCAATTAACTAGGCCTTAGTAAATATTCTCACGTAAATTCCAAGAGGAAAGAAAACATAGAGAGTATTAAGAACCAAGTCAAAAAAGTTTCCAGATGACTTGCAAGTTTCACTATCTAGCAAAACAGGGAGTGCATGCTACACATGTTCCTATTTAGAAAACATCCTACTGAAAATAACAGGATATAACAATCTTCATCATGATACTTTTATTGTATTCATTGAACAACTTAATATAAACAAAGCGGTAGTAGTATAGAGTAAAACCTGTATACATAATTTTATCCCACTTCTGCTCCAATAGTGCAGATGTTTCAGAAACAACACCTTCAATAACTCTTATAGCAGAGCTATCTAGATACTCCTCTACGAATCTTGCAACTAATGAAGACGTAGCTGGAGAAATTTCTGATGGTTTCAAGACCACAGTATTACCAGCTGCTATAGCTCCAATGACTGGATCGAAAGACAACACTGAAACAAAATAAAAGAAACTTTAATTTTTCTTCACAAAATAAATAAGATAGTCATTATGGATGACTACAGATGTAACCAACACGAGCAATTGTAACATAAGAGAGTATAAAGGGTGTTGGGTTCCAAACTTATGTCAAGTAAAAAAAGAAAGTTGAAGTCATGCAAGATCATATCCAATTTTACAGTGCCATTCAAGTAAACTATAGGAGTACGAGTATCTGAAAAAATTGGGCACATTAAAGCACAAAGTAGAAATAATGCCTTGTATATTAAAAAAATGAATTTCACAATACTAATTGATGAACCAAATTCACCTTTTCTCTCATGTATCGAGGAAGAGCAATAGATGCTAGATTACAAACAGCCATGTACATAACAAGACATGACCATAAAAAAAAAAGATAAACAGTTTACAAATATGGAAGATTATAGTGAAATGCAAACTAACATTAACAAGAACAAGAGTTATGGAAGTATCTCAAGTGGCAAAGCGTAAGTATGTGAAATTTCAATATCCACATCGATATTGTCATCATAAAACTAAATGAAGGAAGTTACAAGCTAAATAATTGTATGAACAAGCAGTCTTTAGCTTAAATACAGTGTATGTGGTAAAAAAAATTAGCTTAATGTGATAAAGAATATATTTTCAGAAATTAAAGTGTAGTACTGAAATATGACATGAAATGCTAATTTTAAAAAATGTACTTTGATTGTTGAAAATAAAAAATTCAAACTTTTTGTGTGTTTAAGTCAATATTCATTATAAAAGACTTTAACATGGCAATGATGTCAACAAAGAGTCAATATCATGATATAATATAACATGGAGATAAAGAAGTGATTTTGCAACTGTAATGCCTCAAGTATGATTTTGCATCATTCATTGCAACCTCATAAGAAGTGATTACAATGGGAAATTTGGGACCTATTTGTCTTGGCATATGCTTCTTTCTTATTTCCTGCCTTTCGTCCCTATTCCCGTGATAGATAATTGCATTGATCGAAGGAACAAACCTGAAACACCCAGTTTTCACATAAGCACATATGTTGACAGAAGTTGGACAATGGAAAACAGGAATAAACATGGTAACTTTACCTTGTTATCTAATTCACCCAATTCGAAAGAGTAGAAAGGGGAGCTATCACTAAATAGGGTCCATCCATGCCTTTTCCTTTCAAATGAGCAAGAAATCCAATGGTTTGGATAGTCTTGCCAAGTCCCATTTGATCTGCTAGAATCCCATTGAGTCCATTTTGCCACAGTGAAATTAACCACTTCACCCCTTTGATTTGATACGGCTTCAATTTTCCACCAGTCAATAATGGAACAAGTTCAGCTTGCTCTTTAGCAACTCCTTCCTCCTCTGTGAGATTGGGGTCCATTGGCATTCTTCGTTCTTGGGACCTAGTCAACATTGCTGCAACTGCTCTCTGGGCTTTCCTCTGACAGCAATCACCACAACAACATCAATTATTGCAGATATTTTTTTTGAAAAAATACCTAAACAAATTAAATTGCCTGACTTTTACATCCCTGGGAATTCACCAATAGAAAGTAACTGCCAAATTTCCATCTACTGAGAATCATATTCAATGCAGTATTTAAAGCATGTTTGGTATCATGTTCATTTCATAGAACGTGAATAAGCTATCATGTACATTATGTGATACACTTCATTAAGACTGCTAACATGAAAAGTTAAAACTTGTTCTGTTCCTCTAATCAAACATCTTCCAGTTCTACAAGCAGAATAAGAAATTGCAACAATACGAGATCATTGTTTTAGTACATGAATGCACATTAAGTAGAATTAACACATATATAAATAAACAAAAATGCTAGAAAACTTTGCAACCAGGTAATCTCGAAAAAATGATAAAATCCCAAAACCTGGTTCCCTAGCCTCACTCATAAATAACAGATATTACTTTCAGTCATTTCACCACATCAAGGGGAACTAAAACATGATTAAATTTGATAAGGCGTAATCTTTAACTAACACAGTTTTTTGCAGTAACTACATTAATAACAACACTCATTCAAAAGAAATGTTCTGCCCCAATAAATAATCTTTCCAAAGAGATTTAAACAACTTACATTGCCTGTTTGTGAGATGGCTTTCCTCTTTCGACCCCCTTTCTTTCCCTTTGTTGGCTCGAGCTCGGGCTCTTCCTTCTTATTCTCTGTTTCCTGAGAACACATCGAATTAAATTAATAAAAAAAAACATAAATTGACTTCATAAACCAGACTCCAAAATGAACAAATGGGTATCTGAAAATTTACAAATGTTATGTCATCCATTTTTTCCAGCAGGAATTGAGAGTACAACTGAGTCTGCATAAGAAGCTCGTCTAATTTCGAGAACTGGGTATCGTTCAAAACCAGTTCCTCTTCCCTCTTAACCTCCCCATTCGCGCTCTCTTCCCTCTTAACCTCCCCATTCGCGCTCTCTTCCCTCTTAACCTCCCCACGAGCTCAGTGTTTTTCCTACAATGATTTGAGAAAAAACAATGATAATGTGAATTAGAGTGGTGACTCAAGTGAAAGATTAAAATAGAACAAAAAATAACTAAAAATATATTAAAAAAAAAGAACTAATTCCAAACACAACAAATCTTACCTTTCCATGATTCTTCCTAAGATCTAAAAACTCAAAGATATCTGCATGCCATGGCTCCAAATACACAGCAAATGCACCTAAACATATCATGAACAAAACAAGACTAATAAGGCAAACATTGCAAACAAACTGAATTTTACTACATATCAAAAGCAAAGAAAAGCACCACATTACCTTTCGTCTTGCCTCCCCCTTGATCAACATAACGAGCAGTGTCATTGAAGACACGTAGCATTGGTACAATACCATTAGATGTTCCATTGGTACCACGAATGTAACTACTTGTAGCACGAATATTATGAATAGAAACACCAATTCCTCCAGCTGATTTGCTAATAACAGCACGCACACTCCTTCAGTGTCATTGAAGATAACTAGAGATTGAAGCATAAATGATTTCACTGTCCAAAATCTCAAGTGTTTGAACCCGAAGTAATCATAATCAAAATCTCTGTCATAAATGATTTCACTGTCCAAAATTGAAGCATTCTGATGCAAACAAAAGTACAATAATCATTCTTAAAAAATCTGACATAAGAAAAATATAAGTAATGTGGAACATGCTTCTAATTTCACCAGAGAATATGTTTAGTATATGAACACTTTATCATTAATCAACTACAACATAGAAACTGTAAAACTCATCAAAAACCCTAAAATGAACTTAAACTTCAACCCTTTGGAATCCTTAAAGAAACCCTAAAATGAACCATTTGACTTTGATTTTCTAAGGAACCCTAAAATGAAAATGGAAGGAGGCGAAACCAAACCTTGAAATTTTCAAGCTCTCTCTGACTCTGATTTTCAAGCTCCCCGATCTCTCCTCTGCGCCAAACCTCTCTCTGACTCTGATTTTCAAGCTCCTCGATCTCTCCTCTGCTCCTCGATCTCTCCTCTTCGCCAAAGCGCGAAATTGCTCCCTCCAAAGCGTGAAACTGCTCTCCTCTCGTACTAAATTAAAACGGCATGACAAATGCTCATGTACTAAATTAAAGTAAGAAACTAACAAATTTCCAGATATAAAATGGATATAGAAATTATATCAAATCAATCAAGTATCAACAGTGATTAACCAGAGTATCCGCACTAACATCATCAGAATCAGAATCATCGCTATCTAACGAATCAGAACTGCTATCTGCTGGCTTTCCTTTTACAGGAACATTCTTAGCTGCTGCAGCTGGTTGTTTTTTTGTGGGAACGAGAGGCTCCTACTAACAAATAACAGTAACCCATAGAAAACACTAAAAACCCACATTTTTTAAGCTATCATCAAACATGACAAATAGAATAAAGTCACATTAGAAAATAATGGTAAGTGCAAAAACTATATTAAGTATAGCCAAGCACTCACGTCGTCAGATTCATCGTAACTGTCCGAATCCGAAAAATCAGAACTGCTAGTATCCGCCTTTCCCTTTACAGGTTTCTTAGAAACTGGTTGTTGTTTCTTAACAACAGGCTCCTACAACACACACAAAAAACAACTCCCATAGAAAACACTCTAATTTTCATTTGTAAATCTACACTAAAAAATAATGAAACAAAATTAAAAAAAAACTTTTTTTTCTATGATTGTTAGATCAAGAATGAGTAAGCACTCACATCATAATCAGAATCTGAAGAATCAGAACTGCTGGTTTCAGGCTTTCCTTTAACAGAAGCGTTCTTAGAAACTGAAACAGGTTTTTTATTTGTAGGAACAATAGGCTCCTACACCGAATTAAAAAAACCCCATATAGAAAAAGGTATGATTTAATTTTTTTCAAAAAATCTTCAGACTAATAAAACAAGCCGCCATTAACAATGTTTTAACAAAAAACACTTACATCATCAGAAGAAGAATCCTCATCCTCGGAACTACTGGTCTCTTCCTTCTTCTTCTTCTTGATGGCGACCTTCTCGTCCAACTTCTGCTTCTTGATAGCCACTATTTCCTCGATTGGTACATCAGCCTCTCTCTTGTTGCCTATTAAACCAAACAACAACCACAAAACACCAACATTAATTAATCAGTCCGGACCGAACCGAACCGAATACGAATAAGACTCTAATCCAAGCAACGAAAATAATCGAAAGATAAAAAGCAAACCAAACCTTTCTTTGAAGATTTTGCAGAAACAGGGGTGGCTGCAACGACCTACACAAGACCGAGAAACAGAGAACATGAACATCGATCGATTGAATCAGAAATACAAGAGAAGGGAAAAGAAGTGTTACCTGAGACTTCTTGCTAGATTTGCCCATCTCGGAAGAGAAGCGAAGACGATCGAAACGAAAATAGAGAAAGGGAGCTGCAAGGCGAAAACCCTAGTTTTTCCCAAAAAATTTTCGCCAAAGCGCGAATCTGCTCTCGAGGAATTACGACCTCAAGCGTCAGCCCAACACTGATCCGGCCAAAGCGGTTCTAAGCCCGCCAAAATGCAGTTTGCTAGGCGGACTCGAACTCTCATAGCATGCTAGGCCCACACGTCTCACAGCTATCCTAAATACCCATAAGCCCTCTTCAGGCAAGTATTTTGAGGATCGGCTTCGGACGGGCAACTACAGTTGCTCTTTGCTTCTAACTAGGAAGCAAATGTCAGAGTATCTTCCACAGAGGGAAACTCTCTTCTACTGATTGCTCTTGGATGGAAACTATTTCCAGCGTGTCTAAGAGCATAGCGCTAACATGGAACTTCCCTCCTACAGCACGACTCCTAATTAGGAAGGGATCTCCACAAATATCTCCTTCCTAAACTACGCTTACGATGGCCTGGTAGAATCGGGACTCATTGCACTATAAATAAGACACGAGGTTGGTAAGCTAAGGTACGCTACAAATTCCCTGTTACAGCATTACACCTCCTCAGAACCCTGTTGGACTTTAGCATCGGAGTGCCATTGGCCACCCCACGAAGATCTGTGGCTCACGTGCGTTACTTTGCAAGTTAGCAAGACTAGGTCAAAACAGGGAGCGAAAAAAGACTGCATCAGTGGTAATGATAGAGGTGGTCTAACGAATCTGATGTTTCGCCGTAGAACTCGAGTTTCGAGGGGGCAAACTTCTTCGCTAGAGGCGCGTTCACAATCCGTTTGGAGAATGGAGGGACTGTAAGATTGTATAGGACATCTGGATTGGTTGCCCCCAACTGAAGTGGGTTTTTTACTATAGCCATGTTTTTCCTTGGGGTGTGGTCTCCATGGTTTCCCTCATCCCTTCGGTTCCCCTCGTGCCAGCTCTCCGATCCTTAATGGGAAAATTTTTGCTCCCATGAATGCGCTACCTGGCGTCCTCTTGGGTTAGAGACTTTTTCGAATTTTTTCCATTCTCTGATGATGGCTGCTGATCCTGGGTAAACCTCTCGGCCATTCGTGTGAGATGACTCATGTGGAGCAGAATTCGATCTATGCGGGGGCATTTCATGGTTGCATGAGTTGTTGGGCATTGCGGTTGCTCTACTTCTGCGATTTGATCGATTTGAATATTTGGTTTGGCTTATTCGGTCGGAGCATTGGCAGGTTTGGCGTTGTTGTTAGGTCATGATCTGGTGCTAGTAACCATATTTCGAAAATCTGCTAGTTTTACAGAATTTGTGCTTTTGTTCAAAATAAAACTATTGTTCCCTACGGACGGTGCCAAACTGATGTGTTTAAATCCATCTATGTTGATTTTTTACCTACAAAGACAAACAACGGTGAACAAGAGACCATTGTTGTGGCTGCCAAATGAACTCTATTTGTAAAGTCATAGACACTGAATAAGGATGGATATAAACTAATAAAATTAGGGTTGCACGTGTGTTCCTTTCTCATCTATTTTGTTCACCTTATATAGTAAGTGTTTCACTCCTTTACTAACTTTACCATTGAAGGCATGATGAATGGAGAAGATTTCGTTTGGAATCTTATCTGTCCATGACTGAGTCTCCCTTGTCACATGGCTCTCTTAGGGACTTAACGCTTGGTTGGACCAAGAGTTGCGCCAATGGACTCTGGGCATGCTATAGTCCATAGGTTTGTATTTGGGCCTTATTGTACTGGGCCAAACTCCAAGAATATCGCCATGTTGAGCTTACGTAATCTGGGTTTGGGCGCTTGACTTATGCGTTGAATAGTACTTAGTCTGAGCCTGGGCTGGATCTTGTTTGGGCTTGTGTTAGACCAGGCTAGGGCCTTTTCGTATTAGGGCTAACCTGTGCCACATGTCTGGCAGTAGTTGGGTGATTGTTTGATGTCTCATCAAATACCATCAATTGCATTTCACAACGAGCATTGCACGTCGTAATATCCCATATATTGTTGCAGTGACCCTTTACAAATGAGGTATCGAGCAAGCTATAATGCCTACTTGCAAATTAGTCGTTCATTTCATCAAAATACAAATTCAACACTAAAATAGTCAACCATTTGTTCCCTCAACAAATCTGAAATGAACTATCATGATTGTATTGTGAATGTTGTTCTAAAACATGCCTTCACCATAATCAATATATATTCTTGTTCACACCCTTTTCAATTTAAGCTTTGCAACCAACATTTTTTTTTTTTGGTTTACTTTTCTTTTTATGAGCACATGCCAATCAAATGGCGGTAGAGTAAACTTATTTCATGAGAGATTTTTCCTACAAAAATTGGTATAATTACATGTATTAGACCTAAATAAGCTATTTATGCATGAATTTGGAAATTAATAGGGTTACACTTATTTGATGTTATAAGCATATATTTTAGTATGATCAAGTAAGGTGACTTGACACAATAAAATGCAACCAATACTCCATATTACCAAATTTATATCATGCCTATTTTGCATAAGTCGATTTCGTTTCCACAATTATTTTCACTTTGAAAAAAAAAACTAAGCTAAATAATCCTTCAATTTCAAAGTCTTGCAACCCTAGTTCGGTTAATCGATTGTTAAGTGTTTTGTCCAACCCTATCTAACCCTAATCGTCATTAATAATTTCTTCCATTTAGTGACGACAACAATTGAATGTCCATTATCGTCTTCTTTGTGAGCGAGAGTGAGAGAGAAGTAGATCTGCATCTTCAGATCTGGTAAGGAGTAGCAAGACATATCTCCTATTTCCTTCTCTTAGTTCACTCATTCCATAAGCTTTTCCCGAAAATCCCTTCTCCTTTGGCCATGGTCGGACCGGAAGAGGTGTGTGCTCACTTTCCAAAACCCCAAACACCTCTTCTATTCTGTGTGAGAGAAAGAGGAACATAGCCCTATAGATGTAGATGAGTTTCCTCAGCTAGGTCATCACAACAATGCCATTGAGGAAGAACTGAACAACAATGATGGCCACAATTGCAAACAACCACTTGCTAGTGTCAATCCACTACATGATAGTGGTAAATCTATTTTTTATTTTTTATTTTATTTTTATTTTTATTTTTATTTTTATTTTTATTTTTTATTTTTTATTTTTTATTTTTTTTTTATTTTTTATTATTTTTATTATTTATTTTTTATTATTTTTTATTTTTTATTTTTAATTTTTAATTTTTAATTTTTAATTTTTAATTTTTAATTTTTAATTTTTAATTTTTTATTTTTTATTTTTTATTTTTTATTTTTTATTTTTTATTTTTTATTTTTTTTACAAAGAAGAGAGTGCCAATAAAAATTATATACAAACCTAAATCATATGCACATATTTTGCTATAATCACATAAATCATGTTGCTTGTTGATCGTGTTTGATCCAACGGCTAGGAAATAATATTTAGATCTATTTTTTATTTTAATTTTTTAATGAAGAAGATGGGTGCCAATTAAAAACTATATACAAACTAATTCGAGACTTGGCAATAGTTACCCTGTGGAGAAATATCGAACGTTGGTGATGAACTTGATAAATGATAAGAGATGTAAGGCTGGACTCATGAATGAATATGGAATGGTTTGTATATAATTTAATTTATATATAACTTTTAATTAGCATTCATCTTCTTTGTTAAAAAAAATTTCAAATGTTATTTTCCTAGCGGTTGGATAAAAAATGATTGATGTGATTTTAGTAAACCCATGTGCAAAGCACATGCATGGTAAGTTGGTAATTTTGAAAAAGTTGGATGAAATTGGTTAGTCATCATAGTTGAACACAGAGTTATGAGTGAGTAATGAGTACTAGACTAGGATAAAAAAAACTAATGAAGGCCAAATATGAATAGTCATAAACTAATTGGGCATAATGAGAAATAACCCTTAATATAAAGGTTAATGAGTCCTTAAAACCCTGCTTACTTTCCAAAAACAGGGCAATGACTACTCCACACCACCTAAAGTATTGTCTCACACCACCATGTACTTTTTTTCTTTTCCTTTCTTTTCCTACTAACCTACACCACCCAAAATTCTGTTTAAAAAAAATAATAAGTAACATAAAAACATAGTAACTTTCGACCAATTTAAACCCTCAATTGAGACCGATTCTCAAGCTCATAAATAAAAATTGTAGTACTCTGATTTATCTAATAAACGCAACTTGAATCACATGAAAATGTTTTAAAATGAGCAAGTTATGGTCATTTTACTAAAGTCGCACAAATCTGTCACGCAATGAAAATGGGATAGTGTCCCTGACTTTCAGACGACTTATATGCTCGATCGAGACTGATTCTCAAGCTCATCGAAACATAAAACTTGTAGTACTATGAGTTATCCAATAAACACAATTTGAATCACTTGAAAATGTTTTTAAATGAGAAATTTATGTTCATTTTAGTAAAGTCATACAAATCTGTCTTGCAATGAAAACGGGGTAGTGTCCCTGAATTTCGGCCAACTTATGTGCTCGATCGAGACTGACTCTCAAGCTGATCAAACATAAAAATTGAAGTACTCTGATTTATCTAAAAAAATCCAATTTGAATCACTTAAAAATGTTTTGAAATAAGAAAGTTATTGTCAGTTTACTAAAGTCATGCAAATCTGTACGAAAATAAAGTCTGTCCTCATTGGACAATGTGAGGATTGGGCGAAACTTCGCCCAGACCAATGCGAAGTTTCTCCAAATCCTCGCATTGGTCTGAGCGAAGTTTCGCCCAATCTTCGCATTGCCTAATGCGACTGGGTGAAAACAGACTATTTTTGGACATATTTGCGTAACTTTAGTAAAATGACCATAACTTTCTCATTTAAATTTTTTTTTCAAGTGATTCGAATTATGTTTATTAGATAACTTAGACTACTACATTTTTTGTGTTTTGATGAGTTTGAGAATCAATCTCAATCAAGCACATAAGTTGGCTGAAAAGCAGGGACACTACCCCATTTTCATTGCGAGCCAAATTTGCACGACTTTCGTAAAATGAACATAACTTTCTCATTTCAAAACATTTTCAAGTGATTCAAATTATGTTGATTAGATAACTTATAGTACTACAATGTTTATGTTTTTATGAGGTTAAGAATCAATCTCGATCGAGCATTTAAGTTGGCCGAAAGTCAATGACACTATTCTGTTTTCATTGCGAGACAAAATTTTGCGACTTTAGTAAAATGCCCATAACTTGCTCATTTTAAAATGATTCAAGTTGTTTTTATTAGATAACTTAGAATACTAAAATTTTCATGTTTTGATGAGCTTGAGAATTGGTCTCGATTGAGCATATATGTTGAACCAAAGTAAGGGATAGTACCATGTTTTAAGAGGGTGAGAGAGGTGGCTTGGTGGTGGTGATGCTTGAATGAGAAAAGAGGGAGAAAGGTGGAGGTGGCGAAAGGGAGAGAAGATGTGGTGGCAAGGTGGTGGTGATGGTTGCTGAGTAATGGAAGTGCCTGATGGAAAAGAGAGATGGAGGAGAAGAAAGGAAGAAAAGAAGATGAAGATAGGGGAAGAGAGAGAAAATTTTGAATTTTGAGTTTTTATTAGTGGTGTGAGAGAAAAGTGGTGGTGTGGGAATAAAGTACGTGGTGTAACAGAGAAAAAGTTGATTTGGTGACGTGGGCAGTACTTTAGGTCGTGTGGAGTAGACGTCACCAATGGAGCCCAGGCCCATGGTGATACACAGTTGTCCAGGCTGAAGACTCATTACGTTTGGGCGACAAGGTCCACTGTGGAAGTTTTGAAAGCTGAGGAAACTAAGGACAACGGAAATAGAAAGTGCCATGCAGAGTTTGTCTAACTGGCGAGGAAACGCGCAGGGAGGGGGGTGGAACCCTCCATCCCCTCGAGATGTGTGCAGCCACGCATCTCGAGGGGGATGGAGGGTTCCACCCCCTCCCTCGCGCTTTTCCTCGCTGGTTTCCTCGCCAATTAGAATTCCCCATGCACAAATTAGAAACAGCTGCGAGTTTATTTACTAGTTGTATTTGCTCTCTTATTATTTCCATCTTCACAAATCTCTCTCGTCTTCTCAACTCCCTTCCCTTCTGTGTATTCTCTATTCTTCTTCATTAGCTTTCTATTTCTTCAAACACTCGATCAAGAAATAGACAAAGCAAATCAACCAAAGAAGATGGGGAGGCCAATTCATGATCGTGATTATCATCCTGAACACCCCCCAGAACGATATCGTAGCCGTCTTCCTTTGCGTGCTTCTTCTTCTCCACCTGCTAATGCCTCCCAAACCCACACTCCCTATGATCAACCTTTCTCTCGTCATGGTGGTATGACCGGTTCGAGGTCTGGGATTCGAGGTTTCAATGCAAACTACAATGGGGTTGAAGGTTTTAATGAAGTTGGTGGTTTTACAGACCCTTCTTCACAGGGGATGATGGACATGAGCATGGGAGGACATAGCAATTCATCCGGCTCTGTTAACAGCGATAACAGGGTTTCTACTACAACTCGTAGGCATCATCCTACTACTACTAGACACCACCATCACTGGCACTTCCATCACCATGCTTCAACTGTTGGTGGAAATGACCACTTATGGTGGTTTGCAATCACTAAGAGAGAATTAAAACACAACAAAGGAAACTGTTTTTATTCAAAGAGAAAGGAGAACAATCTCACACTTCTACTCTCTTATTTCTCTCTTTGTTTTCCACACTTAGAACACACACATCCTCTACCTATTTATAGGTAAATGGTAATACAACAAAGTCTACAAAGGAGGCAACAAACATCAACAATGGTGGCTATGGTTGGTACAACAACCATCAACAATGGTGGCTATGGTTGGTACAACAACCATGGTTGTTGAAGACCATCTAGACATTGAAGACCATCTAGAAGTTGAAGACCATCTAGATGTTAAGTTTATTTCCAGCAAATTCCCCCCTTAAACTTAATCGAGGGATATCATTCCGAGCATGTACTTCAATCTGGTAAATGTTTCACCCTTCAGTGGCTTTGTAAAGATATCTGCAACTTGGTCATTTGACTTGCAGGATATCAGTTCAACTTCTTTGTTCTTCACGTGTTCTCGAATGAAATGATAACGTGTATCGATGTGTTTGGTTCTTTCATGATACACAGGATTTTTCGCCAAAGCAATTGCTGATCGATTATCAACATAAATCCCTGTGAGAATTTCTTGAGGAAATCCCAAATGCTTTAGCATATTTCGCAACCATATTGCATGACATACAGCTGAGTTAGCTGCAACATATTCAGCTTCACAACTCGATAGCGTCACTATCGATTGCTTCTTGGATGACCAAGTGAACGATGTATCTCCCATGAAAAAGACAAACCCTGTTGTACTTTTCCTTTCATCCAAGTCTCCACCCCAATCACTATCCGAGTAACCAGTAAGCCTGAAGTTTTCACATGAAGTATAGAACATACCTTCATTCACCGTTCCTTTGATGTAGCGGAGAATTCTCTTGGCTGCATTCAAGTGACATTGATCTGGTGTCTCCATATATCTGCTGATCAGTCCTACTCCATAGAGTATGTCTGGTCTGGTACATGTCAAGTATCTCAAGCTTCCTACTAAGCTTTTAAAGTATGTTGGATTAACATTTCCCACTTTATTCTTCCTCCTCAATTCCAGTCCACTCTCAACTGGAGTTGAGACCGGATTGCTTTTGTCCATCTTGAATTTCTCAAGAATGTTCTTGGCATAACCACTTTGGGATACAAAAATCCCATCTTCTTTCTGTGTCACTTCGAGGCCAAGAAAGTGTGCCATCAGACCAATGTCTGTCATCTCAAACTCTTGCACCATGCTTTTCTTGAAAACCTCGAACATGATTGAGTTGTTGCCGGTGAAAATTAAATCATCGACATACAAGCATGCAAATAACATGCTTCCATCAGCTTCTTTCTTCACATACATCGCGTGCTCATATGGACATTTTTCAAATCCATTTTCTTGGAAATACTTGTCAATCCTGGTATTCCAAGCACGTGGAGCCTGCTTTAGGCCATAAAGAGCCTTCTTCAACTTGTACACTTTAGTTTCGTTGCCGGCTTCAACATATCCAAGCGGCTGGTCAACATAGATTTCTTCTTCCAGGAAACCATTCAGAAATGCTGACTTCACATCAAGTTGATAGATCTTCCACTTATGTTGTGCAGCTAGTGAGATCACCAGTCTGATTGTTTCCAGTCGGGCTACAGGAGCAAATACTTCTCCGTAGTCAATGCCTTCTCTTTGTTTATAGCCTTTTGCCACTAGTCTTGCCTTGTACCTTTGTACTTCACCTTTGGCATTCTTTTTTGTTTTGTAGACCCATTTTACACCAATAGCTTTCTTTCCTTCTGGTAGATCAGTTAGCTTCCAGGTGTCATTCTTTTCAATGGCATGAATTTCTTCATCCATTGCTTTCACCCATTTTTCTTCTGTGACAGCTTCAGTGAAGTTGAGTGGGTCACAATCAGCGAAGAAACAAAATAAATTTGTATCCTCGCTGACTTCGGTGGCATCATATAAATCTTGTAAATTTCTCATCCCTCTTGGTCCTTCTGGTGAGGATGTTGATGATGAAATTGCTGATGACGAAGGTGACACCGATGTTGGTGTAGGAAATCCATGTACCGGAGTTTGTGGCTCATCTATCGGACCTTCTGAAGGTATTGTTGATACTCCTTCTTCATTTTCAAGGATCAAATCAGTATTGATCCATCTAGTTTCCTCTTGATCACTATCCCAGTGCCAAGCTTTATCTTCTTCAAAGATGACGTCTCTACTCATGATCACCTTCTTTGTGATGGGATTATATAACTTATATCCCATTCTTCTGTCACCATATCCAACAAAAATGCATTTCTCACTTTTGTCGTCGAGTTTGGACCTTCTCGCCTCAGGTATCTTTGTATAAGCCACACAGCCAAAAACTCGGAGATGAGTAACACTTGGCTTGTGACCACTCCATGCTTCTTCTGGAGTGACATTTTGCAATATCCTGGTTGGGCAGCGATTCAGTAAATATACTGCACATGACACAGCTTCAGCCCAGTATTGCTTGGGCAAACTTTTTCCTTTGAGCAGACTCCTTGCCATATCAAGAATTGTTCGATTCTTTCTTTCTGCAACACCATTCAGCTGCGGCGTATGAGCTGGTGTCATCTGATGCCTGATGCCTTGTTCCTTGCAGAAGTTTTCGAAGGCATCTGATGTGTATTCTCCACCTTGATCAGATCTCAAGGTTCTGATGTAGTAGCCGCTCTGCTTCTCAACAAATGCTTTAAACTCTTTAAAGCAATTCATTACTTCTGACTTCCTTTTTAAAAAATACACCCATGTCTTTCTGCTACAGTCATCAATGAATGTAAGGAAGTACTTATTTTGTCCAGTTGACATTGGCTTCAATGGACCACACACGTCAGTGTGCACTAACTCCAGCGGCTTCTTTGATTGCCAGTTTACTTCTTTAACAAAGTTAGCTCTGTGTTGCTTGCTGAGGACACAGTGCTCACAGATTTCATCTGGATGGTCAATATGGGGCATACCTTTGACCATTTTCTTGCTAACTAGCATCTTCAAACTTGAAAAATTCAGATGTCCAAGTCTCAAATGCCAGAGCCACTCTTCATTGTTGGCGACGGCGCTCAAGCACTTTGCTGCATCATATTGAATGTTTAGTGGAAACATCCTATTTTTGGACATTTTCACATAGGCAATCAGTCTTCCATTGGCATCCTTGATTGTAAGATGATGGTCCTTCATGTAGAGAAAATAACCTCTCTCCAGGAGTTGACCCATACTCAACATGTTGTGTTTCATGGCTGGAACATAATACACATTTGAGATGTAGTCATGATTTCCATTTTTCATCTTGATTAGGACGTCGCCTTTTCCCTTCACAGGAATCTTCGAGGAGTCACCAAATGAGACTTGTCCTTGCACAGTCTCATCTAGATCAACAAATAGCTCCCGTTGTCCGCACATGTGATTGCTGGCTCCAGAATCTAGATACCAAACATTATTTTGGTTTTGTCCAGAACCTTGCTGGGCAAATAATGCAGCTGGACCTTTTATGGTAGTCTCTTGCTCTGCATAATTGACTTGTTCTTGAACTGCTGCTGGAGGATTTCCACGACATTCTGTGCTATAGTGCCCATATTTATTACAATTATAGCACTGTACATTTCTTTTGTCACGGTAATTGTAACCTCCTCCTCTTCCTTTCGATCTTCCTCTAGGAGCATAAGCTTGTTGGCCTCGTCCTCCTTTGGTAGTGTCTCTACCGCCATTGCCTCTGGGTCCTGTATTCCCAGATCCTCGTCCACGAGATCCATGACCTCGTCCTTGTCCTCGTCCTCTTTGTGATGTCATTCCTTGTTCGTAGCTATCATTCCTGAGGGACAGCTTGGAATGCAAGGCATGCTCCATTGCCTTGTCTTCACCTCTTTTCACAATTTTCTGTTCATGGGCTTGTAATGAACCCACAAGCTCATCTACCGTCATCGTGTCCAAATCTTTGGACTCTTCAATGGCCACGACAACATAGTCGAATCTTGGATCTAGGGATCTCAAGAATTTTTCAATAACTCGACTTTCTGTGAGAGCTTCTCCATTTCTTCTTATCTGATTAACGATTACCATAACTCTAGTATAGTAATCGGAAATAGATTCTGAGGACTTCATCTGCAATGATTCAAATTCACCTCGCAATGTTTGGAGGCGAATCTTTTTTATTTTGTCGGCACCCCGGTATACTCTTTGTAGAGTTTCCCATATGCCTTTTGACGTTTCTGCGGAAGCAATGATCTCGAACGTGGCTTCATCGAGACCTTGATAAAGAATAGACTTTGCTTTGCAGTCTTTCTTTCTATTGGCCTTGAGGACCAACTTCTCTGCATCTGGCAAGCTTTTTTCTTCTTCTTTGGACACTGGTTCGTCGTAGCCATCTTCTACGAGCTCTAGACACTCCTGTGCGCCAAGTAATGCCTTCAATTGGATACACCAATTGTCATAATTTTCTTTGGTCAGCTTCGGGATAAGGACTTGAGCACTTCCATTTGCCATTGGAGCAAAAGTATACACAGTAATGTATTTATGAACACTACCGTATATATGAATAGTTGTGTACTGTATGAACAGTGAACAATACCGTATAGTAAACAGTATCTGTAATAGTACAGTGTGAACAGTGTCGTCGTCTTGTGAACAGTAACTTACAGAGAATCAGAATTTTGAAGAGAGTAGAAACTTGCAGAGAGCCTAGCTTTGATACCAGTTGTTGGTGGAAATGACCACTTATGGTGGTTTGCAATCACTAAGAGAGAATTAAAACACAACAAAGGAAACTGTTTTTATTCAAAGAGAAAGGAGAACAATCTCACACTTCTACTCTCTTATTTCTCTCTTTGTTTTCCACACTTAGAACACACACATCCTCTACCTATTTATAGGTAAATGGTAATACAACAAAGTCTACAAAGGAGGCAACAAACATCAACAATGGTGGCTATGGTTGGTACAACAACCATCAACAATGGTGGCTATGGTTGGTACAACAACCATGGTTGTTGAAGACCATCTAGACATTGAAGACCATCTAGAAGTTGAAGACCATCTAGATGTTAAGTTTATTTCCAGCATCAACGAGTTCTCGCAATGAGAATTACCACTCTCAGGCATCAAATCATTCCAGTATACAATCAAGAAATAGGGCATTGCATCAAGACATGCTCAATCCTCCTCGTTCTATGGGTGTTTCAGAGATGTCGAGGCCTATATATCGAAGACGCTCATCTAATTCCATTGACGGGGGCAGGTCATGGCAGTCTTATCAGGGTGGGTCACATCCTTCCAATAGGCCAGACCGGAGGTCTAGGTTGTTGCAGTCTAATCAGCGTCGGTCCACACAACATCACAATGAGGGCCAGTGGATACCATGGTCATTGCTAGATGTAAGTTCTGCTGATTTCTTTTTCAATAAATTTGTCTATTTAAACTTTAACTCTTGGAAAATAACATTCAACACAAGTACCAAGGCACTGATATAGCAAACAAGTTTTAATTTTTGCTGAATTTCTTTGCACCATGTTTTGTACTTTGAGGTTTGTTTGATTTATTACTTATTATGAAATAAGTTTAATTTCTGCGCAAATGCAGGAGGTTGTCATTGCTGATCAGATGTCAGCACCTCAAGTAAATCTGATACCGCCACCCAGTGATCAGACATATCCAGACAACATCCTCCAGCACTTAGATCCTTCATTAATTGATGTAAGAGTTTTTTGCTTATTTTATAAAAGATAATGAAAAAAAATAATGAACTTGCTATATATGGATGACAATTCAGGGGGAAGCTGTTGTTCAGGATCTGATTACGAGGCAGACACATATACGGAACAACTTGGAGAGAGTGGAAGGGCGAATGATAGATGTGATGCGAGAGGTAAGTCTCTTCTGTTTTGATTCCACTGAATTGTTCTTTTAAATATTTTCTGAAACAATCTTGAGCATATGCTGAAAGTTCTCTGATTGTTGTAGGAACATGAAATTCTTCAAGCCTTACCTTTAATTGTAAACTTCAGTCTCCATGGACCAAATGTAAGGTTTCCTATTGACGACGATATCAACATGATGTCTTATGAGGTAATTAACCAAGCGCATGGCTTTTTGACAGCTCCGAAATTCAGATAGCTTCATAATGTGTTTGGTTTGTAGAACATTAACGTTGTTGTGTTATTGAAGGAACTACTGGAACTGACGGAACAGATTGGGAATGAAAATCCTGGATTGACTGAACAAACCATTTTAGAACATCTCATGACAAGAGTTGTTTGCCCATCTACTGTTGAGAAGACTCCAGAGATTTGCATTGTCTGTCAGTCTGAATATGAAAACCAAGAAAAGATTGGGACCCTTGATTGTGGGCATGAGTATCATGTCGATTGCATAAAAGACTGGCTGCTTGTTAAGAATGACTGTCCTATCTGCAGAAGACCAACCATGAAAATTTAGGATAGGATCTAAGAGACGATGATTTATGGCGGTAATTTCTATCATCATCGATTAGTTAGGATTGTTCTATATGATGATTGCAAATATGTAATATATATATATATATGCATTATAATCAATTTTTTCGATTTATTGAGAATATTCTCATGATTATGCTATTGAATATGGTATTGAGAATATTCTCATGATTATGCTCTCAATTATGCTATTGTGAAGATTGTCTTGATTATGTGAATATTGTACTTTAGGATGATTGTTTATTCGGTCAAATTTGTACAAGAAAGTTAGCAGATTGTTAGGGTGATTAGGAGTTGCTTATATTGGCAGAATAGCTTGTATATAAACAGCAATAGAACAATGAAAAGATCAGAGCATCGTTCTCAAAAAATTATTTCTTTTGTCCTGTTATTTATCATGGTATCAGAGCCGGTTCAATCCTTTGAAGTTATTTTGCATATTTTTTCTTTCTTTTGAATCCAGAATCCCGAATCCCGAAGCCCGAAGACCACCCTGAACCACCATCGACTGAATTTGAAACCCTGAATTTCGAACCATCGACTGAATTTGAAACCCTGAATTTTGAAAACCACCTGCCTGCTCTACAGATTGATTGCAAGCATCATGGATCCCACAGACCAATCGACAGGCTCGCATCACGCTAGTGCAAGCCACGCCGAATCAGTTTTCATCGTAGCCGTGTTACCGTCGCCGATAGGCCCTAGCCCTCGGCCTGACTCAGCTTCTTCTCCAGCCTCGCCTTCTGGATCGCCTGCCTCACCTCCACCGAGACCCAGTCCAGTGCAGCAGGCTCCGCTGCCTCCTCCAGCTTCCTCGCGTTCACCACCGGTCCTGACGTCGTCTTCTTGTTCGAACCCCTGTCGAACTTCTTGAGCGTCTCCATTGCACCACCGGCTCCCAGTCTTGCTTGATTTGGGTTTGTTGGTTTTGCAAATAAACAGAGAGAGAGGGAAGGGAAACTAGGTTTTGAAGTAAAAAAAAAAAATCCGATCGGGGAACACCTCAAGAAGTTTTAGTGGCAGACACTTCTCCACTGCTCCGGCTGAATACCGATCAGTGGCAGACACTTCTCCAAATGTTGGGCGGGTCAAAATCCGCAACGACCGATAAGATGACTGGTAAGCCTTAGATTATTGACACGGGAGCTTCGAATCACATGACTGGCACGATGGATATCCGTGACTTAAGGGCGATTGCTCAATGTCCCGTGGGATTGCCAGATGGGAGTAGCGCTATCGCCACTAAAGAGGGGACGGTCATTCTTGAAAGAAATCTCTGTTTGAAAAATGTTCTTTATGTGCCAGGGCTAACTTGCAATTTAATTTATGTGTCGCAATTGACTGATCACTATAACTATTTTGTCAAATTCACTAATGATCTGTGTGTTATACAAGACCGTACTTCGAGGATGCTGATTGGTGTGGGTGAACGACGCGATGGACTCTATTACTTCCGGGGGCTGCCACAGGTTCACGCAATAAAGGCCAATAGTGTGGTGTCTCTTGATCTATGGCACCAGCGACTGGGTCATCCATCTCTACAAGTAACAAAGTTAGTTCCCGAAGTAAGTTTTAGTGAAACGAAAATTCGCTTGAATAAAAATTGTGATGTCTGCCAGAGGGCAAAGCAAAGCAGAGATAAGTTTCCTGTTAGTGAACATAAAGCTTCGACTATTTTTGAACTTATTCACACTGATTTATGGGGACCTTATAGAACAACTTCTTCTTGTGGTGCTTCTTATTTTTTTACCATTGTTGATGATTTTTCCCGTGTTGTATGGATTTATTTACTTGTTGATAAGAAAGAGAACTCCCATACTCTTCAAATGTTTTTCTCGATGGTTAAGAGACAATTTGATAAAGAAGTAAAAAATTTGCGGAGTGATAACGACACTGAATTCACTTGCCTGCGACAATATTTTCTTGATCATGGGATTGTTTTTCAAACATCTTGTGTGGGAACACCTCAACAAAATGGGCAGGTTGAACGGAAACACCAACATATTTTGAACGTAGCTTGGGCGCTGCGTTTTCAGGGCTATCTTCTTATTGAGTTTTGGGGAGAATGTGTGTTGACGGCTGGATACTTGATAAATATGACTCCCTCCTTAGTCTTGAATGGGAAAACACCCTATAGTGTCTTATATGGCAGCGCACCCACTTACGATCACTTGCGCATTTTGGGGTCCTTGTGTTAAGCGCATGTGCAGACGGGGGATAAGTTAGCTAGTAGAAGTCGAAGGTGCGTCTTTGATGGGTACCCTTATGGAAAAAAGGGGTGGCGTTTGTATGACTTGGAGAAACGAGATTTCTTTGTTTCTTGTAATGTTGTATTTTCGGAAGGAGTTTTTCCCTTTGCAGATAATTTTAATTTAGACCACGATGGTCTGCCTAATGTCGAGGCGGTTCACGAGGACTTTGAGGAGACATCTACGCCTATTTTGAGGGGGGTGCCGAGGAGTTTGTACAGCCGGATGGGGCTGCTGGGCAGTCGGCATGCGCCGAGGAGTTTGTTCAGCCAAATAGGGCTGATGGGCAATCGGCGTGTGCCAAGGAGTTTGTTCAACTAAATAGGGCTGCTGGGCAGTTGGCGTGTGCCGAGGATGGGGCAAATGCTGGTGCCGAGGAGTTTGTACAACCGGATGAGGCTGCTGGGCAGCCGGTTTGTGCGAACCAGGAGGACAACCCGGACGCAAGTCAGGAAGATGTGTTGGGCAGGGATCAACGCAGAAGGCAAGCCTCGGTACGACTCCGTGATTATGTTACTCATACCATTCGAAAAATGAGTCCATCCGTACCAACATCACCCGTACCACGACATTCCTCAGGTACACCCTATCCTATAGCACATTATGTGAATTGTGATAATTTTTCTGTGCGACATAGACATTTTCTTGCAGCCTTGACAACGAATCGGGAACCTGTGTGCTATTCTGAGGCTGCGAAAGACAGCCGCTGGAGGGATGCCATGCGACGAGAAATTGAGGCTCTTAAGATTAATGAAACCTGGGTTGTAGCAGAATTGTCACCAGGAAAGACAGCTCTAGGATGCAAGTGGGTATACAAGATCAAATATAATTCTGATGGTACCATTGAGCGATTGAAGGCTCGGCTGGTTATTCTTGGGAATCATCAAATTGAAGGAATTGATTATACAAAGACATTTGCTTTAGTAGCTAAGATGGTTACAGTGAGGGTCTTTCTTGCCGTTGCGGCTGCCATGAATTGGGAAGTTCATCAGATGGATGTTCATAATGCATTTCTACATGGTGACCTTACGGAGGAAGTATACATGAAATTACCACCCGATTTTCAGGTGGGGACTTCCGGGAAGGTGTGCAAGCTTAGGAAATCATTATATGGGCTGAAGCAGGCACCCCGGTGCTGGTTCGCTAAACTGTCAACTGCTTTGAAGAATTATGGTTTTCAGCAATCTTATTCAGATTATTCTTTGTTTACTCTTCAGAGAGGTGCGGTTCAGCTCAGTGTTCTTGTTTATGTCGACGACCTTATCATCTCTGGGCGTAATCCGGTTGATATACAGAAATTCAAGGGTTACCTCAGTGCTTGTTTCCACATGAAAGATCTGGGTCCTTTAAAATATTATATTTCTTGGGGGTAGAAGTGGCACGCGGACCAGATGGGTTTGTACTTTGTCAACGCAAATACGCGCTTGACATCATTTCTGAGGCCGGATTGCTAGGGGCAAGGCCCACGGCGGTGCCATTGGAACAGAATCACCGACTTGCCTTGTCTACGAGTCAAGAGCTCGCTGATCCGGAGCCTTACCGTCGCTTGGTGGGGCGGCTAATTTATTTGTGTTGTACTCAACCCGAATTATCTTATAGTGTTCATGTTTTATCTCAATTTATGCAACGTTCTCGGGCAAACCACTGAGAAGCTGCTTTGCGGGTGGTCCGGTACTTAAAAGGTAATCCGAGTCAAGGTATACATTTGAGTAGTAAGTGTGACATACAGTTACATGGGTGGTGTGACGCTGATTGGGCCGGATGCCCATTGACTAGGCGGTCCCTCACTGGGTGGTTAGTGTTTCTTGGAAACTCACCGGTATCTTGGAAGACGAAGAAGCAACATACAGTATCCCGTTCCTCCGCAGAGGCGGAATACTGGTCTATGGCTATGACTACATGTGAGTTGAAATGGCTAAAAGCTATTTTAGCTAGCCTCGGGATGCCCCATACACGTCCTATGTCTCTTCATTGTGATAGTCAGGTGGCTCTCCATATATCTCAAAATCCCTTATTTCATGAACGGACAAAACACATTGAGGTCGATTGTCACTTTGTCCGTGATGACATTGTTGCCGGAAATATCAATCCCACCTTTGTCCCGTCCAATGCGCAACTCGCTGACATTTTCACAAAAGCGTTGGGCAAACGACAATATGAGTATCTACTTCGCAAGTTGGGCATACGGGATCTCCATGCACCAACTTTAGGGGGGGTATTGAGAATATTCTCATGATTATGCTATTGAATATGGTATTGAGAATATTCTCATGATTATGCTCTCAATTATGCTATTGTGAAGATTGTCTTGATTATGTGAATATTGTACTTTAGGATGATTGCTTATTCGGTCAAATTTGTATAAGAAAGTTAGCAGATTGTTAGGGTGATTAGGAGTTGCCTATATTGGCAGAATAACTTGTATATAAACAGCAATAGAACAATGAAAAGATCAGAGCATCGTTCTCACAAAATTATTTCTTTTGTCCTGTTATTTGTCACAATTTTATGCAAAATTTTGAGTACAAATTCAATTTATATAAATAGAAAAAAAAAATCAATTTATATCATTAGTCATGCTAGTTCCTTTTCATTGAAGTTTAACTTGTGTTACGCAATTCTGTTATCAAATTTTTCGAACAATCCTTTACCATGCATTCTATTATATGCTAACTGAAGTGCATCTCCTATACTAAAGTTCATACCTGGACCTCTGCTAAGATGAGCCCTTCAGTCAGCCTGTGTGCTTGAGACTACAAATTGAAACTGAGTTAAATTGCATGCCCTTGATTATAAAATGTCCTTACCCCAAGTGAACTTTGTTTTGTATATGATATATGAATGCATTTTCAGTTATATATTTTATACATCCTGCTAGTTATGAAATTCAGTTTTCAAATGCAAACACATTTTGGCACAATATATCAAGTACGCTCGTTTGGGAGGTTAAAAAATAAATTAACAAATAAAATAAAACCTTCCTACATGCCCCAACCCGAAACCCCTCGAATAGTTTCTCTGTGGTTTAGGCTTAATACTACTTTATAGATGTTTCATTGATATTTTACTTGTCTCGAAGCAGTTCATTTCAGATATATGGGATTAGAATGAACTCAGAATCTCAAATGCAAGTTGCATCGTGTGCACTTAATGGTCTGGTTTTAGCTATTTACTTGTGATGAGATCATATAGTGTGAACCTTTTCCATATTACTATATAATATGCTTTAAGCAACCTGTAACTGATATTGATTGAAGGTTCTCTATAAAATACTTGGCGTCCAAATTGGATGTCATCTCAACCTCACTTCTCTCTTCCTTCCTATCTCATTCCATTGATTCCCTTTTCATCCCCTTACTTTCCATGGAATGCGGATTCTACGCATGAAACGCATAGGGTGAAGAGAAGGCTAGTAACAAATTTTCTTAAATATTCCCGAAAATCGATTTTGGTGAGATTCTGGTCTTTGTATTCTACTGTTGTTGCTTGGGGTCATATAGGGAATACTGGCAACCATCTAAAGTTGTGGTTCAGAAGCATTGCTGGATTCAAAAGGTGAAGCTTTAGTGACCAGGAAACAGTAAAGACTAGCTAGCAGTGCTTTGGCTGGAATTTATGGACCCTATTTTGAATGTTCAAAGTTGAGTAATTTGTGAAGATGAATGTCATTCGATACAATTTCAATGGTGGTGTCAACTAATGCCTTTAAATCCACCACAGCCACCATTACCCACACCACAACCACCACCACTATCACCATCACTATGATAATGCTTATCAAGAAGCAGCTAGGAGTACAATAGAGCCGATTGTTCTGAGTCACCTGTCTCTTTGTTTCACACATGTTCCCCGAGAAAGTCTAGGGAGCGAGGGAGGGCCCAACACCGCCCACCCTCCTTTAGATGGGTGGTGATGCGCATCTCGAAGAGGATGGGTGGTGTTGAGCCCTCCCTTGCGCTCTCCCTCGCTCTCTAGAATCAGGGCATGTTCCCCTTATTTTGAGTCTTTTATGGTTATTTCTCTATCATTAAGCAAATCAGGGTAGATGATGAAAAAGCAACTAGAATGAAGTGACATCACATACTAAATTGAGAAGCACTTCAAATCAATCTGAAGTCCCGATCTCGTTCCGATTGAATTTCGTCTCATCCCGAATTTTTTTGAATTTTTTTGGGATTGATCAAATTCATCCCTGTCCCGTCCTGTCCCGATCTAGAGTGGGATGGAATAGGGATGAAAATTTTCAATCTTACCCATCCCGTCGTAAACATATTTATTTAATATTTATTATTATTAATTATAATCAAACTATTCTAAGAAAGTTTAGGATGTGTTGAAATTAAATAAAATCATCTACTGTTTGAAAACTTGCTTGATCTGGTACTCTTTGTTTAGATAGAAATAAAAATTTAACATTTTAGATTGGTTATGGAACAATTATTCTTGTAGATATTGAAGCCAAATGATGGGTTGTTTTAGTTTTACACTATGAGTTATATGTACAACTATTGGCTAGAGTATCATACAAAGGATGCTCAACATAATAAAAACTGTAAGTTCATTGGACCATAAATTTATATGATATTTAATATTAGGGGTGGGCATCTCATCCCGTGATCTCGATCTCGTCCCGTTCACATTCCCTTCCGTCCCAATTTTTCCCGTGTCCTTTTGAAATTGATTAAACTCATCATGATCCTCTCTTGACCTAGAATGGAATTGGATCGGGATGGAGATTTCAATCTCTCCCATCCCGTCCCAAATTTATTTATTTAATATTTGTTATCATTATAATATAATAGTGTATTCCATTGTATTAGTTGTTTGAGAGATGAAGAATTGAGGACTACTCATGGATTATATTTCGGTACATGGCATTTTACTTCTATTTATATGTAGTAGAGTCCTAGTCATTCGGAAGCATCTTATCAGTGTTAGTTCTTCTTACTGTGATGTATGAAACACCTATTTTTGCATCTGTAATACATGATATAAACTTTATGCAAAAGTCAGGCTCTTGCAGTTTATGAAAATTCCAAACGGCTTTTGCTTCAGTGGAACTTTTCGCTCTATTAATAACATCGTTGTGCTTTTGGTAGGTGTTTAAGCACAAACCACAATATATACATATAGTAAGATCTTTCATTATTATGTCTAGATATTTCAGTTTTCTCTAACTCTTCTGTTGGTGATGTTGTCTCGGAATTTGCACATTAAAAACCTTCAAGTACTCTGCCAAAGTAAGAGCCAGAGGGCTATAGGGTATCACAATTATCTCATTCTCATTCTCATTCTCATTCTCAGTGCTTGTCAGTGTCCCTTCTCTTCCTACACTCGTTTGGGATAGAATGGATGTGGTTATCTCATTCTCATTCTCATTCTCATTCTCAGTGCTTGTCAGTGTCCCTTCTCTTCCTACACTCATTTGGGATGGAATGGATGTGGTTTATCCTATTCCAATAGAAAATTCTAACTGTCTAGGAAAACAGCGAGGGAGGGGGGGGGGGGGGGGGGGGACCGTCCATCCCCCTGTGATGCACGCTTGAAAAATGAAGGCACGCATCCCGGGGGGATGAACAGTCCCCTCCCCCTCCCTCACTGTTTTCCTCGCCCATTCACTCGACAGTTAGACAAGCTCATTCTAATATCATCACAATCCCGAAGGAATGAGATGTGATCGCTATGAGGTCTATCCCATCTCATCCCGTGCCCATCCTAATTTAATATTGTTACGATAATAGTTGTATGTGCATAAATTTGGCATTATTGGTGTGTGAGCAATGTGAGATGAAATTCTTTTGTTATTCTTCATTGAAAAACTATTTAGTACTTGCTCATCCTGTCACGACCCGAATCTGTTTGGGATGGGACGAGGTCAGGTCTATCCCATCCCGATCCCGAACAAACGGGATGGGATATTCATCCGTCCCATGCCTGCCAAGGGTGGATCTATGTGTTGGATAAGGGGGTCAATTGCCCTCCTTATATTTTTGAAAAAATTCACCAAGTTACTTATATGTTTTATTTAGCCCCCCTTTAAAATTTTAGATTGCCCTCTTTATATACAATCTTGGCTTTTGACTCCAGGTCATTTTAAAACAAAGACTTTTGTTTTCTATTTCTTAAACTCCACATTCACCAATCCCAATCTCACTCCATCTTTTTCTCTTTTATTTAATTTATCTCTCTCTCTTTTTAATTCTCATCTATCCACCAACCATCTCTTTCTATTTTAATTCCCACCATATTCATATTAACATTTTTATTAAGTTGGAGACCGGGGGAAGGAAAATTAAACATTTCAAAGATTTCTGTTTTCTTTTTTTAATCTCTATCTATTTAATCTCTATCTATTTAATCTCTTTATTTTAGATTAAATAATTATAAATTAAGATTTCACAAGCTGTTGTTTGTCTCCTTCCTCTAAGCTAAGCCCAAAAGGACAAAGCTCTCCATCCAGTCCAGTCCAGAGAAGCGACTACCTAGGCTATTGATGCTACTCGCCAACTCATCTTATACCACCATGCTTGCTTCTGTTTTCTCCAATTAAAAATGTAAGCTCTTCATTTGCTAGCTAAAATTGAGTTAATTATGCCATGTATATATAGTTGAATAGTTATATAGTAAAATACACTACACTAAATTGGCACTTTTGTAACAACTCTCAAAACAGTATCACTTTTGAGATGTTACAATCCACCAAACAATTTCAAGTCAAAACTAAATTTAGTCAAAAAAATGAAAAACAGTAACACAAAAAAAATGATACAATAAGTTGGATCATCATGAATAGTATCACTTTTATAGCCATACTCTTCATGGTGATACAATTATTGTATCATTTTGTTTGTGAAAATGTGTAAAATTGTGTAAAATTGTTAGGTGGATTGTTACACTTCAAAAGTGATACTGTTTTGGGGTTTGTTACAAAAATGACAATTGTGTGTAGTGATAGTTGTATATTGTTTGCCCCCCTTTGTTTGCAATCCTGAATCCGCCCCTAGTGCCCGCCCCTACTTATCAGTGTTAATTGCATTGATATTTTAGTTGTCTCAAAGCAGATATATGGGATTAGAATAAGCGCAGAATGTGCACTTGTGAGTAATGAGATTGAGATGAAACCATCTGTGACTTGACATCAGCTATATGCATAAGTTTTCTATTTGAGCAATCTGTAACTTATTTTAGTTGAAGATTCTGATCGTAGACAACTTGGCATCCACATTGTTGTCCTGCTAATAGATCACACCATGTTTACACTATACCAAATTGACATTTTTGTAACAATTCAAAAAATAGTAATACTTTTGAGCTATAACAATCCACAAAGTAATTTTACACATTTTCATGAAAAAGTGATCTAATAATTGTATCATCACAAATAATATGGACTTACAAGTGATGCTATTCATGGTGATCTAATTTATGATATCATTTTTTTTGTGTAGCTATTTTTTATTTTGTTGACTAAATTTAGTTTTCACTTGAAATTGTTTGGTGAATTGTAATAGCTCAAAAGTGTTACTGTTTTTTAAATTGCTACGAATATGTCAGTTTGATATAGTGTTAATTAAATTGATTAAGGGATGTAAATTTATTCAAGAATCTGCATGTCCATTGAAGTCCTCAAGAATCACGTTGATTAACTTATTCTTCGTTCCACCAATCAAGTTACTTCTTTAACCCCAAACTAAAAAAAGAAGGAAAGTAAAAGTGGAACAGCAGAAGAGATTCCTCTCCACTTATTATGGACATTTGGGTTCAATCGACAACAGTTAGCCATGGAGAGGGACCACCCCAAGACATTGTTTCCAAGATATGAACGCAAGAGTGTCAGGTGATATATGAGAATAATGTTCTTCCTTTAATATAGACAGCATGAAAATATGTTTGATTCAATGCTTCAACCCAACCTTTCTTCTGTGAGATGTTATCTGAACAAAGAGATAAGTCAGTTGGCATAAATTCAAGTTGAGAGGGCACTGTGTTTTTCAATCTTCTCCAATACTGAAACTGGACGAAGATGACGGATATACAACCACAAGTAGTAGAATATCATGGCAGCTCACAGCCTCATTGGATTGGTGTAAGTTAATCGTCAACTTGTGATCCATTGATGTAGTTTGATATATAACATGTGGTCTCATTATCTTTTGTGTTACAGAATCACCTGATGATGCAAGAGGAGCCACAAAACTCGGGCATACTTCATATCTCATCAAGGTCTTTGACCATTGATTGGGGGAATGACAATCGCTTTTGGCAATGGATCCATCTTTCCAACGAAGACTCTATGTAATCTCTCCCAACCTGAGTGTTTAGTATAACATCTTAGCTTATATCTGATTTCCAACTCAGGTTAATTCCAGCTGATTGATTTTGTTTGTTCATGCGAAACAAGTTTCCAAACAGGTGCAGAGCAACTTCAGGTGAACTGGATTAGAGTAAGTCAGAAACTGGATTTAGCCAAATTGAACCTTGTTCCATCTATTATATACCAAATCTACTATGTGGTAAAATTCAAGGTTGATGCATTTGGCTGGCATTCTGCTCCAATAACATTCAAGGTCAAAGAGGACGGGAAACAGCTGACCTCAGATAGAATAGAGATTTTGGAACCATACAAGAAAAACCCTGATGTGTGGCACGAAATCCTGTGTAGTCAGTTCAGTGTTCCAGGTGACAAGATAGGTACTGTTGAATTTGGCATGTATGAAGTTGATACAGAATGGTGGAAACGCGGCATGGTTATTGAGGAAGTTAAACTTAAGCCCATATGCTAATCAAAAGGGGTAATTAAACTGAAGTAGTTTTGTGCTGAGTGCTGTACTTATAGAGTTATGTGCGTATGATGTTGTGGTTTACCGGCTGGAGACGCATATAGTGTTAGTTCATGTTTCAGTTGTTATTAGTTTTCTGAAATGCATATTTTGTTGTATACATGTGTATGCTCAAAGATGATTTTTAATGCAGAGAGAATGCCTACATCTCTGAGTCATTGCTGAGAAAGCTTTATATAGAACATTGATGGATAATGCCACTATAATTTAGAGTAATACGTACACTTGATTATGCATAGAATGTTTCATGTTTGTTCACCTGTCTAACACATTATGTAATCTGTTTTCTCCTAAACAACTTGATTATGGCAATGTTAATGATGTTCATATTAAATTTACAACACTGAAGATAAAATAAAAAGTTGAAAAAGACATGTTCCACATATTTTTGAGTTATTTAGGATTGGTATTTGCTCATCCGCTCTAGCAGGGCTCGTGAGTAAATAAATCTTAGAAAACGTTTATTATTGTTCCTTGGGGGTAAGTTAAACTATTCCACTCACTGAAAAATCAAGGTTCGAAAGATTTCAAAATCGATGCTTGAAATTTTGAAAATAATTCCAACACGGCTAAGGATTGATTTAGAGAGAATGCTAAACAGTTATTGCTGTACAACAACAAAAGAAAAAAATTCAATTGTGTTGGTGTGGCACATGAAAAATTACAAAACTGTCCCCCCAGATTCAAATTGTATAACAAAATTAAGCCCTCTTAAACATTGATAATTGCATTTAAACCCTTAATAGAATTTATCTTGAGACCCCAACTGTATACATAGATTTTGCTGACTCTGAAACCTCAGTTGAAAATTCAAATGCGCATCCCGAGGGAATGGACGGCTCCCCCTCTCCCCTGTGGGGTCCCTCGCTTTTTTCCTCGCTGCTTCCCTCGACAATTAGAATTTTTGGTGCAAAAGAGTGCAACTTCAATTACAAAATAAGCAGAACTTCTAGGTATCGACTATGCTTGTTACATCATTTGTTATTATTATTAAAAAAAAAATTGGAAAGCAAGCAGGGTTTTAATTTTAAGCAAAGACTGTACATGTAGGCATAGTCTAGTAGCACTGCTGGCATCCTGGCATGGATTCTGATATGAGGATGAACCAGACTACTGTGACGCTAGGATCACAAAATCATAATGTAATATTAAACTACTACGTAATATATACCAAAGTCCCCTCTATGTTTGTTGTTTTATTTTGATGTACCATATATTCATTGATCTTCATCTGAGTCTCACAAATTGATGATACATCAAAATGGACCGATCATCGCGGTCATACACGTGACAGAGAATATCCATCACGAGGATATGGTGTCTCATCTACTAGGCCAACCCGTAAAACCCAAGAAGAACGAAACCAACCATAGAGGGCCAGACAAGGCCCACTATTATAAAAAGATATAATCAAAGTCCAAACCCATATCTGATACGAGTTCTCTCATAAAAAAGAGTGGAGGGAGTTACGCCTCCATGGATGCATCTCCATTAAGGAGGAGACTGTTACGATAAGCAACTCCTTCCTTTGCGCCTCACATGCTTAAGTCACGCAGAAAATTAACCGCGGCCATTATAAAAGGTACAGGGAACATTCGACAAATGTATGTAACTTTAACTGAGTTCTGTCCAGATTTACTTTCTTCTTCAAACAGAGTTGCTAACTTAAGCATCGGAGTGCCTTCGGCCACCAAAAAGGTGGTCTTTTGCAGTTTAACCTTTGTTTTGCAGGTCAAACTCATAGGAGAACGATTTTTGGTAGCATCAGTTTGGCGTCGTCCGTAGGGAACGATGAGTTTCCTTTCCAAAAAGAAAATTCAGTGACAAAGTTCACCGAGACTTGGTTAACAATCAAACAACTATCAAGGTCAATGGAACGCTCCACAAATTCTCAATCTGGCAGTGAACAATACAACATGTCGCCTAATATCAACCCAACCATTGAACCAATCACGCCGGAAAGAATAGAGTTTCAACAGGTAACAATTCAGATGTCTCTGACATCTTGGGTAATCCCCTCAGACCCCTGAGTAGAGATGCTTATGGCTCAGATAAATCAAAATGGTCGATAGACTCATCCGAGACTTGGAGTGCAACAAACCTCGAAAAGAAATCGCCCAGCTTAAGAAGTGTCGGGTCAATAACAGTTTCGAATTTAACCAAGGAAAGTTTGGAAAACTACAACCAAAGAAGCCTAAATGCGAACAAGCAGAGAAATCATTCGCGATCTTGATAGCGAGGTCCTTAAAACTATAACAGGAAGGAAAAATGTCAAATGGCCACCAAAAATGAGAGGAGATCTGGAGAAACGGAACAAAAGCAAACACTGCCTCTTCCACAATGACTACGGCCACGATACCGAAAGCAGTCATAGTCTGAAGGACGAGATTGAACACCATATCAAATAAGGACGGCTCGGAGAATTCATCAAACCCGACGATGAAACAATCATATCGGGGGAACGACCAAACGAGACAATATGCGTCTTACATGGTGCAGCCGGAGAAAATGAGCAATCCAACCGATCGATCCCGAAAATGGGTAGTCAGAGACCTGCGAGCAAAGATCAGATACCAAGAACCATCAGCAGAGCACGCAAAGACCATGCAGAGGACTCTGACCTTCTCAAACGAAGATGCAGACGGGGTTAATTACCCACACAATGACGCCTTAGTAATCTCGATCATGATAGCTAGATGGAAAATCAATAGGGTGTTGGTCGATACTGGCAGCTTGACCAACTTCTTGTACTTGAAAGTTTTTCGAAGGATGCGGTTCACTAATGAGATGTTTTCATCTAGCGATCAACCAATGGTTGGTTTCAGCGGAGAACAATGTTGTCCGCTGGGGATGATTCAACTACCGATCAAAGTAGGAGAACCAGGAAAGCAACGAGTATTAAATACAGATTTCCTTGTCGTTGATGCTTCTTTTGCGTACAACATGCTACTCGAGAGACCCTGGATACACAAAATGGGCGCAATCTCCTCAACTATGCACCAATGCTTAAATTACCATACTGACAATGGTATCAAGAGAATAAAAAAAGATCAACCAACAACCCTTGTGTCATTTTGCAACAATAAAAACCCCCCACAAATAGCAATTACTTCAACGATCGGAGGAGCTTTCACAGCAACGTGATCAGACGAGTTCGGACTTTTCGGACAATAATATGGCTCCAACTCGCCCATGAGGTAGACCTAACACCGAACAGCCGAAAGAAGAAGCGATTTAAGTCTACCTAGACAACGAAGTGGGGAAAGCAGTCCATTGGCACAAAGATTCATCCCGAACTCGCCAAGGAACTAATCCGACTGCTGAAGGATAATCAAGATGTTTTTGCATGTAAAATGAAGGACATGATAGAAATAGATCCATCTTTCATCTCTCATAGATTACAAATGAACCCATAGAAGAAGCTGGTTTGACAAAAAAGAAGGTCGGTGACTCCAGAATGTAATCATGCAATAAACAAGGAAGTGCACCACCTACTTAATGCAGGGATGATAAAAGAAGCTCACTACTCAGACTGGTTGGCAAACACGGTGCTAGTAAATAAGAAGAACGACAAATGGAGTGTATGCATGGACTACACCGATCTGAACAAAATATGCCCTAAAGACGATTTTCCACTTCCAGGAATAGATCAGATAGTGGATGCAACCGCCGGGCACGAGCTGCTGAGCTTCATAGATGCATACTCCAGGTAATCAGATACAGATGTACCCTCTTGATCAAGAAAAAAACATTTTTTTAACAGAAATGGGTACATATTGTTATCATGTAATGTCCTTTGGATTAAAGAATGCGGGAGCAACGTACCAGCGGCTAGTGAACAGAATGTTCAAAGATCAAATCGGCAAAACGATGGAGGTTTACATCAACGACATGCTTGTCAACAGCTCACGCCGAGTAGACCACGTCATAGATCTCAAACAGGCCTTCTCCCAACTACGAAAGTATAAGATGAAACTGAATCCGAATAAGTGCACCTTTGGAGTATAATCAGAAAAATTCCTTGAGTACATGGTCAACCAAAGGGGAATTTAGGCCGATCCAAAGCAGATACGGATGTTTCTCAACATGCAATCACTGACAAACATAAAAGGTGTACAAAGTGTTAATGGAAGAATAGCAACCCTGAACAGGTTCATCTCTAGATCATCAGACAAATGTCTGCTTTTTTCCAGAATTTTGAAGGGAAAACAAGACATTCGAGTGGAATGTAGAATGCGAGGAAGCTTTTCAAAGCCTATAAAGGTATATCGGAAGCACAGAGCTACTAACAAAGCAGAACACGGGGGAAACACTGTATCTATATCTATCTGTGTCAGACCACGTGGTAAGCACAACGTTAGTACGGGAAGAAAAAGGCGTGCAAAAACCAGTATACTACATCAGCAAAACACTTGCGGATGCAGAAATTAATTACCCAGCCCTAAAGAAATTGACGCTCACTCTGATCGTGTCGTCAAGAAAACTACAACCATACTTCCAAGCACACCCAATCACGGTTATTACCGAACAACCATTTCGATCGATATTACACAAACCAGATCTATCGTGGAGAATGGTGAAATGGGCAATAGAACTTGGACAATTTGATATCAACTATGCCCGCAGAACTGCTATCAAAACTCAGGAACTAGCAAATTTCATTGCCGAATTCACAAGAAGTATCAACTAACAGTCGGAAAGCAAGAGCGAAAAAGAACAATCCAAACCAATCACTGACAGATAGATCTTCCATGTGATGGAGCATCCAACGAGGCGGAAAGCCGAGCTGGACTAATCCTATACAACTCGAAAGGCATCGCATTGGAGAAAGCAATAAATTAAACTTTAAAGCCTCCAACAACGAAGCTGAGTGTGAAGTTGTGATAGTAGGGCTACAGTTAACAAAACACTTGGGAATAAAAGACATTAGTGTTTTTACTGATTCCAAACTGGTGGTCAATCAATTAAACAACGAGTTTCAGGTCAAAGATACCCGAATGAAAGCTTACCACCAAAAAACCAAGGAGCTAGAAGAAGGCTTTCGGAATGCAATCATTCAACGGTGCGCATGGGTAGAGAACAAAAGAGTCGATGAACTAGCAAATGAGGCATCGACAATTAAAGACAATGATAATTCGCTCGTCGTGATACAAGGAAGCTTCATACTTGAAAATCAGGTGGAAGAAGCATGTGCCACGAATCAAGAAAAAACCTAGACAACTCCAATCTTGGCGTATATATCAAACGGAGAACTCCCAACAGATAAGATAGAAGCAAAAAAATTACGAAATCGGGCAGCAAGATACACAATGATCAATGATAGACTCTACAAAAGGTATGCCACAAGCCTGTTGTTAAGATGTCTTTCACCAGAAAATGTTGAATATGTTCTGCAAAATATCCACCACAGTACATGCGAAAATCACCCAGGGGGAAGAACGTTGGCCCATAAATCACTCACGCTGGCCAATGGTGCAAGCAGATGCTCAAAAGCTCGTTCGCAAGTGTGAAAATGCTAAAGATTTGCCCCGTACACTCACATGCTGGGACAGAACCTGATCCTGATGAGTAGCCCCTAGCCATTTTCACAATGGGGTATGGACATCGTAGGACCACTCCCCGTGTCCGACAAGAAGAAGTTCATTCTCGTAACCAGTAAACTACTTCACTATGAAAGTAGAAGTAGAGCCCCTCACAAAGATAGGAGAAGCCCAAGTCGAGAAGTTTGTTTGGAGAGACATATATGCATATTCGGGATCCCAAGGGTAATTGTCACAAACAACGAGAAACTATTTGAAGGCAAAAAGGTTAAAGAGCTATGCAAAAACCTGAATATCCAGCAACACTTCTCTGCGCCCGCTCATCCATAGGCAAATGGACAAGCCGATGTCACCAACATGACAATCTTGGAAGCAATCAAAATAAGGCTCGAGGCAGCAAAAGGATTGTGGACATCCGAGTTACCTGGCACCCTTTGGGCGTACAGAACAACAAAATGGACTCCGATAAGAAAAACGCCTTTTTGCGCTCTTATACGGATCCAAAGCAATGATACCCGTGGGAGATTGATATGCCAACATTCCGAACCAAAGAATTTCGCGCTGAGGACAACATCGAACCATTGAGAGTCAGGCTAGACCTCCTTGAAGAAAAGTGAGAAGCAACCTCTATCAAAACAACAGCCTATCAATAGCGTATGGCCAAATACTACAGCAAGAGGGTGTGAATCCGCACTTTCAACATTATCGACTGGGTACTAAGAAAAGTCCAACTCAACACAAAAGAACCTGGTGTGGGCAAGCTAACCCAAATTGGGAAGGACCATACAGAGTAATAAAAATCAACAGATCAGGAACATACTGGTTGGAAAACAAAGAGGGCGAAATGCTACCTCGGCCATGGAATGTAGTGTACTTGAAAAGATATTATCAATAAACTTTTTCACTCTCAAATTCAAAATGACAATAATTCATTCAGGACAAGGAAGTCAGATTAAAAACCGAACTCATGAAAATATTCAACATGGCTAGAGCATCGAGCAAAAAACAAATATATGTACTAGACGAACGAGTTGGACATAAATACAAAAACTTTTGGCATGATCAACTATGAAGTAATAATGTACTAGGATATAAGAGCCGGAATTTTTCTCGTCAACTATAATATAAGACTTCATAATCCAGATATAGAATTGGATTCCATTAAAAGAACTTCTACACGACTAGAATGTCGAATATCGAAGCCATTCGTAAATATTTGGACGAACAAATCAGAAATCTACCAAGAATGTCGTAAATAAAAAGCTGATAAGTTAGACATACTGGACACAACAAATGCGAAATATAAAATTTCTGTTGATCTTCTAGAAAATGAGATTACAAAAGAAACAATTAATAAATAGCATCGACATCAGCAACATCGCCAAGTGGTATGGGCTCAGACAAGTGCTGAGAAGGTTTTTCGACTACCGGATCACCTAGTGAGTCCAGAACGACTTCTTCGACGTCATCGAATTCTTGCTCAGCAAAGCAACGGTATTCGGACATGTCTAAACCTCGCGTCTCCATAAAATCAAAGAAATCATGGCGACCGTCGATCGCTCTTTTCCAATCAGTCGCCTCAGCCCCCTTCAACCTTTTCAGTAACAGATGATAGCTCCGCTCGGGTTGATGCTAATTCTCTATCAACGACTGGAAGTCTGGCGGAAGCCGCAGACTTGGTCTCGATAAACTCAAAATTTAGCTGAGTGATTCGAGTCACAGAAGCTTAAGATTGGTAGAATATTCCTCAGGAGAACAAATGGCCTCGTCATGTTCAACCTTTCGGTCGGACAACTCTTTATCAGCAGCATCCATACGGGACTGCAACTTACCCAATTCAACTTCAGACGCTTCGAGATTAGAAGCAAACGTGTCACGAATGACCTCGAGTTCCCTCAACGACGTTTGTGCAGAATCTGCAACCTTTGCATACTTTATGCATTGCGCCTTCAATGAATCAAGTCGACGAAGAACATGAGAAAGGACCAGGATATGTCATGCCAATTTCTTTTCAATGAGCGCCACCTGATCCTGAGCAGCCTTACAGTCTGACCCCTTCACGGTCGCATAACTAAGGTCAGTCATCCTTTCCATAAGGTGTTGGAGACCCTCATCAATAAGACGATGTGGTGGGCGTAAGGGCATAAGAGCCCTATTAGAAAATCGCCCGTGACAACCGCTAATGAAGTTGCGAGCGTTGTCCTGCACATCAACATCGGAAGGCCAAAATAAGTCCCCGGGCGCAGTCAAAACGAGAAGAGAAGCAGAGAGTAGCAGGCAATCCCGAGGTCCCAGTCACGACAGAAGAAACAGGTAGTTTGAAGTCTCGAGCTCGGGTAGCAACTCGATCCTCCATTGTCGGTTTGTATTCTAAGTCATCCAAGGTCTTAGTACCCTTTGGATTCTCAAACTGCCAAAGACCAAGCTGAAGCATTTTGTTTTCAATAATTCGAGAGTCATCAATCATTATGTCAGTGGAAACGGGCAAACCATAAGAGCCAACAAGACTTTTCTCATGGTCATCTAGAGGATGGGAAACTTCCTTCTTACTGTTTTCAAGAACTCGATTTACTTCATCGTCCTCTCGAGCAGAAGAGTCACCCTCCGAACCACGACCTCCTTTTCGGATAGAAGCAAGATGAGAAAGAGCCCTAGCAACATCAAGGATTGAGGTGGTGAGCTTCTTCCTATTTGAGACACGACCAACCTCTTGGAAGGGCTGGGAGGCCTAGAAACTTTCATTTTCCTAACAATCGAACCGGTACTCCCAGAACCTTGGCATTGACAGAAGCGATTCAACCTACAGGCTCATCGACGAACCCTCTCTGCGGCCAACAACCACGTCACCAACAAGAGCAATAGCCAGCTCCAAGGCACGAGCGACAGTAGGCTCCGTGCAACCCACCTCACCCAACGAGTATAAGCCACTACGGATAATGACGTCCGTAGTAAGGAAATCTTCCACTGAGACTCGGGGAAGATTGCCAAATCGACTACAGAACTCATGTTTTCCAACAATAGTGACAACTTGACTTTCTTAGGCTCCTGGAACGATCGCATAATCTAATTTTCATGAAACGTGAAGTAATTGGAAGAAAGGGATGCATAAAACATAATCCTCACTTCTTGAAGAGTTTTCTTAACCTGGGTATATACCAAAACTATACATTTCCTAAAGTTGTATTCCTTGACCATCAGAAGGTTCAGGATTACGTTTGATTCTTATGTCCTTATAGTAAATTTCTCCATATTGTAATCCCTGTCCCTCCAAACTGCCAAGAAACTGTCTCCTGATCCATGAATCAACTTCTGGATTGATTTAGGAAAATGACTACTTTTGTGAATGCACACGCACCCTATTTGTTCCACTCATCTCTGTTTGTGACTTCCCTCTGAAAAAATACTAATAATATTTATAATTAAAAAATAAAAAAAAATAAAAATAAAAAAACGATCACAAAGTGTAAAATTGATTTATGATTGTAACCTTTTGAAGATCACTAGTCCTAAATTTGACTTCATTGAAGTAGTCGTAAGGACACGAAAAGGGTAATTTTTTTTGGATGACTTTAAAAAATCAGTGGATATACAGGATTAGTGGTAATTCAAGAAAAAATTATAGTGAGGTGGCATGTAGAGATTGCATACAAGAGAGTGAAACACTCTGGTGTTCTCACTGGAGAATACATACACGCCTCTATTAAGGAATGACTTCCTCAGATAGCTTTGAACCACCAATACATATTTTTTGGAAATTATTTGAACCACCAATACTATTAGCCGTTATTAGCTATTTTAAAACCCCAACCATCAATCTTGTATTTCTTTATTCTTTCATCTGTCCTTCCCCATTCTTTCTTCTTCAATACTTTCTTAATCTTCATCATTTTCATCTCCCAGGATGTCAAGAATTGAGAACATGCCCGAGGTGTGTTATGACCCAGACATGGTAACAACAGCTGGGGTGTGGCAAGGTGAGGAACCCTGGGATTACACACTACCCATCTTCATATTGCAGATGATCATCATTATTGTAACTACCCGTATTCTTGTCTTTCTTCTCAAACCCTTTCACCAGCCCAGGGTCATTGGCGAGATATTGGTAAGTTTTCTTTCTTGTCTCCCCTTGTATTTGAAACCAACTATATTGTATGAAACTTGATTCAATTTATAGAAAACTTTATATAAGATCATAGATGTCAAAATGTTCTCATCATCAGCTTCTGTGAACAGAAGACTAATCATGAATCAATTTCAATGTCGCGTTATACAGGGAGGTGTTGTATTGGGTCCATCTGTATTGGGATCGTACAAAAAGTTCAGCGAATTTGTGTTCCCATTGAAGAGTGTAATTCTGCTAGAAACAATGGCAAATGTAGGACTAATCTACTTCATGTTCTTGGTGGGTGTGGAGATGGATGTTACCGTCCTCAAGCGCACTGGAAAAAAGGCTTTCGCTGTTGCCCTCTCATCTCTGACTTTGCCATTTGTGGTAGGTGCAACATGTTCTATATTTTTCAAGTCAAATAAAGCGGATGGTGTAGTTACAAGTAGCTTCATCATCTTCCTGGGTGTTGTCATCTCAATTACTGCTTTCCCAGTGCTTGCTCGCATCCTGGCAGAGCTAAAACTTTTGAACTCTGAACTCGGGAGGTTAGCTTTGTCTTCTGCACTTGTCAGCGACGTGTGCGCATGGTTCCTTCTTGCCTTTGCTGTAGCTTGGGCGCATAGAGACACCGCCAGCTATGCCGCATTAGGGGTTATTTTCTGTAGTATTTCCTTCGTTTTATTTTGCTTCTTCATCATTCGTCCAGCCATGAATTGGATAATAAAGAGCACACCAGAAGGAGAACACTTCAGTGAAACCCATATATGTCTCATTTTGGGTGGGGTACTGGTAACTAGCCTCATCACGGACGCAATTGGTACGTATGCTCTCTTTGGAGCATTCGTTTATGGACTGGCGATCCCCAATGGCCCACTTGGAATTGCACTGGTTGAGAAGGTTGAAGACTTTGTGACGGGAATCTTACTCCCACTCTTCTTCGCTACAAGTGGACTAAGGACTAATATACATAGCATTAACGTTCTCGGTCCAACTTGGATAATACTACTGTTAATCATCATTCTGGCCTGTGCTGCAAAGGTGGGTATTACTGTCGTTGTTGCCTATATGTTTAATATGCCACTCATTGAATGTATTTCGCTTGGACTGCTCATGAACAGTAAAGGCCTTGCAGAGATTATAGTCATCAATATCGGAAAGGACCAAAGGGTATGTTGTATATACTGTTTTTATAAAAAAAAAAAAAAAAAAAAAAAAAAAAAAAAAAAAAAAAAAAAAAAAAAAACAGAGTTTATGAATCTATCAACTTAAGTCATAATTTTTTGTAACTTGTAGCGCTAATCATGTAACTATATGTAATTTCCATTGGAATAGGTTGTAGACGACCAATCATTTGCAACCATGGTTATAGTGGCAATAGTAACAACAGCTGTTGTTACACCAGCAATAATGAGTATTTACAAGCCTTCAAAACAATTTGCACCCTATAAGCGAAGGACTATTCAGAAAACGAAACCAGACTCGGAGCTGCGGATGTTGACATGCATATATACACTATACAATGTTCCAGCCATAATCAATCTTTTGGATGCAACTAACCCTACTAAGAGGTCTCCAATATGTTTGTATGCACTCAATCTAGTAGAGCTGTCAGGTCGTGCATCTGCCATGTTGATCGTCCATAACATCCGCAAATCTGGGCAGGCAGCAGCCAACCATAACCACGGAGACTCCAATCAAATCTTCAGTGCATTGCAGAATTATGAGCAACAGGCCGCTGGAGTCTCTATTCAGCCCCTCACTGTCATCTCTCCCTACTCCACAATGCACGAGGACATTTGCAATTTTGCCGAGGACAAGCATGCTGCATTTATCATAGTTCCTTTCCACAAGCAACAAACTGTTGATGGAAGCATGGAGTCAACCAATCCCGCGATCCGCACTGTCAACCAGAATTTGTTGGCCAATGCTCCTTGTTCTGTAGGCATCCTTGTGGACCGAGGCCTTGGAAGCACTATACGAGTGGCAGCCAACCACATTCCCCATCATATTGTTGTACTCTTCTTTGGAGGCCCAGATGACAGAGAGGCATTATCTTATGCAGCCAGGATGATGGAGTGCCCTGGCATCAGCTTAACGATAATACGGTTTATGCCAGGGGAACACGTAGTGGAGCCAACAACCTATTCCAAAGAGTCTGATGAAGAGGGAATCCTCACAGTTGCAATTAATGATGAAACAGAGAAACAAATTGACAATGAATTCATTAATGCCTTTGTAACGGCAAATATAAACAAAAACTCTATGAAGTACATAGAGAAGGTTGTGAACAATGGAGAAGAGACAGTGTCAGTAATAAGGTCCATTGATAGCAGCCATAACTTGTTCATTGTTGGGAGAGGACATGGCTTGATAACCCCACTTACAGCAGGTTTAACTGATTGGAGTGAGTGCCCCGAGTTGGGTGCAATTGGAGACCTACTAGCATCATCTGACTTTGCAGCAACAGTGTCCGTGCTAGTGATCCAGCAATATGTTGGAATGGAAACGCGAACACCACCAGACAGCCTAGGAAACCAAGCTGACTTCTACGAGAATCACAGTATAAATCGAAGAAGTAGCTTATGAAGAGGACCATTTTGAGCACATTGCTAGTTATCCGAGCAAGTTAATAAAGGTGTAAAAGGAAGCTTGAGTTGCCAGGTGATTAAGAGAAAGGCCGCAAAGAGAAGTCTCCTAGCTAGGAATGAATAACTCGGAGTGCACTCAAAATGAAGCACTGTCTCTAAGCCTGGAGTTGATAAAGCATCCAGAAGAAGTATAACTAGGAAAACAGACACTGCATTCTGCATGCACTCAAATTTTGAGTCATGGGACTCTGTTGTCACCAGAGTACCCTAGACTTGATAAAACCTCACCTCCGGGAGACTGCAATAAGTTGAATGGGTTTGGTCCCCTCAATTAGTTGAAATTAGTTTCCAAATATTTCTCGAATTGTATCCAGAGAATCACACAAACAATGCACACATGTCTAACACCACAATTTTGTAAAATCCATTATATTTAATCAGTACAATGCAATGTTATGATTTGGAGTTACCATGCACACATCCATCCACCTTACATATCAAATCTACGGAAAACTAAAACTAAAATCCCCCAATACTTACTCCTGATGGTGGTTGCAGTATAGCATAGCTTATCAATGATGGCTGCTGTCAAGTTTCTTAATTGTATTTTGTTAGCATACATTTTCATTTTACCTGTTTGATATCATGGCTTATTTATTCCATATGTTACTTCTATGTTATTTTAGGCTGCGTTTGTTTCATGAAAATTATTTTCCAGATTGTTTAATTTTCAGAATTTATATATTTTTTTAGTGTTTGTTTCATGTAAAATTATAAATCTTTTAAAAAAAAAAAATTTCCACAGGAGCCTCATGGGTTATCAACATACAAATTTTTAATGGGATGTTAATTTTCAAGGATGTTTCTTAATTTTTCATTTTCACCATTTCAACTCTAGAACCACATCACAGCTGACACTACCACCACCACCATTACCACCACTGCCACGGTCCTCCCATTTGCCACCACAGTCATCCCAACTATTATTGCACAAAACAAAATTTAGTCATTTGAAATTAAATTCCATGACACCACCAAACAACATGAAAAGTTTTAGGAACATAAAAGTACTTCGAAATTTTTGGAATGCCTTAAGAACCCACAAGAAGTTTATCTTCACGGCTTCATCTTCAACCTTCCAAATCACACTCAAAGATAACATTCAAGGTGACAAGCTTCCAAATCACATTCAAACACTCAAAATCGAGCAAACGGATCTAAAAACTGGTTGACATCGAGTAATGAATGTTAAAAATTGGTTAGAAATGATTAGAAAAAAAGGTTAAAATCATGTTTAACTTAGAAAGGGCTCAAATTTTCCAGCGAAATTCCCTGGAATCTATTTTTTTTTTTTCTAGCAGGTGATACATGGTAAAAAGAAGTGAAACAAAGTAAATTTTTCTGATATGTACCACATGGTGGAATGGGGAGGAAAGCGTTTTTTTTTTTGTGCATTTCAAAGACTAACTTGTACATGAGCTATATTTTTGTTGTTTTAGGGTCACACTAAGGGACCAAAGAGCATTTGTCAAATTAAACTGAAACTTTAACCTTATTCCCGAAATTCAACCGCATGTTCCCTCAAAAGTTTGGTTCAAACAGAACACGAGAAGTATAGTTCATGTGTTTTTACGTGTATCTCAAAAAGAGCTTGTTGAATTAAGTTAGAATTTAAACATGTTTTTTCTGATATTAATCTGCATAATTCCTCAGAATTTCAGCTCAAACATATTTGAAAATCATAGCTCATGTACAAGTTGGTCTTTAAATTGCACAATTTTTTTTTTCTTCAAATTATTGTATATTTGATATGAAAATTTGGTTTCAATCCATTCAACGACCTAGTGCTCCTTTTCATATTATACTTGGATCAACTTTATTCTGTAATCCCACATTATACAATTTTGATGCATAATCATGCTAGGACCACATTAAAGCTATAAAATGTCCAATTACTCATGATTCAACATGGAGTCCTTTTTCTTTTTCTTTTTTTTTACTCTTTAGTGAGGCATCTCAAGCATAGTGTATCATTTGTGTCTCAGTGAGTTTGGTTGCATGGAAAACATATATACATATATAAGTTTTGAAGAATGTTGTTTGGGTGTTGGTAGAAATTTTTATCTCAAAAAAGTATGTGCCTATTTTCTCATTTATCCCGTAAAACACCTCCCAAATAATTTTTTCTAGGAAGATTTTTTTAGAAAATAATATAATTTTCTTTCCCGCTGAAATTCTCTTCACAAGTAAAGAATGATATCTAATCAAATAATGTAATACATCTGAAAGCAATCTAATTGAAATTGTGGACAAGTATGTTCTAAAGAAGAGGCATCAGTAGAGATTGTGTGCCAAAGAGTGAAACACTCTCAGGCTCACATTGGAGATTGCATTCAAGCCTCTATTACAAAAGGCTCCCACAAAATAGCTTCCCAGCATTTGCCATTGTTGACCATTTAAAATCTCAACCAATCTTTTTTTCTTTTCTTTTTTTTCATTCATTGCTCCTTGTCTAACCTTTCTTCCTTTCTACTTCTTCCTCTGCTGATGGTTCTTTTTTCCTCTCTATCATTTTCATCTCAATCCTAAACAAAACAAGCGGTACGAGCAGTGGAGCTGGTGGTGGTAAAATGTCAGACACTGATTCCAATCCAGATACATGTTATGAACCAACCATGGTAACTTCAGGAGGAGTGTGGCAGGGCCAGGACCCTATGGATTACAGTCTGCCCATCCTTATTCTCCAAGTAATTTTCATTGTTCTAATGTCTCGTATGCTCGTCTTTCTCCTCAAACCCTTCAACCAGCCCAAAATCATTATCGAGATATTTGTAAGTTGTCACTTGTTCTCTTGGCTCCTTTTTCATTGTTTTGAGCTTTATAGTGTATAATGAACACCAGTTACACCATCCAACAAAACTCATACATATGAATGATAGGATGTGTTCATCTTCCGTAAAGTAGATGTGATATTTTTAAACAGATGTAATTGACTATTGCGGTATGTTACACAGGGTGGTATCGTGTTAGGCCCATCTGTGTTGGGAACTTACAAAAAGTTCGCTGATCATATCTTCCCATTAAAAAGTGTAATGCTACTAGAGACAGTAGCGAATATGGGACTGTTGTACTTCTTGTTCTTGGTGGGTGTGGAAATGGATATCACTGTACTCAAGCACACCGGGAAAAAGGCTGTTGTTGTGGCCATCTCTGGTATGATTGTGCCATTTGTGATTGGTGCATCTTGCTCTGTTTTATTCAAGGAAAGAAAGGATGAGAATATAGATGTGAGTAGCTTCATCCTCTTCTTGGGTGTCGTTGTCTCTGTCACCGCTTTCCCAGTGCTTGCTTGCATCCTGGCAGAGCTCAAACTTTTGAACACTGAGCTTGGGAAGTTAGCTTTGTCCGCTGCACTAGTCAGTGACATGTGCGCATGGGTCCTTCTTTCCTTCGCTATAGCTTTGGCACAAAGTGAAACCACCAACTGGGCAGCCGTAGGTGTTGTTCTCTCTAGTGTTGCATTTGTTATCTTTTGCATCTTCATCATTCGTCCAGCCATGAATTGGATTATAAGTCAGAAAGGAGAAGAAGAGTATTTCAATGAGGCCTATATATGCCTTATTTTAACTGGGGTAATGGTGAATGGTTGCATCACTGATGCAATTGGTACCCATGCTGTTTTTGGGGCATTTGTTTACGGATTGGTGATACCCAATGGCCCTCTTGGAATAGCACTGATAGAGAGGATTGAGGACCTTGTAACGGAACTGTTGCTCCCAATCTTCTTCGCTACAAGTGGGCTAAGGACAAATATATATAGCGTTGATATTCAAGCTGTCACCTGGATATTACTGCTACTTATCATTGTTCTTTGTGGTGCTGCAAAATTGGGCATCACTGTCCTCGTCTCCCAACTGTATCATATGCCGTTGAGGGAAGGTGTTTCTCTTGGACTACTCATGAACAGTAAAGGCCTCATAGAAATGATCATCATCAACGTTGGAAAGGACCAAAAGGTATGTTAGTATAATTTCTCTAACGAACCAACTTAACAATTGTGCCTGATTGGAGGTCTAATCACATAATTATATTGTATTTATCATTGGAGATAGGTTGTGGACGACCAAGCATTCGCAATCATGGTTATATTGGCGGTGGTAACAACATCTGTTGTTACACCTGCAGTAACAATTCTAAACAGGCCTTCAAAACGATTTATGCCCTATAAGCGGAGGACTGTTCAGACATTAAAGCCAGATTCCGAGCTACGGATGTTAACATGTATACACACACCACGCAATGTTCCCACTATAATCAATCTTTTGGAGGCAACTAACCACACTAGGAGGTCTCCAATATGCTTGTATGCACTCTATCTAGTGGAGCTGACAGGTCATGCATCTGCAATGTTAATTGTCCATAACACTCACAAACCTGGGCTCACAGCACTCAACCGTAACGAGGCAGAGGCCGATCAAATCTTCAATGCATTGCAGAATTATGAGCAACAGGCTATTGGAGTATCTATTCAGGCCTTCACTGCCATCTCCGCATACTCCACAATGCACGAGGACATTTGCAATCTTGCTGAGGACAATCGTGCTACAATCATCATAGTTCCATTCCACAAGCAACAAAGTATTGTTGGTGACATGGAGGCAACAAATCCTGCAATCCGCAATGTCAATCAGAATTTGTTAGCCAACGCTCCTTGCAGTATAGGCATCCTTGTGGACCGAGGCCTAGGAGGCTCTGTGCGAGTCAAAACTAACCATGTTTCCCATCACATTGTTGTACTGTTTTTTGGAGGCCCAGATGACAGAGAAGCGCTAGCTTATGCCTGCAGGATGGTAGAGCAGCCTGGCGTCACCTTAACTATAATGCGGTTCCTACCAGGAGATGTTGTTGTAGAGCCAACAGTGCAGCCCCAAGACCCAAATGACCAGAAAATCCTCACATTGGCCATTGAAAATGATAAAGAGAAACAAATTGATGATGAATTCATTAATGTCTTCAGAACCAAGAAAATAAGCAATAACTCAATTAAGTACGTGGAGAAGGTGGTCAACAACGGAGAAGAGACGGTGGCAGCAATGCGGTCCATCGAAAGCAATCATGACCTTTTCATTGTGGGTAGGGGAAATGGCATGACATCACTCACATCAGGTCTAACTGATTGGAGTGAGTGCCCCGAGCTAGGTGCAATAGGAGACCTACTAGCGTCATCTGACTTTACAGCAACAGTCTCTGTGCTTGTCGTGCAGCAATACATAGGAATGGGAACACAAGACGGGAATGGAACACCAGATAGTCTTGGAGAACAAACTGAATGCCTCAACAATATCCCAAGTTCAAATCCAAGGGGTAGCCCGGAAAGAGAATCATAATTAAGTACACGTCTAGTACTCCAAGCAAGTTAAATATGCGTAAATGGAACTCGACGGAAGTAGTACAGACACAATCTCCAAGGAATGAAACGTAAAAAATTAAAAAAAAACAAACGATTCACTTAGAGAATTAGCTAGAAAGCCAGCCCCAACCATGATGTCACTGCTCTAGGTTTGAGAGAGATTCCAGGATTACTGCAGTTGGAGAATCAATGAGCCTCGAGCGATATACTGTATTTAAATTAAAACCCTACTTCTGTTATCCCTTTCATCCTGAAGAGTTCTGCATCTTAGAGTCTGCTAGGTTAGTAGGAGATTATAAATCAAGTAATGTGTAAGATTTATAAACAGTGATCATTCCATTTTACATTAATTACGGGCTTTAACTCCTCTATCATCTTCTCAATTTGCCATTTTCTTATAATTGGATCGAGAAGGATATTGTAAATACAACGAAAGAGGTATTTGGCTTACCCTAAACGATTCGCTTGAATATGTCATTTTTAAGGATCTTTGTCTAATGGATATGAACTTAAACAAAAAAAAAAATATATATATATTGGAACCTTGATGATTTCCGACTAGAAGTAATAGTAGGTTCATGGGACCTAAGGGCGAAGCACAACTTGGTACTGGCGTGATCTGCGAAGTTGGAAGCTTGTTTGTTATCGTCTGCATTGATCATCCATTTCATTCTAGTGTGATCCCGCTATCCTTCCTTTTTGCTGATATATATTTCAAGAGATTGCGCCATCCTCGTTGATGACAAAGTTAGCAAATGAGCTGACATTTGGAATCGTGATATTGATTCCAACAATATGTTGCTTCTTGAGTAAACCACTCAGATTGAGTCGATTTATTCAATTCAGCAATAATGTTTACCATAAGGTGCGCTCTTCCTTATCAAAACAGCATATCCATAATTGCATTAAGATTCTATTCATGAGATTGGTGAGTTCAATACTTAAGCCACATAGTTTTTTGAAGAGTAGACCTTCTCCCACAAAATTATGTGGAAATTCCTCGCTTATCCCACATAGTTTTTTGGTGAGTTCAATACTCAACCCATTCTTGCTTATCCTTGTGTGCAGCCCCTCAAGGCATTCCCAAATATTTAGTAAGGAATGCTCCAATTATAAAACTGGTTGGAATCTTTGCGGAAGCAAGAAGATAAAATATACCAAATTAACTCTACTGATTCACTGGTTGGGGATTCAAAAACCTTAGAATTTCCCATGAGAATTTTCTCAATATTCATAATAACTTGATACTTGTGTACAATGCAAAGATTTGTCTATTTATAACTAAAAAGGAAAAATAGACATTTAACAAAAACTAAGAAACCATATTTATATATGCACATCTTAATGCACTCAAAATGTGTCCCCTGTCAGGCTCTCTGTGATTAAGCTAAAAAACATGATAAAAAGCTTGGGAACCATGAATGAACACTTCTTAAGCTCTAAGTAGATATGGAAATCTTGTAATGTTTGAATATTGATCCCACGCCAAAGGTGTGATGGCTCAGTGGTTGAGCAGTGGCGGATGGTATCACTAGGTCACGGGGTCAATCTCAGCCGGCGACATCTGGGATTGGAGGGGTTAAGGGATAAAAATAAAAATAAATAAAAATAAAAAATAAAAAAAAGAATATTGATCCCACAAGCTCTAAGCGCTCTTCCATATATGAGAATCACTCCTACTCATCAATTGCCCCAGTAGCCAAGTGTGGTAATGCACTTAACCGCACGCCATCCATTTTCGGGCTAGTTTATTCGGCAGATGAGTTGTTACACACTCATTAGCGGATTTCAACTTCCATGACCTCTGTCATGTTGTCTTAACCCTTAATTGACCAACACCCTTAGTGATATTAGAAACTATAACTACACAAAAATTGTTTGAGACCATGAGATTACACAACCAAATAAATCGAAGATCTACGAGATTTAAGATAAGATTATTGAGAAAAGAGATTCAATGAAGGGAGATTTGATGAAGAAAATTTACCTATCAATGAGAAAATGGAGCTTTAGCTTCGCAAAAATTCTCTTTGTAACAACATTTAGGATCCTCCATTTGGTGGAAGATGTGTGAAATGAAACAAGAGCCGTTTGTTTTCTTCGAGATTCTTCCTCCTCACCATTGGGCTTTTGTTAAGGTTTTCAAAAGGAGGGATTTTGTTTTTAAAAAAAATGAAATATGGGGATTTCGTATCTTGTATTTTAAGTTTAGCACAATTTCCACATATTATGTTAGAAGTTGTCATGTTCAGGATGATACATGAAGCATAACCAAGTGTTAACTATCTAAGGGAGGTGTATTCAATCAAGTATTTTAATGGATTGTGAAGGATTTTAAAACTCTTGGATTCTAAAGAATTTCAAAGGATTGGTTTTTTATATATTTTAAAGGATTGGATTTTGATGAATTTAAGGACCTTTGGCAAGTGTGACACCATCCGTCACTGCTCAACCACTGATACCATCCGTCATTATTGCAGTAATGCTTAGGATGCTAGAGTATGTGAATTCCTTATTATCGAAACCGAAAATTGATGAGCTAATTGAAGACAGTGACATTTACAGTTAGAATCAACCAAACTGTTATAATGGCAAGTGTTGATCCATCACCCAATTTAACAATATGGGCATGAATCTGAATGGCAATATTCTTCATAGTGGTATTTACATCATAACCATAAATCAGTGTATTGATAGAAACAATATTTTTGTAATGCATTTCATAAAACAAATGACATGTTTTAACTACACCATAGCAAAAGAACACGGACAAAAGATGAAAAGGGCTTCAAAAATCACAAATCTAAAAGCCTCATTGAAATGTTAAATGTTATGTATTCTACAGTAGTAGTTGTACGCCTGTATGGGTGTTAATGAGTCTGACTGTGATGGGAATGCATGATGGAAATAGTGGGTGCGCTAGCTGTTTAGATATTCAATTGTAGTATTTGTTTCCTTTTTCTCTTTTAATTGAAAGAGTAGATGTAAGCAAAAAAAAAAAACTTTTACTCCTTCCCTTCCCAGTCATCTTCTTTGCTTGTATACCTTTTGCTTGCAATCAATTCAAAGTTATTGCGCATTGACATTGGGTTTCGTAAGAAGCAGATGATGGATTCAATTAAGATTGAGATGGGAGAATTTGTTGATCTTCGCCATAAAAAACAAGAACCCTAAAAGAATAAAGAAAAAAAAAAGGAATGAGAGAAAGAATACAAATCCGTTGAAATATGAGGAGGGAATGTTGGATTTGAAACGACTCTTGTTATTTATACTTTTCACCCACAAATCCTTCAAAATTCACAACTTTAACAAATCCATCAAAATCCACTATTTTTTTAATACCCCCTGATTTTGATGGACTTTTGAAAAACATGAATTAAATACCCCTGATTTTGATGGATTTTAAAACAATCCTTTTAAATCCATATTGAATACTCTTGGATTTATATGGATTCTTTCAAATACTTAATTGAATACCCCTGGATTTTAAAATCTTTCACAATCCTTCAAAATCATTATTTGAATACACCCCCTAAGTTTGTAGTAAGTTGTGAAATGATATATGTACAACATAATATCCTCAATACCATTTGATATTTGTATTTCTTATGGATAGGGCTAGAAGTCTATAACAAGGGGGCAAGGTTCAAGAAATTGGTGTAGAAAGCATTAGATTAGACATTTCCTAAGGGTGAACTACCAGATAGAAGAGGTAAAAAAATAAATAAATTATTATCAGGTGGATTATTTTGATCACAAGCATGTCGTTTCGAATTCCAATGTAAGTTAGATTCACTTGATAAACATAGAAATCTCACACCTTTTAATTTCTTACCAACTTCTAGAATTTTAAATGTATATATAAAAAAATGTAGATGATCTTCGTTTTACTATTTGAAATCAATAAGTTGTTAATGTTGAATTTTTATTTGAGAACATTGATGATACATCAAAATAGACTGTCATCACAGCCATACACGTGGCAGAAATCACCCATCACGAGGATCGGGTATCTCATCACAGCCATACATGTGACAGAAATCACCCATCACGAGGATTGGGTATCTCTCTTACTGGGCCAGTTCATAAAGCCCAGAGGAGGCAAAACCAAACATAAAAGCCCAAACAAAACCCATTAAAGGAAGTCATAATTAAGGCCAAAATCCAGGCCTGAACGAGTTCTCTCATAAAGAAGAGAAATGTTGCATAAGAAAATAGTCGTGTAGGGAGTTACACCTCCACGAACGCATCTTCATAAAGGAGGAGACTGTTACGAAGAACGTCTCCTTTCGTTGCGCCCTACATGCTTAAGTCACACAGAGAATTAACGATGGCCATTATATAAGGTAAAGAGAACAATCGACCAAGGGATGCAACTTTAGCTGAGTTTTGTCTAGATTTACGTTATTCTTTAAACATAGTTGTTGACTTAAGCATCAGAGTGCCCTCGGTCACCAAAAAAGTGGTTATTGGTAGTCTAACATTTGTTTTACATGTCAAACTCACAGGAGGACGAGATTTGGATGCATCAGTTTGGCGTCGTCCGTGGGGAGCGACAAGTTTCATTTTTGAAAAAAAGATCCACAGTAACAAAACTCACTAAGATCTGATCAACGATCAAGAAGCTATCAGAACCATTGGAATGTTCTACAAGCCTTCAATCTAGCGATAATCAACGCAACCTATCTCATGATATCAATCCAGCGACAACCATCGGACCAACCGCACCAAAAAAGGGAGCCACAACATGTAACGATTTAGACGTCTCTGACATCATGGGGAATCCCCTTGGACTCTCGTGTTGAGGTGCTCATGACCCAAATGAACCACATGATCAAAATGGTGGATAAACTCACCCAAGACCTAGAGGGAAACAAGTCTCAAGAAAAAAACACTCAGCTTAAGAGACATCAGACCAATAACAGTCCTGAATTAATCAACGAAAGCCAGGAAGGCCACAACCGAAGAGGTCCAAACGTGAACGACCAGCAGGGAAATCGTTCACAATTTTAAAAACAAATCGACACAAAGTCCTTAAAGCTATAGCAAAGTGGGGAAACATCAAATGGCTGCCAAAAATGTGAGGAGATCCAGACAGACGAAACAAAAGCAAATACATGCACTTCTCAACAAGCAGTCACCAACAAACATAAAGGGCGTACAAAGTCTTAATGGAAGAATAAAGGCCTTGAACAAATTCATCTCCAAATCTTCAGACAAATGTCTACCTTACTTCAAAATTTTGAAAGGGAACAAGACATTCAAGTCGAATGCAAAGTGCAAGAAAGCTTTTCAAAACCTAAAAGTATATATGGGGAGCAAATAACTACTGACGAAACTAAACATGGAGGTAGCACTGTATTTATATTTATCTGTGTCTAACCACGCGGTAAGCTCAGCACTAGTACGGGAGGAAAAAGGGCGCACAAAAACTAGTATATTACATCAACAAAACACTTGTGGATGCATAGATCAATTATTCGGCTCTAGGGAAGTTGTCACTCGCCTTGATCGTGTCGTCAAGAAAACTATGACCATACTTCCATGCACACCCAATCATAGTCATGACCGAGCAGCCACTTCGGTCAGTGTTGCACAAACCGGATCTATCGGGAAGGATGGTGAAATGGGCAGTAGAGCTTAGACAGTTCAATATTAGTTATGCCCCCAGAACCGCGATCAAAGCCTTGGCATTGGCAGGTTTCATCACCGAATTTACAGGAAACAATGATCAACAGGCAGAAAGCAAAAACAAATAAGGGCAAATCAAACAAACCACCCACGAATGGATTCTCCGCTGTGACGGAGCATCTAACGAGAAGGGAAGCGAATCTGGATTGCTCTTGTACAACTCAGAGGGCGTCACGTTGGACAATGCGATAAAATTCAAATTTAAAGCCTCAAACAACGAAGCAGTGATAGTCGGGTTACAATTAGCAAAACACTTGGGAATAAAAGACATAAGTGTCTTTACTGATTTTAAATTGGTGGTCAATCAATTAAATGACAAATTCCAAGTCAAAGACGCCTGAATGAAAGCCTACCACCAAAAAAACTACTAAACTAATAAAAGGCTTCCAGACTGTAATCATTCAACAGTGTGCAAGGGCGGAGAACGAAATAGCCGACGAACTGGCAAATGAAGCATCACAAGCTAAAGAGAATGATAATCCACTCGTCATGATGCAAGAAAGTTTCATACTTGATAACCAGGTGGAAGAAGCATACTTGAACATGCACTAAATTTTGGATTGAAATTTAACAAGATTGAAAATTTTGGATTTACCAAACACACAACACAACTCTAAGAACAACTATATAACTTTAAGTCATTGATTATTATTTCCCCATTTCATAAGATTTTACTCCATTTTTTTAGAACCACAATTGATTATTTTTTTTACATTGCTAACGAAAATGATAAATGGGTTTGTCATTTAAAAACTACGAGGAGCACACATTATTGTTGTCAAGAGTTAGGAAGAGGAAAAAAAAAAGGAAAGGGTTTGAGTTAGATTCATTATCTAGGTGAGTCGCATGAAAGCTTGTGATAATAAAATAGTCATGTCAATAAATAAAACAACAAATAAAAGTCATGTCAACAAATAGTTTCATAGTTTTAAAAAATCGGTTTGAAAGGGGATGGGATGGGCTGGATTGAAATTTTTCATTCCGATCCCATCCCACTCTAAATCGGGACGGAACGGGATCGGGATGAGATTGATCAATCCCAATAGGACTCGAAAAAATCGAGAGGGGACGAGATGGGATCAAGACGGGATCGAGATCACGGGATGGGATGCCCACCCCTACCAATAGATAAGATGGAGGCCCGAATACTGCAAAATCGGGAAAAACAATGGACGATGGTTATCAACAAACTCTACAGAAGATCCACCACCAGTCCGTTACTAAGGTACCTTTCACCAGAAGATGCTGACTATGCCCTAAAAGAAATCCACCACAGTACATGCGGGAATCACCTATAAGGAAGAACACTAGCCCATAAAGCACTCACACTAGGATACTATTGGCCAACGATGCAAGCAGAGTCGTTCGTGCATGTGACAAATGCCATAGATTTGCCCCATATACTCACATGCCGGGACAAAACCTGATCCCAATGAGTAACCCCTGGCCATTTGCGCAATGGGGAATGAACATCGTAGGACCACTTCTTGTATCTGACAAAAAAAAGTTTATCCTCGTGGCAGTAGATTACTTCACTAAGTGGGCAGAAGTAGAACCCCTAGCAAAGATAGGAGAAACCCAAGTTGAGAAGTTTCTTTGGAAAGACATAATATGCAGATTCAAGATCCCAAGGGTAATTATCACGGACAACGGGAAACAATTCGAAGGCAGGAAATTCAAGGAGCTATGTGAAAACCAGAACATCTAGTAGCACTTCTCTGCACCCACCCATCCATAGGCGAATGGGCAAGCCGAGGTCACCCACAGAACAATCTTGGAAGCGATAAAAAAAAGGCTCGAGGCAGCGAAAGTATTGTGGACATCCGAGTTACCTGGTGTCCTTTGGGCATACAAAACAACAAAAATAACCTCGACAAGGGAAACCCCTTTCGCCCTCGTGTACGGGTCTGAAGTAATGATACCCATCGATATCGGTATGCCGACATTCAGGACCGAAGAATTTTGTGCGGAAGATAACGTCGAGGCATTGAGAGTCGAGTTGGACCTCCTTGAAGAAAAGCGAGAAGCGGCTTCTATCAAAACAATAGCTTACCAACAGCGTATGGTCGGATATTACAATAAGAAGGTAAGAACCCGCATTTTCGACATTGGTGATTGGGTACTTCGAAAAGTCCAACTCAACACAAAGGAACCAGGCGCGGGCAAGCTAAAGCCAAATTAAGAAGGGTTGTACAGAGTAATAAAGATCAATAAACCAGGGACATACTGGTTGAAAAACAAAAAGGGTGAAAAGCTACCACGACCGTGGAATGTAGAGCACTTGAAAAAATATTATCAATAAACTTCTTCGCTCAACCATCCATCTTGAGTTTAAAACAGTAAAAGTTTAGTAGGGACAAAGAAGTTGGACTGAAAATCTCACTCGTGAAAATACTCAGCACGACTAGAGTATCGAGCAACAAATAAATAAATGTACCGGAACGAACGAGTCGGACATGAACATGAAACTTCTAGCCTGATCAACCATGAAGTAATAAAGTACTAGGACATACGAGTCAAATTGTTTCTCATCGACTATAATGTATGACATCATAATCCAGATATAGAATCAGATTCCAAAAAAATAGCTTCTACATGACTAGTATGTCGAACACTGAAGCCATTCACAAAAATTCGGGTGAACGAGTTAGAATTATGCCAGGAATGTCGAAAGTAAAATAACTAATTTACTAGACATACTGGACAAAACAAATCCGAAATATAAGTTTACATTAATCTTCTAAAAAAGAAAAAATTACAAAGGAGCCAAAAGGGACGTTTAAGAAGGAACATCGACATTAGCAACAACATCACTAGATGGTGCAAACTCAAACAAATGATGAGACTGTTTTCAACAACAAGATCGCTTAGCGAATCCAGAACGATTTCCTCCACATCATCGAATTATTGCTCGGCGTAGCAACGATATTCGGTTAAATCCAAGCCTTGCGTCTCAAGGAAATACAAAAGGTCGTGAAGGCCATTGACCATTCTTTTCCAATCCGCTGCTTCCGCAACCTTTAGCCTTTCGGTAACAGATGAAAGCTTGGCTTGAGTCGACATCAATTCATTCTCGATGACCGTAAGTCTAGGGGAAACCGCAGACTTGGCTGCAATAAACTCAAAATTCAGCTGGGCAATTCACGTCACAGAAGCCTTGAGACTGGCAGAATACTCTTCGGCAGAACAATTGGCTTCATCACGCTCAACCATTCGGTCAGACAATTCCTTATGAGCAACATTCATACGAGACCGCAACCTATCCAGTTCAACTTCAAACGTCTCAAGATCAAAAGCGAACTTGTCCCAAATAGCCTCAACCTCCCTCAACGAAGTCCGTGTAGCATCAACAACCCTCACATGCTTTATGCACTGTGATATCAACAAATCAAGTTGGCAGAGAACGTGAAAAAGAACCGAGACATGCCCCACCAGTTTTCGCTTGATGAGCGCCGCCTGATTGTGGGAAGCCTTACAATCCGAACCCATCACGGCTGCACAAGTAAGATGGGTCATTCCTTCCATGAGGTGATGGAGGCCTTCATCGATATGACGACATGGCAGACGCACGAGCATGAGAGCCCTATTAGCTAACCGCCCATGACAACTGCCAATGAGGTTGCGAGCAATGTCCTACACATCAATCTCAGAAAGCCAACAGACTTCTTAGACGCAACCGAGATAAGACGAGAAGCGGAGGGAACAATGGGCGATCTTGAGGTCCTAGCAACAGCAGGAGACACGGGGGGTTTGAAGCCACATGCTCAAGTAGCGACTTGATCTTCCAATGTTGGATCGTATTCAAAGTCATCCAAGGTCTTGGTGATGTTTGGATTCTCAGACTGTTCAAGTCCAAGCTGAAGTATTTTATTTTCAATGACGCGAGAGTCATCAACCGTCAGGTCGGCGAAAATAGGATAACCATATGAAGAGATAAGACTCTTCTCACGATCGTCCAAAAGATGAGAAACCTCCTTTTTGCTTTTCTCAAGAACTTGATTTATCTCCTTATCAGTAAATCCATCTTCCGCACCACAACCTCCTTTTTTGGGAAATGTATGAGAGGGAGCCCTGATAGTACCATGAACTGATGTGGCAAGATTCTTCTTCTTCGAGACACGGCCAGGACTAATTTCCAGCATCTTAGACGGGTTGGGGGGCCTGGGAACTTTCATCTTTCTAATGATCGAGCTAACACTCCCAGAGTCTCTGACAGCAACAAAAGCAATCTGTCCTACAAGTTCCTTAACAGATCTCACTCCGCGCTCGACATTCACATCACCAACACGTGCAATAGTCACCTTCCTCGCGACCCACCTTACCGATGAATACAAGCCACTATGGATAATAGCATCCGTAGTAAGGATATCTTCCATCGAGACTCGAGGAAGCTTGTCAAACCAATTACATAACTCATGCTCCTCCAATGACAACGATAACTCAACCCTCTTAGGCTCTCGGAATGACCACAAAATCTGATTTTTGTGCAACTTAAAAATAGTCGGAGGTAATGGACGCATAAAACCAGGGCCTCAACCAACCCCCATACTCCTATCGCAGACTCTTGAAACAAGATGGGGAACGAAGATATCAAGTGTGGTTAGCGTTTACACCAAACTCCACCAAGGAATGCAAAACCCTGATATTCATAGGGATACCAGATGTGACAACCCTTGCTATAGTTGCAGTCATCACCTTCCAACCATTAGGAACCAGTTAGGCAAGAACAATGCCCACAAAATCTAGGTACTCCCAAACGATCTTAGGAACCGTAAGCCTGAAGCCAGAATGGAACATACCAGGGTACAAAGCGATATAGCTATGCTTTGGACGACAGGGATTGTCGCCTTATTCAGGAAGAATAATTTCAAGATCGACCGACAACAAATAATCATGACGAATGCTATCCAAAGTCGCATGTGTCACTCGCTTAAACAAAAATAAAACCTCGCAAACATCAAAAACATCGCCACTCAAAACCCTGAAGCTAGACATTGTTGCAAAAAAAAAGCAAGGGATAAAAGAATCAACAACTGGAAATAAAAAATGTGCAAAGGGGAAAACCCCGAACTCAACTCCTCATTCTATAAGGATGAGCAGCGAAAGGTCCACTCATGGAAGAATGTGCAAAATATGACAATCACAGAAAATCCCACAAATCACGCTGAACGAGCAGACAGACGGAACATCAGAGAGACAACAACAATGACAACTAGTAACAGTATTAAATGCGCTGTAATGTTGAAATCAAAAATCCAACCACCACACAGTTAGTGGGTACATGAGCATACCCACTAACTAAGGGGGAAGTAGCTGATAATACATCAAATTAGACCGTCATCACAGCCATACATGTGGCATAAATCACCCATCGCGAGGATCAGGTATCCTTCCTACTGGGCTAGTTCATAAAGCCCAGAGAGTGCAAAACTAAACATAAAAGAACAAATAGAGCCCATTAAAGGAAGTCATAACTAAGGCCCAAATCCAGGCCCGAACGAGTTCTCTCATAAAGAAGATAAACGTTGCATAAGAAAAGAGTCGTGGTGGGTCCACGAACGCATCTTCATAAAGGAGGAGACTGTTATGGATAACGTCTACTTCCGTTGCGCCCTATATGCTTAAGTCACATAGAGAATTAACCGAGACCATTATATAAGGTAAAGAGAACAATTGACCGAGGGATGCAACTTTAACTGAGTTTTGTCCAGATTTACTTCATTATTCAAATAGAATTGCTGACTTAAGCATCGGAGTGCCTTCGGTCACTAAAAATGTGGTATTTGGCAGTCTAACATCGATTTTGCAAGTCAAACTCATAAGAGGACAAGATTTGGACGCATCAGACATATTGAATGATAAAACACATATCGGTAATGTTTTTGATGGTACCAATATATGGTTCATTAAAACAAACATTGGATGTCCTTACTTGATTCATTGATGCTTACTGAAAGTGTTACGCCATGTTGGAGGGAATAGTCTCTTGACAAAAACTGCAGAATTATTTGATTTTGACGATTTTCGCTTAAACATGTTGGGAAAGAGTATTGCATCTCTAATTAAGTTGACTACAAGTAGTTATACACTCATGTTTAATTGATTCACTAAAAACAAACAAGAGAAATGAAAGAAAAAAAAGGATAGGGTTTATTGAAGAGATCTAGTCGAATCGATTGAGTTGTAGGAGAAAGTTTATGTTCGAAATGCTAGTTGTTTTAGAATCAAATCAAGCCACTAATTTGGTACTTCTTAAAACATGCATAGAAAACAAAAACAAGTACCAATTTGATGTGCATTTTACAGTAATTGAAACAACTATCTAAGCATTCAAGACAAGTAAATAATCAAGAGGAGAAGAAAGCAAACCACAATGAGACATGATATAACGAGGTTCATCTAAATTGAAGCTTGGTTGACTTCACGTTGTTATTTCATGAGTGGAAGGGTGAACACGCATCACAATCTTTTATTGTCGAATTCTTCACGAATTAGATTATTGAACTTGCTGTAACAAGAGCTAATATCACGAAACTGCAATCTAAGGCCTTGTAAGGTCAAACCGAAACTCACAATAGAATTCAAAAAATGGGTAAAAGTTTATTAAAAACAATATTTCACGCAACGTTATCTTTCCTAGTGTTTTTTTTATTATTATTAAATTTTTTTTTCGGATAGAGAAACTTTAAACTCTTCTACAATCACTACCTCACTCAGTGAATGATTGAATTATCAATCTCAAGATTAAATGAAGTAGTTGAGGGCTTTCTTACTCTCCAAATGAGGCATAAACAAACTAAACACCTGATTCAACATTCTTTCTAGCTCTCTTCTATCTTAGAAACCCTTAAAAGCTTATGAAAGATGGATCTCAATCGTTGTAACAATGAGGGTTTCAAATCTTTTAAATAATCATTTTTGGACCCTTGAAGAAGCCAGTCGACTAGCCTCTGCAACCCCAACGATCATATTTAAACAACTAGTGACTGAAAATGACTAACCAAGTCTGGATTTCAAACCAGTCCAGTCAACTGGGGTTCCCTACCTCAATCGACTAAGTTTTGTTAGAATTTAACTTTTGAATCAATTTGCCACATCCAATTAGTCACTTTGTTTTGGTCGTAACTCGATCTTGACTTTGTTTTTGTCTTAGATCGACCTTGTGTTTACTTACTTGATTTATTGTTGTAGATTGGCACTACACCAAATTGACACTTTTGTACCAATTCTCAAAACAGTATCACTTTTGAGATGTTACAATCCACCAAACAATTTCAAGTCAAAATTAAATTTAGTCAAAAAAATGAAAAAACAGTAACACAAACAAAATGATACAATAAGTTGGATCACCATGAATAATATCACTTTTATAACCATACTCTTCATGGTGATACAATTATTGTATCATTTCGTTTGTGAAAATGTGTAAAATTGTTAGGTGGATTGTTACACTTAAAAAATGATACTGTTTTTGGGGTTGTTACAAAAATGCCAATTTGGTGGTGTGGGCTTTGGTCTTCTCGTCTTTGACTAGTTTAATTTTGTGACTTGACTTTAATTTTCTTATCCTTTGACTTTCGTATTTGAAACTTTGAAACAAGTATTTATAAATTGGACAACCCTGGAACGATCTTTCCAAGCTTATGACTAGTTTTCCAAATTTCTCAAAATATATGGTTTATAATTTCACCAAGTATTTTTACAATAATTTATTTTGCTCATAATTCAAAAATACATTTTCACTTATAACAAAGAATTGAAGTTCTTTGCAAACGTCAAACGAAACAATATTCCTAGACGTTTTATATATAAATAAAATAACCTCATTCACGATGATTTTTATTTTATTTTATTTTTTATTTTATTTTTATTTTTGCTAAAGTTTTTTGAGGACTCAATGACCTTTAGGTTATGATTATGTGTTTGTTGGAGAGTTTCTTTGATAAAAATTATAATTCCACACTTCTCCATAATACAAAGTGTGTGTACCTTTATTCTAATGATTTGAAGAGGAAATACACTCAACTTAACATACTAATACTTCCTAATTCTGAGAATTAAAGTTGTCAAATAAAAGTACATTGACAAGGTTGACTTGGTTAAAGTTGTCAAATAAAAGTACATTGACAAGGTTGACTTGGTCAATGTTGCAAAAGAAATTCATATAAATTTTGTTCTTTCTCTGGAGTGTTAGCAAGATTTTGTTGAACTTCAAAACCATCAAAGTTGTTAAAGAAAATGCTTATGGCAGGATTTGAATTATGGACCATTCACCACAAGTTTTACCATTTGATCAAACATCCAGAATTAAAATTCACCCTGAACGAGTTGAACTTTGAAGAATTTTCATATGGAACACGCTGAGCGAAATTAAGACAATGAAGTTGAGAGAGTAAAACGTGTTTGAGATACTATAAAGATTGAGAGCCAAAATGATGATGAATTTCCATGGGAGAAACACAAAATCCACCTAATTTTATTCAATGATAGTCACCCACACAAAATGAAATGGAGGCATCAAATGAAAGGGACATGAACAAATTCACAGAGTACCAAAACTTTTACAGCCATATTATTTTTTTTTCCTCACAAAAAAAAAAAAAAAAACTGTCAACCACCAGTGAAGAACCCTACAACATTAGCTTAAGAGAAAAAACATTTATTTCCTCCTCTGCATCCATCCTGTAAACGTGGGTCCCACCTGAAGACAAGCACTAAAGTAGAAACTCAATCCCATCTTTCGTACTAAAAAATCCAAAACCGTGAAACGAGGGGTTTCGATTTAAAGACCAAATAATAAAAACCTCACCTCATCTCGTCTCATGAAACCTAAGAACAAAACAAAGACCAAAACCTTTTTATTTAGAAATTAGAACCCAAAAAACAACACCTTCTTTTATATTCTATTTTTGATTCTTGAAACCCAAAAAAATGGTTCATTTTCTTTGTTCGTTCGTCCGATTTCAAAAGGCTCAATCATCTCTCACCTATCATCACAATCTTATCCCAAAAAACCTCAATTTTTTTTTTTTTTTTTTTAACACACAAAAACGTAACACGTTTATTGGAAGGAAAAAAAAGAAAGATGGAGAGAGAAAGAAAGACTGTTGGTGTTGTAATTGTTGTTCGTTCTTTCTCTTTCTTCAATCCATCTCTTTTAATTCATCAATCTAATTTTTCTACTAAATCTCTATTAATTTTTATTATTTCAACACGAACAACAAATACAACAAGAACAAATCTCACCGCACATCTATGCTTCTATCTTCACACTTTTTTTCCTTCGATATCACGACACGAACAAGAAAGAAGAAATTTCTCTTATTGCAAATCGAGAGAGAATAATAAATCAATCTACTTTTCTTCTCTTCTTTACCTGTCGAAGAGAGAGAAAATAAAAATAGGGTCTTTTGGATTTGCCTCAATTTGCAAACCCTAAGTGTCTTTGAGTTTCGATTTCAGATCTTGTTCTTCAATGGCGTCTGTGTCACCGGAAGGTGAGAGGAGTAGACCACCACCACTTGAAGGAGGGACAGGTGGAGGTGGTGGTGGTGGAGGAGGAGGAGGAGAGGTGAAACCGAAGAGGAAAATGAAGACGCCTTCGCAAATAGAGCTTTTGGAGAAGACTTATGCTGGTGAGTGATTGATTGGTTGAAGATTTTGTTTTGATTTTGTGTGTTTTTAGGGTTTTGATTTGTGTGTTTTTAATTGAAAACAGTGGAGACGTATCCGTCGGAATCGTTAAGGGCGGAGCTGTCGGCGAAATTGGGGCTAACAGATAGGCAATTACAGATGTGGTTTTGTCATAGAAGGTTGAAGGACAGGAAGGCTCCGGTGAATCAAGGAGGAGGGGGAGGGAAGAGGCAGAAGAAGGATGTGGGGGTGTCTGGGGGAGGAGGGATGGATGACATGATGATGGGGATTGAGCATGGGAATGAGCCTGGGTCTGGGTCGGGTTCAGGGTCGAGTCAGTTTGAGCCAAGGAAGATTGTTTCAAGGGTCGTGCCGCCTGTTGTTATTCCGAGGATGATTGGGGCGGATGTGCCGATGGTGAAGAGGTACTATGAGTCACCTCAGTCAATTTCGGAAGCAAGAGCTATAGAGTTTGTTGAGGCACAGTTAGGGGAGCGTGTTAGAGAAGATGGGCCGATACTTGGGATGGAGTTTGATCCATTGCCCCCTGGTGCTTTTGGTGCACCCATAGGTATGACACGACAATTTTCATATTTGAGTTGTTTTGCTTATTGATATCATGCAATGCAGCTTATTTTGGAACGTATATGATCTTTTCGATGCAAGCTTTAATATCTATAGCGTACTAGGTATCGTAGCAAAACTTAGTCAATATATAGCTACTGCGTTTCTTATTGGTTCATATAAAAAGTTGGAAGTGGAGTTTGGTCATTATTATCTCAATTTCGTTGCTTTGTTTGTGTTTTCATTTATTCTATTGGATGTTAAATGTATATACTGTTGAAGATATGTTACTATAGCTTTTGTAATTCAAATTATTAAGTATTAGTTGTTCTCAAGTCCCTTTTACTGGGATCTTACGTATGCTATAACTGTTTATTTTATGAATTTTAGACTTACATGTAAATGTCTGATGGCATGCAGATACTCCAGTGCAGCAAAACCAAGCTGGACGTTCCTACGATGGCAGAATGTATGAGCGCCATGACCCTAAATTGATGAAGGTTTTTCCAATGCTTACAACTTAGGGTGTTGATTTCTTACTCTCACATTATGTCTATTTGTTATTTACCTATTTCAATGTTTTGTGTCTCCTAGCCTTTTGTTTCAGCATGCCCTGAAAATCAGTGCAAACATAGAATTAAATGAGGTTTATCGCAAATGATGAGCTATGAGAGGGTTAAGAGTTGGAACTTTCATGTTTCATAGGAGTTCAATTCCCACCTTTGATCAAAATATGAAATCCATGATAAGTGGTCCACTACATTTTTTTATTTTTTATCAAATTTGCCTTAAACACAAGTGGTCCTCTCATGGATTCCATGGAATTGAATTCCATGCAACCAAACACACTCTTTTTCTAATCCTAACATTCTAGAGTATGATGGATATCTTCAGGGATATTCACTTGAAGATCTTGTGGAGTAAAGCCAGGGTTCCATACTAGTGATAGAATTTTGAAGTCAAAATTCATTCCATGGCAAAAAGACATAAAATGAATCCCCAAAATAGACAAAAGAGACCCTGACTGCAGATTCTCAAGTGGATTTTTGGATTGGATAGAACAAGAAGAAAATAATCTCTTCTACCATGCTAGTGCCACAAGCACTCTACCTCAATCAAAGTAGAGTCACAATTTGGATTGGATAGAAGAAAGTGACTTGGCTTGCTGATGGTTTGATTCCCATTGCTCACTTGTGTCAGAGATCTTTGGTGTTTTTGCCTCTACAATACCCTTCCTTCTTGCCTTCTTTATCTATGTAACCCCCCAACTCTTCAGGAGCACTGTGGAGCTATTTTGTGTAATCAGAAATGATTCTTGCGTTGTCATTGACAAGGATTCCCTTTCTTAGACTTTGTGCCTCCTTGCTATCAACGTTATTGTTTTTTATCATTTTCAGGAACATTATTTTTACTTGTTTATTGCAGCTGAGCAATTTGGTGTTTGCCATTGGACGTTTTGGGCGACATTTGATGAGAATGCAAAAGTGTTTTATTCAACATTAAGATGCTTATTTGTTCTCTTCTGCTCTTCATATATATCTCCCAAGATTTTTTGAGCTGGGTCATTATGCAATAATCAGTTCATAGAAAAAACTCTAGTCCATCTGCAGTTTATTGGTCACAATAACCTGATACTTTGGTCGTAGTTCAAGGGTAGTTACAAGCAGAATCCTATACTTATTCTCATGTTTTTTTTCTTCTTGTCTTTCCAGACACCTCCTATCTTGCCCAGTGTGGATTTCATTCCTGGTTCATCTAGTGGCAAAAGAAAGTCTTCAGCTGGAAGTGCTCAATTGGTTCATCCTCAGGGTGCTTCTAGGTCACTGCATGAATATCAGTTTCTTCCTGAGCAGCCCAGCAGCAGACATGATGCATATGAGAGACTTGAGCCGTCTCGCCCATACGGTTCAGCAGCTGATGCTCCAAGTGGCAGGGCCTCGTCAGTATCTGTTGGGCCATCATATCATCATGGAAAAGAACAGGTTGCTGCTGGTTATGGTCTTCAAGGTCAGGTGCCTAGTGTAACCCATTTGTCTCAACAAGGAAGGCAATGCAATGTCTATTCCTCAGCTTCAGGAGAGCATGATAGTGTTCCTCACAGGAATTCCCTTGTAAACATTGGGATGGATGCTCATCCTGCTGGTGGCCCTGAAAATTCATTTCTATCCCCTGATAGGCAGGTTTCCCTTGAGGATGATGTGTCTCGAATGGAGAGGAAACGAAAGGTATACTTCAGCAATTTAACATTTACGCGTATGAACATTAATCCTGATTAACAAATATTCAATGGTCACAACTCACGAGGTGTTATCTTATGCAGAGTGAAGAAGCGAGAATAGCAAGGGAAGTTGAAGCTCATGAGAAACGGATTCGAAAAGAGCTCGAGAAACAAGATATTCTAAGACGAAGGGTGATGCTTTTAATAATTATTACTTTTGAAGTTTTAAGTTTGTGAAGCTAGTTGTTGTGAACTGATACCAAGAATCTTGTCATCTAAAGAGAGAAGAACAAATGCGTAGAGAGATGGAGAAGCATGATCGTGAAAGAAGGAAGGAAGAAGAGAAGTTGATGCGTGAGAGGCAGAGAGAGGAGGAGAGGTTTCAGCGGGAGCAGCGGCGTGAACTTGAGCGCAGGGAGAAGTTTTTGCAGAAAGAAACTTTGAGAGTAAATATCCCATATTTTACTGCTACTAAAATTCTGTTGAATGTGAAAGTTCCATTTGGGAAAAATCTAAAGTTCCAACTTGTTTAACTCAGGCTGAGAAAATGAGGCAAAAAGAAGAACTTCGTAGAGAGAGGGAGGAGGCAAGAGCCAAAGCTGCCAATGAGAGGGCTACTGCTCGCAGGATTGCTAAGGAGTCTATGGAGCTCATTGAAGATGAACGCTTGGAACTCATGGATTTGGCTGTTGCAAAGAAGGGACTTTCCTCTATACTTTCTCTTGATACCGACACGGTCGAAAATCTTGACTTGTTCAGAGGTATTTGTCTCATACATGATCAGGCAGTTTTATTGCTTATCCATGTTATGACAGAAAATGGATAATATTAAGATCCACGTGTTAGGAAAGGTCCTGACATACTCAGTTGTATGCATATAGGGTTTATTAGTTTAGTCAACGAATTGAAATACTTAATTATCAGTTGCATTTCTCAACAATTCACTTTTTGAAGTCTAACGAGGTGCTCGAATTTTATAATTTGACATTCAATTGTTATTTCATTACTTTTATTTCTTTATATGTTTATTTTTTTTGCAAATTAGGCAATGATATCTTTGATCAGTTCTTTCTTGACAACCGACATCGGTAAAGACCCATCATATGTGGCATCAATGTGGACCAATGAAGAGGATGAATCTTATAGTGGGATGAGATTATCAGAGAATCCTTGGAGAAGATAGAGTTGTCAGGGCTTACAGGCTATGGGGTGGGCGACGAGTCTGGTGAGGGAGAGAACTGAGCAATGTGACTAGTTGGGATGGTGCTGGAGTGTGCGTTGTCTGTCTAAAAATTTGTTTGAGAAGCATCTTTTAGGGTGTGTTTGGTTGGCAGTAAACTTTTTGTTGGAAATGAAAATTGTCTAGCAAATATTTCTGGGGGCAAATTTTTTATGAGAAACTTTTTTTCCTGGAAAATTGCTTAGGGGGCGAGCTAAGCAAAATTTCAACGAAACACATTCTTTTCCAATCAACCAAACACTTAAAATTTTAATTTTCTCGAGAAACATTTCTTTCCCATGCACCAAACAATCCTTAATTTCTAGTTTTTTTTTTTGGTTCATGTTGTTTTGTTTCTTGCATGTGCAGTCATTGAATTTCAATCAGCCATGCAAAAGTTTAACCTTTAAGAAAATAGAAAAGATATGGATAGTAGCCAAATCCCCCTTGAACACTGAACCTCCTTTACTTGGTGTTTGGAGGGTAAAATTTGGCTAAGAGTTAATTGGACCGAGTTGTTTCCAGATTCCCATTGCATTTGATGACCTTTCTACTTCTATCTTTATTGTTTATTGACAACTCTACCCAGCTGCTATTCAGGTGTTTGACTATGTTTGCATCATTTTGCTTACTGTTTCGATGTGTTCCTAATTATTCATCTGCCGATTCTTATTGTTGGATCTTCTTTTCAATTGCATTTTTTTATCCTGAGCTGCACTAACAATGCTTTTCCCTTTTAGATATGCTGAGTGCATTTCCTCCAAAGTCTGTGCAATTAAAAAAGCCATTTGCAATTCAACCATGGTCTGATTCAGAGGAAAATGTTGCGAATCTTCTCATGGTAAATATCTATATTATGGTCTTTATCTTGAGTGCAAAGAGCGATCCTGTTTCCTTTAAGAGTATGAAGTGCAGAACACTTGATGTGTGTATTCCTGTTTCCTTTACGAGAACTTAGCTGTCATCTGTCTAGAAGAGACTACTTTATTAAAATTGACAGTAAATAACATTGTAGTGTTAGGTAACCTGACTTTCTGACGGTGCTAGAAATTGCAAGTTTATTTTACCGGAACGCCTTTCTGCTTCATGTGTCTCAATGGATGGAGCTTGTTATTTTGGGACACACGTGTCCCTATATACACACGTGTCCCTATATATACACGTGTCCCTGTATATACACACGTGTCCCTATATATATATATATATATGTATTTTCTCCTAAGTGAGAGGTTGAGTTTCTTGTTAGGTAAATACTGTGTTTCCTGAGACTGACGATAGTAACTCACTCTTTTTCAGGTTTGGAGATTTTTAATCACTTTTGCTGATGTTCTTGACCTGTGGCCTTTTACTCTCGAGGAGTTCGTTCAAGCTTTGCATGATTATGTAAGTTTTTGTGTTGATTAGTGTTTGCATTGGATTGTCATTGTAGTTTGATGTGTACGTAATATCGTCATAACATGTTGCTTAACAACTATATGGAATTTCAGGATCCAAGGTTGTTGGGAGAAATACATGTTGCCATTCTGAGATCCATCATAAAAGATATTGAGGATGTTGCAAGGACTCCTATGGGATTGGGAGCAAACCAAAACAGTGCTGCTAATCCTGGGGGTGGACATCCACAAATAGTTGAAGGGGTATGCTTTACTTGGGTTATTGAGGCTTTGTTGTTGAAATTTGGTCAATAGGCTATTACTTATTATCTCTATATGGCAGGCATATGCTTGGGGGTTTGACATCCGCAGCTGGCAACGACATCTGAATCCATTGACATGGCCTGAGATATTGCGACAATTTGCATTATCCGCCGGGTTTGGACCGAAGCTGAAGAAGAGGAGCCTTGAGCGACCATACTTTCGTGATGAGAATGAGGTTAGCCTCTATAGAATTTTTCGTTGTTATCATTAACTAGTACATAGCAAAATTTATTTTTTTTCGATTGAAAACATAAAAATAGGGGAGACATCATGGAAGAGAAGAGAGAAGGGAGGGGAATGATCGACCTCCCACCACCTATCTTCTCTCAAAATCATAGGAAAAAAGCTTTCTAGGGAGGCCTACAATATTGTTTCCATGGGAACTCAAAAAAATGACTATGTTCAACATCATTGGATGAAAACCTTTCTGACTTGCTCTCTGGTTTTCATGGAAAAAAAAAAATCAAGCACTCTTAAAATAAATGCTTTTTCTCCAATAGGCAGGGGTGTTCCTTTGAGGCTTGGTATACTTGAGATATCCTTGATTCTGAATAGCACACACACACACACACATATATATATATATATTATTTATTTTGGTCCTTACTACTGTTGGAGAAATTTGATGAAACTGTTAACTTGAGCCCAGAATTGAGATTTTTAGATACAAATATGTGGATGGGGATGGGGTGGCTTTAATTGAAAAAATTATCTTCAACAGATTTTGGTGCTGCTTGCAACCGATCCAGTGGCTTTTGTATGACAGCCAAGAAAATAAAACTTTCATGTTGAGATACAACCAGTAACTTTAGACATCTACTAGTTCTGGAGCCATGGATTTGTATAATTAATTCGATCAAGCTTTTGCATTTGCAGTGTGAATGAGCACTTCTATAAAATCGTATTTACTCATGAATAGGAACTGCATTCATTTCAAACCTCATAACTATCTTAGCGCAGCATGACTCTAAATTGGCTTTCTTTATTTTATCGAAGGGAAAACAAGATTTTCCTTATTTCCAGTATATTGACATAACTTTCTTTGTGGCTCAGGGACATGATGGCGAAGATATAATTTCGACCTTACGTAATGGTGCAGCAGCTGAAAATGCTGTGGCTGTGATGCACGAAAAGGGTTATTCTCACCCACGCAGATCCAGACACCGGTTGACACCTGGCACTGTTAAATTTGCGGCGTTTCACATTCTTTCCCTTGAAGGTAGCAAGGGTCTGACAATATTAGAAGTTGCTGAAAAGATTCAGGTAATTTCCCATTAATGTTTTGATAACTTCTATTAGTATCTGTGACTTTATCTCCTAACATTACTGTTGATTGTTGTAAGAAATCTGGACTTCGGGACCTCACAACAAGCAAAACTCCTGAAGCATCTATTGCTGCTGCATTGTCAAGGGATGGAAACCTATTTGAAAGAACAGCTCCTTCAACATATTGTGTTAAACCTGCTTTCAGAAAGGATCCAACTGATGCTGAAGCAATACTTTCTGCAGCACGTTCAAAAATACAGGTATTCCAAAATGGATTTTCAGATTCAGAAGGTGAAAAGGAGGCAGACGAAGTTGACGATGTTGAAAGAGATGATGACTCTGAATGTGATGTTGCTGAGGAACCTGAGATCGATGACGTAGGTACTTCTGGTTTGAATTCAACCAAAGAGGTTTGCCCTTCTAGTGAAGGAAAAGCTTCTCAGTCAATAGCATGCTCAGGAAATGGAAAGATAGCGACTCCTTTTAATGAATCACCACGAAGTGGACTAGTGAATGTTGAGAAGGGTTTTTCTTCATTTAACTCCGAAGGTTCAAAGGAGGTTAACCCTTCTGGTCCTACCGTTAACCAACCAAATGATGTTGCTGGAAGTTCCATCAAGTCCATTAATCTTGAGCAGGACACAGAGATTGATGAAAGCCATTCTGGTGAACCATGGCTTCAAAGCCTCACTGAAGGAGAATATTGTGGTCTCACTGTTGAGGAGCGTCTCAATGCCCTTGTTGCCTTGATTGGTGTGGCCATTGAAGGAAACTCTATCCGTGTTATTCTTGAGGTAATATCTATGTTTATTGAGGAGTTCCATAATGTTGCGAAAATTATTCCATTATAATGTTCTTAATCTCATGGAGGTTAACCAATAACATGACATTTAGGATTTAGTTTGTTGTTATTAGAAGCGGGTAGGCAAATAAAGCAAGAAACACCAGGGTCACACTCAAGGGACAAGCGTGTTTTATGTGAACTGTTTTTGGGGTTTTGCCTGGTTGGTTTCATGAGAAGGTATTTTTGGGTGAGGGGTGGAGTTGGGAAATTGATTTTACCACTTATGTATTGAAAATAAAGGGGAATATTTTCATATCATATAAAATGAACCAAACAGTACAGTCCAAACAAACACATTCTAGTGTTTTCTTTCTTGATACCTGCCTGGGCATCATCTTGTAGAGTGTAAACAGTGGTAATTATAATCTAGTTTTTTATGCATCATCTTAATATTTTGCAACTGATCTGGAGAGACATGCAGGAACGGTTGGAAGCTGCAAATGCTCTGAAGAAGCAAATGTGGGCAGAGGCACAACTGGATAAGAGGCGCATGAAAGAGGAGTATGGACCAAAGCTGCAGTATGCATCTTCTACAGGGATCAAGGCCGAGCCAAACGTTCCAAGCTCTGCAGTGGAGAACAACCAAAGTCCATTGGTTGTCGATAGCAAGAATAATGATCCATTTGCTAACTCTTCTGTCAAGCAAGAATCGAAGCTTGACCCTCAAAATGGTCACAATCCGCTGAATAACTTTTCAACAGAGAGGAACTTGGCAGGGCAAGAGTTTACTCCTGGTCCTGATAATTTACCTCAGCAACATGCAGTTGCTGCAGAGAGGTCTCGCTCACAGCTCAAATCTTATATTGGTCACAAAGCAGAAGAGATGTATGTATACAGATCTTTGCCGCTCGGTCAGGACCGCAGGCGTAATCGATATTGGCAGTTTGTTACATCAGCTTCTAGAAATGATCCTGGTTCTGGCATGATCTTCTTTGAGTCTCAGAACGGTTACTGGAGACTACTTGACTCTGAAGAGGTAATATGAGTTTTTGATTGTTGTGTAAATGCAGAATTGCAGCTGAATGTTTGGCACGAGTTTCCCCATCTAAAATGGAATACACCATATCACCGTCTACATATAAAACTGCTAGTTTGTATCATTTCTCTTTAAATCAAATCCTTGATGCTGTCTTGCAGTTTTGATGACATCAAATATGTAAATGCTATATATGTGCATTTTATGTTGAATACTGATTGATTCAGAATTATTGGCAGTTTTTTTGTTTTTGTTTTTGTTTTTGTTTTTGTTTTTGTTTTTGTTTTTGTTTTTGTTTTTGTTTTTGTGTTTTTGTTATTGTTATTGTTTTTGTTTTTGTTTTTGTTATTTGTTCATTTTGACCATCAAGCCTATTTAATTCCCATTCATCTCATTCACAATGCAGGCTTTTGATGCTCTTTTGGCATCATTGGATACTCGTGGAGTTAGGGAATCCCATTTACAATCAATGTTGCACAAAATAGAGATGAGGTTTAAAGAAGCTGTTAGAAGAAGAAACTTAAAAGACAATGGTTCCGTGGAGCCAAGTGAAGTTCCAACTAAACCTGAAGCTGTTGAAATAAGTACTAGTCCTCATGGATCTGTAGGAACTGATAGTTCTAGCGGTGCATCATGTGTTGTCAGCTGTGATTCACAGGATCAATCATCCTCTTTCAGAATTGAGTTTCATAAGACTGAAACTGAAAAAAACAATGCCTTGAAAAGATATGAAGATTTCCAAAATTGGATGTGGAAAGAATGCCTCGATCCTTCATTATTTTGTGCTGTCAAATTGGGGAAAAAAAGATCTATGGAACTCCTACGTATTTGTGATCTCTGCCATGATACATACTTCTTTGAAGATGACCACTGCCCTGTTTGCCATAAAACTTTTCGGACCTTCTGCACTGACTCAAGTTTTTCTGATCATGTAAATCATTGTGAGGAGAAAAAGATTCACGGTTCAAATTCTTCAGTTCCCCTCAGAACTAGATTGCTCAAGTCGCAACTAGCATTGATAGAGGTACGTTCTATAATGCATCCACAACTATTTGCTTTATGATAGTTGATATCTAGAAGTTTTTCTACAGTAATTTTTGTGCAGTTATATATTTATTTTCTCAACAAAACCCTCCTATTTGTGGTTGTATTTGAGTAAATTTTTTTTGTTTTGCTGATTAAAAAAGATATGGGAACTATGAATAGAAGTTATCCTTATATGTAATGAACTAGCTATAATAGTGGTTCTTGGGAGTCGTTAAGTTTGATTAACTCAGGTAGTTCTATGTATTTTAACCTTGCAGGCTTGCGTTCCGCCAGAAGCACTTGAACCTCTTTGGACTGAGGATCATCGGAAGTCCTGGGGTATGAGATTGCAAGCTTCGTTATCAGCAGAGGAGCTTCTTCAGGTTTTTATTCGTTGAGTTTTGCTATTTATGTGTCTGACGTAATGAGTGTATGTTGTGTCTCCCTGGTCACATTGATTTTGCTCAATCCCTTTAAGTCGTAGTCTCGTGTCCATTCTGATTTAATTGGATGGGTTCTATCATCATCTATAAGTACTTTTTTCAAATTTGAGTTGATGTGGTGCAGGGTCGTTTTTGTTTTATGATTATCAAGAATTAATTTTGAATTTTCGTATTCAGAGTTTTCTTCTTTTTCTTTTGAGGAGATTATTTTAAAAGAGAAAATCATATAAAAAGAGGAGTATAGAGTAACGAGAGAGAGGACAAAATTTTAGGTTGTGGAAATCATACTTCGGGACTATTGCATTGTTTGCCCTAATGATGGCGTTTCTGATCCCATTCGTTCGAATCCTCGACTTGTGATATCATCTGCACAACCGTAGCTAGTACTCCATTGGCTGTTGAATATAATCTTTGAAATGATGTTTGCATTGTTAATGCACACAAATTTACCCCTAGCCCAATGCATATAGTCTTTCTGTATCTATATATCGAGAAGGGGACACAATTTCCAAAGTTTTTGTTTCTTGGTGCATTGAAATTGGTTCTTTTAGGAACTTGCTTATTTTGGCGCATTTGTCACAGGTATTGACTCTTTTCGAGAGCGCCATAAAGCATGACTGCATATCATCCAGTTTTGAGACGACAAAGGAGTTGCTTGCTGCTACCACACCGGGTTGTGCTATTGATAATTCCTGCTTTGACCTTTCTGGATCATCGGTTTCTGTACTTCCCTGGGTACCAGGAACCACAGCCGCTGTGGCATTGAGGCTTATGGAACTTGATGCATCTATTTCTTACGTGCTAGATGAGAAAGTGGAATCTCATAAAGACAAGGAGGCAGCCGAGTTCATTGTAAGTGGTTTTTGTTAATGTGAGGATATTTATAATTACGATATGAAACTATTTTTTTGATGCATAATAGTATTAGCGTCATGGTTTGTCACCGCATTTCTAATCTTTCAACATTAGAATATTATACGCTCATATTGAAGATTTAGTGTCTTAGGTGGTTTGATGCTCACATCTCTCCAAACTTCATCTAATCATAATCATAGCATTGCTGAAGTTTCTTTGCTCTTCTTACTGTGGTGTTGACTGTAATTTTCATTTTTATCTCTTTGAGATTCTCGTAGTGCTTATTTCAGGCTTTGCATCTTAAATGAAATACCCTTTTCTTATTTTCAGAAGCTACCGTCAAGGTATACAGTTGTTAAGAACATCCAAGAGATGGAACAGCCTGAAGCTCTGGATCAAGGTGATTATCTTCAAGAAGAAAATTGGATAGATATCGGAATTGGGGCAAGTAATTCTTCTCGTGGACGAGGAGGTAGCCGTGTACGGGGACGTGGTCGCAACCGTGGAGGGAGGTTGCAGAGGGCTGGTAGTAGCTCTAGATCTCAAGCTAGCAGGATGAACATTGGTAGCATTGAGAAGATTTCTCCAGGACAAAGGCGAAAAAGCCAAACACGTGGTAGAGGAGGGCGAAGGCGAGGTCGTAGAAGCGTTAGAAGTAGGCCAAAACTTAATAAGAAGGTGGTCAACAAAGAGACAGACATGGGTCATTTTGGTCTAAGATATGTTCCCCAACAGAACTGTGGTACAGAATCACTACGGAGTTTCGGAAGGATGGATTGGGAAAGAGAACCCAGAAGAATGCACATTGAAGATGTCGATAACAGCAACAGTGGAGAGGCATCAGACTCTGATGATCACGGTCAGGAAGCAGTAGATGAATATGATGAACGCGGTCAAAGTTATGGTGGTATGTTTAATGGACGAGCTGAAGATTTATCAGAGGAGAGTGAGGAGGATGGTGATGAAGAAAGTGATGATGAAGATCCTGTAAATGGGGATGGTGATGGGGAGGAAGTGCGAGATATTGGGGGCGGTGATGCTGAGGAAGATGAATATCCCTATGGAGAAGATGATGCAGACATGTATGATGGAGGCATGGATAGGTTAGTAAATGAGAATGAGGATGAAGATGATGACGACGATGGGATCAGGGAGGAAGAAGAGGATGCAACATCGTCAGACTATAGTGATTGAGAAAATCTTTCTTGTAATTTTATTACAGTATACTGAGAAGTTGTAATCATACCGTTTTTTGATTTGTTACTTGTGCATGTAGAGGGACTTGAATGGTCAGAAAGTATAGAAGAAAGTAAATCAAAATTGAATATTCATGCTCTCTTAGTGTTCCGCCCTAGGCCAATGGCATGTCACATTGCTTACTTTGTTTTAGATCATAGGAAATACCAATTATGTCAAAATTTTAGAATTCACCTTGAGCATAAGCCAGATGATATGCAGCTTGAGCCAGAAGTCTTCATGATAGAACAAGCTCAATGAATGTCTTTGATTTGAGAAGTCTTTCAGTATAGACTTATACGTAGCTGTGCGTGATGAACAAACTCATGGTTGAAATATTGATGGATTAGGGCTGAACATTTTTTCTCAATCATTGTATTATAATTATTAATATCATTATCATCATCATCATCATCGTGCAAAGTTGAACCTGTCAAAAGATTGCTAATGCTAAGTTTAGTCAATTCAATGAAAAACTATGAATTAAAGCCTCATGGTCAATCTGAGAAAGAATCAGATTCATCTTATTGATTGATGACTTGCTTCAAATTAGAAGCAACTTTCTGACTAGCTTATTAATCATATTTTAATCACATCGAAGAAATCACATTTTGTAAACTAAGAGCAAAATCACATCGAAGCAAGTTTCGATTGTTAATGCTAAAGTTTTTTTTTTTTTAAGCCATAGGCATAGATTAATAAACTAAGAGCTATTACAAACAAGTCTATCTGCGACAGACGCCAAGTTATGGGCCTCAATATTGAGGTCTCTACATATATACTTACATTGCCAAAAAGGAAACAAAAGAAGCAGACGTCTAATATTACATATGAGTGCACACCGGACCCAATTCATAACAGAAGACGGGTGAGAGTCCTCGTCACGAACGAGATCAATCAAGTTGACTGAGCACCAAAAAGAAGACCAATCCGCCATCGTTGTGCCTGGATGAGAAGTAGAGCTACTTCAGCCGCGTATCCCTCCACCATCATGCTATCAAACACTTTGCCGGCTATCGGGCAAGCAAAAGATGTCAAAACATTCTCAGAAAGGTCATTCGCTGTAACCCCAATGGCTCCCTGCTTGGTGGAATAAAAAAAAAAGCGTCAAAAGTGATAATGATCGTGTCCGGATCTAAGTTAAGGGGAGTTGGTTGTAGAAGATTAGATCTAAGTTAGGCATGTGGGCTCGAGTTGATTGTAATTGGGCATGGATCAAATTCAACGAGGGAGAGAAAATCTTGGGGATTGAAGCAACAGAAGCCTGGGAATGAGCTAAAGAGAAACGAAAGGCAAATTGGTTGTTTGTTATAGCTGGGTAAAGAATAAAGGGGACCGAATGGAAATGGACATGTGGAATTTCAGTCCTGGTGAGGAACCATAGCTTGTTCCAAGATAACCAAAGTGTACGACAATTGGACAAGAAGGTGGTAGGAGAGACTTTGGTTTTGTTAAAAATAGGTTGGTTGCGAAGATTCCAATTTGTCAGAAGAATGGCGGTGAACTGGGAAAACATCTTTTCAAAACTCTCAGAGTTGGCTTTTGCAGAGTCTCACATGAATTCAAATAACTCCGACATGGAGTGAGGATTGAGGTTTGTGACGCCACAATTAATAGGAAGGGGAGAGAGAAGCCAAAATTTGATGATGATAGGACAAAGGAAGAAGAGGTGGACGACATCTTCCTTGTGATTCTGGCAAAAGGTGCAATTGTCCTCGATGAAGGAGTGGAGTCTCACGAGATTGGACATCGTGGGAAGGATATTTTGACTAATCTTCTAAAGGAGAAAGAGAGCGTTGGGTGGGGCTTTGATTATCCAAATGACTGAATTGTTTAGATCCAAAAGCTAGACTGGCTAAATTGGATGTGGAGCTCTCCAGGTGGTTCGAAATGAAAGTACAAGTGGCACTTTTGACCCAAAAAAGACCTTTTTTTTGTCAAAGATCTAGATAAGTTTGTCAGGAGAGGTCCTGGGACGAATCAAAATGTCCTGAATGTCCCGAGCCATAGGTTCCAGGAAAAGGGGGTTGATGAGATCCACATTATATCCCCAGGAATTGAATTCCAAATATCAAGAATAGATCTAGGAATGAAGGGGTCAGTAGGATTGGAGATGCATTCAACAAGAAGGATGCCTGGTTTTACCCATCAGTCCTGCCAGATAGACATGATTTGCCAAAGAAGAAAGTGTTTCCTTTTGTTTAGAGCAATGAGATTGCCCATCCAAGCGAAGAAGGTCAGAGAGGGGATTTTGCCCAATTGGAAGATACTTTTCGAGTGGAAGTATAAAGCTTTGAGTTGGCGAGTGCAAAGGTGTTGAGGAAAGGAAATGGCATTCCAAATGTTTTTTTCCATTAAAGCAAGATTTTTGTTCCTATTTGAAGGAATGTTGAGTACCTCGAGAAGACGAGGCAAGCAAACTCGATCCCAAGTGCACATATGCTTGCCTTTGCTGTCCATCACCCCATTCCACCAGAAATCTCTAGCTATGTGATCAAGTTTAGAAGTGATGGTGCGGGGAAGTAAGAAGGTTTGCATAGTGTAGATGGGACTCAAATTAAGGACATATTTGATCATAACATCACGACCAGCTTGAGAGAGGACTTTGGACTTCCAGTTTGAAAGTGTAGCATTGACTTCATCGATAAGGAATTGGAAGTCATTTAACTTTCTTTTTTGGAAAACAGTAGAGGGGAGCCAAGGTATCTGTCCTTAGGGTTCTACCTTCTAGTACCCAGAATCCTATTGATCATCTTGGAGTGTTTAGGGTGCACATCAAAGATGTAGTAAACCAAAGATTTGTCATAATTAACTCCTTAGCCCAAGATCAGACAATATTTGCTTGAGAATATCTTTAATTGTGTGGGCTTCAACTAAAATATGCCCTACAAAACAACATAAAATCATTTGGATAGAGCAGATGGCGGATGGAAGGGGATTGTCTTCTGAGTTTGATACCTTTAATACGACTTTCTACTTTAGCCCAGTTGAGAAGCTGAGAAAGAGCTTCCGCCACCAGGATGAAAAAGGTAGGGAGAGACAGGGTCACCTTGGCAGATGCCCTTAGAATTTTTTATGGAAGGGAGGGGGAGCCATTGAGAAGGACTTGGAGAGAGGTACTTGATACCATTGGGTAACCATCTCAATCCATCCTTCAACTAAACCTAGTTGTTTGAGTATTTGGGATAGGAAAAACCATTCAACCATATCATTGGCTTTGGCCATATCATTTTTTATAGTCATCCAAATTTTTTTTTTTTTTTCTGAAAATGTTTCATTTGATAGAAAGTCTCATGGGCGAAACTAACATTATCCGCTATATAGCGGCCTTGTAAAAAGGCTCACTGATTGGGAGAAATAATGTTGTCAAGCAAATGTTTGAGTCCGTTAGCCAGAATTTTTAGGATCACCTTGTAAATGATATTACAGAGGCTGATAGGGTGAAATTTATTTGGCGTGATAGGATTACCAACTTTAGAGATCAGAGCAATGGAAGTCTCATTTAATTTGAGGTCCAACTACTTGGAGGTGAAGAAATGTGTGACAGCCTCTATCACATCAGTTTTCACAATGTCCCAATAATATTGAAGAAAAAAAGCATGAAAATCATCCGGTCCAAGAGCTTTTTGACTGCCCATATAAAAAATGATGGCTTAGATATCAACAATACTAGGGATAGCCAGAAGGGCGTCACTGTCAACAACTGGGGTGAATAAGGAGCTGATAACCGAATCGGGGTTTGGATTCGAGGATTGGATAATATTAGTAAAATAGTTATTGAGCATAGCACCAACTGATTCTGGAATTGATTGCCAAGTATTATTCCCATCCTTAAGAGGTAAAATCAAATTTCGTTTCCTTCGAAGCAAAGAAGTAAAATGAAAGAATTTGGTATTCTTATCACCTTCACTGAGCTAGGAGGAGCCAGATTTATTACGCCAAAACATTTCTTACCAAATGTGGAGTTCAAAAAAAGGCTCTTACATCAAGGAGATGGCCATGGCACTGTCCTGAGGTCTTTCATTTTAGAGTTCATCCAAGACTTTGTCGATATCAGCAATGCACAGTTAAATATTTTTGAACTCTTTCTTGTTCCACCTCGTGAGGTTGTAACTAAGTTTCTTGGTTTTGAGATGTAAATTAAGAGTCGAAGTAGGACGCTGACTGTGAGACCCTAAGTGGGCGGACCTGAGGTGAGGGTGAGGGTGAGGGTAGAGGGCCCAACAGGCCCAATAGGCCAAGAAGGGTTGGACGAGCTACAAGGGGGATCATAGTCCCATATCGCCTGGGTGCGGAAGGGGGATGTGCTTTAAGTGTGCGAGGTCGCTCTACATGACAACACGCGTTTTAAAGCCGTGCGGGCCGGTTGGTAGCCCAGAGCGGACAATATGGTGTCATGTGGACCGGGTCGTTACACTGACGAGGAGCCTAGGAAGCGTGAACTACCTGACAGCAGGAAGAATCCCTAGTTTACATGTGAAAATATTTAAAAGGTTTGGGATTTTGACTAAAATTATAGACGAGCAAGAAAAAGAGGGCCCTATGGTCAGAAGATGAAGTGTGAATAATGTGGGTAGAAGCAGAAGGGAATAAGTCCATCTAGTCAGCAGAAATCAAAATACGAACAAGTTTTGCCTCAATACCATTTCTATCCTTTCTCTTAATGTTTCAGATAAATTGTGTGTCATTAAGAGGGAAATCCATCAATTGGTGATTGGCAAGGAAATTCCTGAGGTGGCTAAGGTTTGAACAAGTAGGTCAATTTTCTCCCATTTTATCCCCAGGTCAAGTAATAACATTCAAATTTCCAATAATCAAGTCCGGTAAAGTTTGTAAGTTATAGAAGTGGGACATGGTATTCCAAAAACCCGAGAAGCGAGATTAAGTTCACCATACACAAAGATAATAGACCAAGTCGAAGTAGCAAAATAATAATTAACAATGCAATTAAAATAATTTTTGCAGGAAGAAATGACGGTTAGGTGAATACCTGTTTTCCAAAAGATTGCAAGACCTCTAGCTTGTCCTTGTGCTGGCACTAATGCACCATGTGTGAAGCCCATTCTCCGGCGCAAGTGGTCCATCCTGGATGAGGTAGACTTGGTTTCGAAAATGAATATAATGTTAGGGTTGGACTACTTGGAAATGGTCTTTAGATTTAGAAATGCCAAGGGAGACCCCATGCCCCGTGCATTCCATGAGAACATCATGTATGTTGTGGCGACCCTTCACCGACTATCGCCAAAACTTCACTGGAAGGGATAGATACAGATTGAGCTGGGAAGACTGAGTTATATCCACACCAACTGCATGCACATGCATTGTGACAGTGAGGATTCTCAGATTGAAGTCTATGTATAGCCCTTCCTTAGTATTGCAACTAACTGAAGAAGCTTTCCTTGTAACATTTTAGACCTGATCATCTCTATTTAGCCTAGAGTGACCTTTTTTCTCATTCCTGAGCTGGATTCAAAGTTTTTTTTTTTTTTTTTTTTTGTGGGAGATCATGCATGGGATCAGTGTCCAAATTATCCTGTTTGCGCTTACTCAACCTCAGAGCAAACTCTCGTCTGGTAGTGGCTTTGGTACTGGCGCGAATCATCTCTTTATGTTTTCTAGTGGTGGATAACATCAAAGGAAGATGAGTCAACTGATGTAAAACGTGAGTGATTGCATGATCATTTGCACCTTGTGCTTCTGTCACCACTATCTCATTCACATTGGTGGAGAGCTGATGAAACATCACTAGAAAGGGGGTGGGTATCTGACTATTAGTTTGTAACTGACTGGAGACCCAAAGAGTATGGGAGGCTTTGGAGGAGCATGCTTAGTATCACCTTCTTCCTCAAATTGTTGGATATGTACCTGATTGTGTGTGGGAGTTTGGTTTGTACCTTCAACAGTTGGGATATCAAGAGTTTGAGATATGGTACCCGAGGGAAGTGGGTATGAGAGACTGTTGTACTGGAGCTGTTGGAGAGAGTCAATGAAGGCTTGTTCAACGCTTGGGAACGAGTTTGGATTTAACAAGTGGAGGATAGAGTTGTTGAGATGGCAGTGGTGCAAATCAATGGATAGGGACGTGAGGTATCGTGGAGCTGTGGTTGGTAAGAATTTGTAAGGAGGGAATGGTGGGAGAGGTGTGGGCAGTGAAGGTGGGAATAAAGGAGGAAGAGTGGGGAGGTTCATTGGTGGGATGCAATGGCTGAATTGAGATTGTGTAAAAAAAGAAGAGAAAGATGATTGGTGAGGAAGGAAGTGGGTGAACTGAGAGGGACTATGGTGGTGAGTATCTAGTTGAGAATTAGGCATGGGCGAGTTGAACCTAGTGGGAGAGGTGTGGGCAGTGAAGGTGGGAATAACGGAGGAAGAGTGGGGAGGTTCATTGGTGGGATGCAATGGTTGAATTCAGATTGTGTAAAAAAAGAAGAGAAAGATGGTTGGTGAGGAAGGAAGTGGGTGAACTGAGAGGGACTATGGTGGTGAGTATCGAGTTGAGAATTAGGCATGGGCGAGTTGAACCTAGTGGGTTCGGTCAACTGAGAGGGAGGCATGTATTAGGTTTGGACACCTGGGTTGGACTCAACCAGCGAGCCAACAAAATCACGATGAGACCCATTCTGACGAGCATTGAGGTTTGATAGAGGCCCAAGAGCCTGAAAACCAGAAGTAAGATTGTGATGACCCCCTCCCTCATTGTATCGATACTGTCCGTTTTGGGCTACCATCCGGCCCTCACGGCTTTAAAAGGTCTCGATACAATGGAGAGCTAACCCCGCACATATAAGGATCATCCTCCTCACCTACCCAGGCGATATGGGACTATGATTCTCCTTGTAGCTCGTCCAACCTCTCTCGACCTATTAGGCCCGTTGAGCTTCAACCCTGACTCTCACCTCAGGTCCACCCACTTAGGGTCTCACAAATATTTCATATTGCCATAGTACAAAAGATATCCTGAGACTGGGTGGAAATATGCGTCAATTATGTTGGGACCATTCTGGTGTCCCCGTGGATAGAGGGGTTGATCACGTATTGTGCCACAGGGGAGATCAACTGTACACAACTAGATCCGGTAGATGGAGGGTGTCTATCTTTCATTAACTGCTCTTCATCCACAAATAAAGTTGTTAAACTTTTCATTCCTTCTCATTAATAAAGTTGACTTCATAGTAGGAGAGAGGGCGTTAGCTTGGTGCAGTGAGGTCAACGGACGGTTGAGGTCCTGTTCGATGGTGGTAGAGTCGCTCGCCGATGCCGGAACGGAGATATGCTCCAATTGCAAATTTTGTTCCAATTTGGAGGGAGTGTGCGTCAGCTAACTTCGGGGTGGATCCAATTTCTGTGTCACCGTCTCCACTCTCGACACAGGCTGGTGAGTATAGTGCTGGTGGTCTGGAGGATTCCGGTTAGGGACATTACCCAAACGCCCGTCCGAGCGTGTGTTGATGCGAGCTTGTCTGGAGAATGGCAGCGTGAAACCGACTATATCAGACTTGGAGGTAAGCGACTAGATGGAATTGGAAGCTCTCGTGAACATGGGGCACACTGCACTGGAGACATGCCCAATTATCCCAAAGCAAAAACAAAAATTGGGGGGCATTTTCATAATAAAACTTAACATGGTATAGTCGCACATCTGAACTTTCAAAGTCAGTATCCATTGTGCACAACAGTGGTTTGGCTGTGTTAAGCCAAATTTTGAAGAATGTAAAGGGTGTTTAGATTGGTCACAGAAGAAATATCAGCTTCCATGAGCTCCCCAGCACAAGCAGCCAGGGTTTGAAGGTTTTTGAGTGAATTTTTTGTCTCTACTATTAGTAAACTGAATCAGGTAGTAAGAACTACATAAATCGAATTTGCGCGCCAAATTTTCCACATGAAATAGGTGAACGACCTCCCATTTGACTAGCAAAAACCTCCTTGCACAGCTGCAGGTTGTGGTAGTATTTGGTCACCTCCCAAAGATTGTTTGTGGCTATCATTGCTAGGCTAAAAAACAAGAGCAGCTAGGGAGAGGTTTTTCTATAGTTGGATTTCCAAACTCTTGATTAAATTTTCAGTAGAAGTCGATGGTGATGGGGTATTTGGGGACAAGGGAGTTGGAATGGGCGATGTATGGTCCATCGTGATAGGAGGATGAGGGATGTGGTGGATTGAACTATAAAATGGGTAGTACAGAGGTGTTGATCTTGTGATGTTATTGAGAGGTGAAGTTGTGTCTGAATTTGGTGTGGTAGAATGGTGGGAAAAGTCCATAAGAATGGCCCTATAACAAAAATGAGCTTAGTATAAGTACATTGATGGGTCTGGGAGTGAGTGGGCGAATTTTGATGCAGAGGACGGTTTCTAAAAAGGTGGGATGTAGTTTGGTAAGTTATTATTTGATGAGTGATTCTAGATGTCGAGGAAACTGGCGAGGGAGGGTGCCTTGCACGTGCCTGACCATTGTTTCAAAAAAAAAAAAAACAGGAAAGTTTTTTGAATTTCATTGCTGAAATTAAAGAGGGAGGGAGGGACCAAAAAATAGAGAGAGAAGATAAGAGAAGAAATAGGGAAGACCTCTCCCCAAACCCATCTCCACATAGAATAAATCAGAAGAGAAGAGAAGATGAAGCTCTCTCTCTCCCCAAACTCGACAGAGAAGAGAAAGCTCTGTTTTGTGAGAGTAACGAAGCTTTCTACATAAGTATTGGTTTGGCTTAATTACATGTTCTGTTGTCTTTGCAAGTTTGCATATATATCATGAACTGTGTTGTGTGTGGGGTTAGAGCTCCCCTTTGCAGATATATACCTGTCTGGCTTGAGTAATTCCATATTGTAGATTGCATGTCTATGGCCAATGGGACGGTGAGTCATCAGCTGACTTGCACTTTGCATTAGACCATCTCACTGTTTTTTTTCTCTCCTTTTCACTGCTTTGAACTACATTGAAATGGAAATTCTTATTTCTAAATTATGTCTGAACTACTGGTAACACCAACAAGGAGAAAAGAACTGTAGGAAAAATGAATGTCAGGTCACTAGAAAAAAGTACAAGACGACATGAAACTGTATCAACTATGCAAAGTTTTTAGAAGTATCGAAGGCCAAACTGTGGTTGTAATGTGAGGTAGTTTATTGGTGCATGCTTGTAATTGGGTGATAGAGAAAAAGAGTATCTTTGAAGGATTATGGTGAGCACCAACTTGCTTCCAGCATTGCAAATTTCTGACCAACACACGCTCTTGGACCCATGGAGAATGCATGTAGAGCATGTGGATGTGTAGTCGCATTTGAGATCCCATCTGCAAATCTCATAGGATTGAACTTGTTTGCATCTTCGCCCCAGTACTTCTTGTCAATGTGAAGCTTTGCAACTGGAATAGATATTTGAGTGTTCCCTTTGTGATCGTCCAGTCACCCAATTTCAAGTTTCCATGTCTTGTTCTGAGCACAAGAAGCACTGGGCTATATAGCCTCTAGGATAATCATTTTCATTTAGACAATTTCCATCAAATCAGGTGTTAGTAAATGTCTAAAACACTAGAAACAATTGATAAAACTATTACTGAATTACCTGGACAAGCACTAATTAGTGGTCTCACCGGTTTTAAGAGGGACCAAAAAACAGAGAGAGAAGAGAAGAAATAGGGAAGACCTCTCCCCAAACCCATCTCCACAGAGAAGAAATCAGAAGAGAAGAGAAGATGAAGCTCTCCCTCTCCCAAAACTCGACAGAGAAGAGAAAGCTCTATTTTGTGAGAGTAACAGTGATGTTAGATTGTCTTTGCATTGATTTGTTAATTCGCAGAAGTATATATTATCTTAGTTTTCCTGAATGATTCAGTTCGGTAACACTCTGATCTGCTGCTATGTTTCAGGTTCAGCTGGCAAATCAAAACCAGCTCAACGATCACTATGGATCAAAACATCCCAAAGAAAAACCTCCAACTGACTCGGGATCATTATCATAGCTTCTTGTATTCTGCAGATCTCTCATTGAGTGTGTTCAGAACTTTGAATGTAATTTGGTTATCGACGGTCTGAATGCAAACAACAACTGCATTTCTTTTCTTCTGTCCTTGTTGTATGACTCTCTGTTATGGTTGGAAAGTGAAGTGTGAATAAATTTCCTCCAGAATGAGGAAACTCAGTTGAAATATGCTTAAACTTGAGATGGACCTGTTTTTCTGAGATAATCATATTAAACTCAGTTGAAATGGAGTTGTCTTGTTTAAACTTACCCAAATGGAAACCAAAATTTTCAATTGCTTTTCACCAAATTTTCCATTTGGGTAGTACTTAAATCAAAAAATTGATTTTCTGCTTGATCTTGAATATTGATTTGGTATTTGGTGTTTTTCACCAAACCAAACTCACAGTGATCTTGAAGATTGATTTGGTATTTGGTGTTTTCTGCTTGATGTTTTGTTTGTCACTTTGTTGGTATGATTGAAAATAATCTGATAAACTAAAAATTGAAATAAAAAGAACCTCCATGCTTATAGCACTTCATTGATGAAATCACTTATTAAATTTTTTCACTAGTTAATGTTAGAATCACGTACATATCAGTCTGAGTTTCTACTGCAAAATACCAAATATATCTAACCAAAACAAATTTGTTCAAAGTATAAAAAAATAAGCTAAGAGGACTCAAATTACAACCCTGTCAAAAAGGAAAAACAGAATAAGGCACAAGGAGCAAGGGCACCTTTATCTTGATCATCACGAGTGCATTTGCTTTAAGGACACTAAAGCGAGACGAGAATTGTTTTCATCACAAATCTTCCGCAATACAAGTCTTAAAAGATGATTAACATCACTTTCCTCAAGTGTCTTCTGCATAGTAAACTGCACATTCTTCAAAGCTTCACATTGACAAGAAGTACTGGGGCGAAGATGCAAACAAGTTCAATCCAATGAGATTTGCAGATGGGATCTCAAATGCGGCTACACATCCACATGCTCTACTTGCATTCTCCATGGGTCCAAGAGCGTGTGTTGGTCAGAAATTTGCAATGCTGGAAGCCAAGTTGGTGCTCACCATAATCCTTCAAAGATACTCTTTTTCTCTATCACCCAATTACAAGCATGCACCAATAAACTACCTCACATTACAACCACAGTTTGGCCTTCCGATACTTCTAAAAACTTTGCATAGTTGATACAGTTTCATGTCGTCTTGTACTTTTTTCTAGTGACCTGACATTCATTTTTCCTACAGTTCTTTTCTCCTTGTTGGTGTTACCAGTAGTTCAGACATAATTTAGAAATAAGAATTTCCATTTCAATGTAGTTCAAAGCAGTGAAAAGGAGAGAAAAAAAACAGTGAGATGGTCTAATGCAAAGTGCAAGTCAGCTGATGACTCACCGTCCCATTGGCCATAGACATGCAATCTACAATATGGAATTACTCAAGCCAGACAGGTATATATCTGCAAAGGGGAGCTCTAACCCCACACACAACACAGTTCATGATATATATGCAAACTTGCAAAGACAACAAAACATGTAATTCAGCCAAACCAATACTTATGTAGAAAGCTCTGTTACTCTTACAAAACAGAGCTTTCTCTTCTCTGTCGAGTTTGGGGAGAGGGAGAGCTTCATCTTCTCTTCTCTTCTGATTTATTCTCTGTGGAGATGGGTTTGGGGAGAGGTCTTCCCTATTTCTTCTCTTCTCTTCTCTCTCTGTTTTTTGGTCCCTCTCTCCCTCTTAAATTTCAGCAATGAAATTCAAAAAACTTTCCCGCTTTTTATTTTTATTTTTTTGAAACAATGGTCGGGCACGTGCGAGGCACCCTCCCTCGCCAGTTTCCTCGACATCTAGAATCACTCTTATTTGATTAATTGGACTGATGTTGTTGGGTGGAAGGGTTGTGAAGTTCTCACGGTGAGGAATTAATCCGATTTGATGGGTATGATGGCTAATTAAGGGTGGAAAATGATGAGCGGGGAGAGAGTTCTAAGGCTAGTAATGGTTAAGCAACGATGGAGATGGAGACGATGGAGTGTGCTTCGCCCGAGACCTGCAAAACAAACACAAAGAGAAACAGTAAACCAACAACACAGAGAGAGGAGAACACTCTTGCACAAAGAGAGAAAATGGGTTTGAGGGGGAGGGGGTGAGTCAACTTGGGAAAAAATCAAATTTGTGGGTAGATAGCAAAATAAAGAAGGGATAATAGGATGGGGAAAGGGTTTGAGAACTCTGAAGTTGGAACTCAAAAACCCATTATTCAAAGTCTTGTTTTTCTCAGTAGTCAGATTTTGGAGCTTTTGGTAGCATTGTATTGTATATGCAAGGATTTTGCAAATGTCAGAGCAAATATGACTACACGAAGAGATGAGATGAGTTGTAACCAAGAACCTTCATTCCTTTAAATTTTTTGTTATGTTTCTTAATGCAACTTACACCGCACACTAGTAAAAAGTTATCTTCCATGGAAGAGTACAACCTTCCTCTCTGAAGTTTGAATGTACTATAATATAACTGTCCTATGCCATGCATGTGACTGATTATGCATTTTACAACATTTTCGCCGAAAGTATAACCTTATACATCCTGAACATCTTTGTGTACAAAATTACATCCTGCGACAATAGTTCTTTTTTTTTTTAATAGAAAAGTACTTAAAAACATATTTCTTTAGCGGTTGAGCGGGAGCAATGCCGAGGTAGGCCAAGAAGTTCCAAATTTCCTTGATAACGGGAAAGCGGACAACCAATTAGGGCATACCTCAATGCAAACAGATAAATCCTTCCGAGGGAGACAACAGTGTCTGATCGGAATCCAATGTGTAGAGCACCAGATCATCAGGGATACCAAACGTCTCACGAAGAATTTCCAGATTCGATTTAAAAAGTTACCTCTCTTCGAAGAACTTAATGCCCTTAGCAAAACGTTCATCAGAAAGCTGATTCTAGCGACATATACATACAAACTTTCGATCACGGAAGTTGGGTAATGTCAAAAGTACAGAAAGTGAAGCGATAAAGTAGAGTCTCCAAAATCCAAGAGTAAATAAACTCTGCAGAAGAGGGGATCTATATAAAGAACATAACTCCCGCCTTTTCTCGAGCAGCCACATGCCCATTTAATGAAGCACGTCGCTCGAAGAAACGATTCAGAGTCAACCAATCATGATCGCTCAGGTCCTCTACAACATGACTTCATGGACCAATGAATTGGCCCACCAACTCGGGAGGAATAGTTGATGACACACCAAATCGTCCTTTAATCTGCACTGTACGCGTGTCACGATGATCTTGTCAGCAGTACAAAACGGGGCCGAATGCCCACCAAATCTGACAAGGCCCAGACAACAATAAGCCCATATTGGCAGATTCCAGAAGGTCGGATCCAAGTTGCAACACCTTATTAAGCCCACATGTCACATGGTAAAGCCCAATACCCATAAGACCTAATCAGGCAAGTATCAAAGGGATCTCCTAAGACGAGCATGCCAACTACACATTGAAAACTTCCTTGCATGGACAACACTCTAAAAGGGAAACCTTTCCCACAAATCTAGGAGCACAAGTCGTGTAGGAAAACTCTCCTACATGGATGACTTCTAACTAGGAAATGATTTCTAGCAAGATCTAATTCCCTAAAATATGCAACGAAACCTAGCTGAACGAGGACTCTCGCACTATAAATAAGACACAGGCTTGACAGAGAAAGGTACGCTACAAAACCCAATATACAACTTTAAGTTTTTCTCTAGCCTAGTCAGCTTTGGCATCGGAGTGCCATCAGCCACCATAATGGTGGTCCTTAGCTCACGTACGTTCTTTGTGCAGGTCCAGGTCAAGGTCAAGGTCAAGGTCAAAGGACAGCAGAATTTGACTACATCAGGCTCGATAAAAAAAATGATAACAATAAAATACATGTGGCATTTTTGAATCTCTGATATTTTTGGAAACAAAACATACAATAAAACTACCAATTAGCTAAATAACCAATAGGGTACTAGCTTAGTTGGTAGACTTGTGGTGGATGGTATCACAACTCCAAATTTCAAATTATGCCGACGACATTTGGGTGGGAGGGTTAAAGGATTAAAAAAAACCAATTACTTATAAACGAGCCCGTAACTTCTTCCAATTGACCCTGAAATTGGTTAAATAATAGGGACCAAGGTGCTCACCTAGTCAGCCTACCTGTTGGGATTCAATGTTTTGGAAATGTATTACAAGTGTTGAGGGTACTTTTAGGATCATCACTTCTCCTCCAAGGCAGGAATGACAACTGAGGGTGCGAACGTCAGGTACCTATATAGCTCAAATTCGAGTGGAGACTCTTACAGTCAATTCAGTCTCAAAAGTAGGATGGTAATCAAGGTGAGACTGAGCTAGAGAGGGTCATGTTTACCCAATATTGCATATTTGTATATGTAAAATGATCTTGTATTTTATAGGGTAATTTACATTTTGGATACGTATAATTTAGGCATAATTCACATTGGGTACAAATTTTTTGCATAATAACATATTAGGTACGAAATTGGGTCTTAGGCTCCGCTTGGTGCACTGTAAAATAATGCATTGTACAAATTGATACAGATGCATTAGTGTGCATTGCATTGGTTTACAATCCATTACTTTACGGGCACTTAGTAGTAATTATAGAAAATCGATGTAAATAAGAAAATTGACCGTGGTTGTGGTGATGATGGTAGTAGATGTAATTGCCCATGATCATGGTGGTGGTGATTGTGCTCGTGGCAGTCATGGTGGTGATTGCGAATGTGGATGACGGTGATGGTGGTGGCAGTCATGGTGGTTATGGTGGTGATGGTTACGGTGGTTATGGTGGTAGTAGTGAAGGTGGTGGCGGTTGTGGTGATTATGCTATAGTGTGGCGATGGTAGTTATGCTATGGTAGTTGTGGTGGTGACGGCGTAGACGATTATGGTGGTACTAGTGAAGTTGGTGTCAAATAAATAATAAATAATAAATAATTTAAAGCATATATTTATTCATCACACAAGGAGGTACGTATATGGATATAAATATAACCTAACTAAGAAAGGAAAACTAATTCTAATCTCAGTTAATCCGGTATTCCTAAATAACTATAGTCATTGTTAAAGAGGTATTCCTAATTATATAACTATTATAATTGTTAACACTACCCCACAAGATGGCATAGATATCACAAATGCCCAGCTTGACAAGGTAATCAACAAAGATGAATTAGCAAGACAACAACCTAGTAGCAACAAAAAGAGCAAAATGAATAATCGACGGGGAGTAGTCTACGAGGGCCCATAAAGTGAATAACCAAGGGAAAGTAGTCTCCGAGGGCACATATGATGAATAACTGACGGGGCGTAGT